>CM057009.1:41460444-42060444 GCA_029891345.1 Dryococelus australis | reverse complement strand
AAAAGATTTATTGCAAATTTATTAGCCAATTTGGAAGAGGTTGTGGATGTGCCAACAAGAAAATCTGTGCTTCCTGTGGATTTAAAGGCAAGCATTGTGTGTTGATAGTGTATATTAGAGGTTATAGGCAATAGGCCTATTTCTTAAAATTGTTTTTAATTACCTTTCAGGTGTTGTTGTCCCTTCATTTTTATGCCAGTGGCAGTTATCAAACATCTGTAGTCGAGGGCTACACATCTGCAGTCAGTCAGTCGTCGGTTAGTAGAGCAATTCCTGAAGTCACCAGCACAATAAATACCCATATCTTAAATAGATGGGTCAGTCTAAATTTGACTCCAGCATATTTGGCCATGCTCAGACAAGGGTATGTATAATAAATTATTCAGAAAGTGCTTTAATAACAAAACAATGTTTCTGTTCAGGACTTCTTTCAAAGGACATTTTAAAGGTCTTAATCATATCTAGGGAAATCTATATTCTGTGCATAAAGGCCCTTGGCAAATGGTAAAGCTGTTGATAGGGCAGATTATTGTAGAGCTCATGTTGGGTGCTCCGTTCTCTGCGATTCTGCTGAATTATTTAATTTGATGGTGGGTGGACATAGTAAATAACACACAGTTACAGCTTGCAATTGATGAGAGTGAGTTTAAGTGATATAAGCAGGATGATAAGGAAGAGTTTAACATAATTTATTTAATATATAAAAAATTAAATACTTATAGCACTATAAACTAATTTTACATTCTTCCTTACCTTCACAATAATTTGGTTGAACCAAAACCAATGCCTGATGTGTTCGCACAGATTTGCAAGTGTTAATACTGTTACAACTGGAAGTTTTCCATTCTTGCATATTAGCCATCTTCCCTGCCATTGTCTCTTGTGCATTTTCGGGAACCTCTATCTGCACTTCCTCATTGGTTAATTTATCTCAGATTAGAGTACACCATTCATCATCATTAACTATCACAAACACTATCAATACTGCCAGAACATAAAATCATAATCCAGATTAAATGTAAAATGGACAATAAACATTCATTAATTAATTAGCCTAATAATTGATGTGCATGAGTAAAATGAAAAAATTGAATTGTTTTAAAAAATACTGGCTTTTCATGAAAAACTAGTAAAGTTGTGGAAATATATTTGACAAGTTGAGATCACTGCAATAGTAAAGATTAAGTGCTTAAAAAAAATTGAAATATATCTCAGCAGTACTAAATCATGCTTAGCCTAAACATAATTGTTCCAGGGGCATTGTTTCATTTGCAGTGCAGTCTACAAATCCCAATAGTGGAATGGGATATGAAGATTAGCAAAATTATGGGCTTAAAGTGATAAAAATACATAAACATAACATGGCAAAATAACTGAAACTCTGAGAATGTTAAATATATATGTCCACAAACTGCAGCAGAAGAGTGAATTAAAGCAAAATTTTCGCATTAACATTTTATGAGTGCAATAAATAATTAATTTTTCCTGCACTTTTTTCTAGTAACTAATATTCTTAGAGCTCTTCATAAATTTTTGTGTTTTATAATAATTTTTACTTCTTTTACCACACCAATTCTCTGGTTTTCATTGTCCTTTCATTTGTGGAAAATTACAGTTTCAACAGCATCCCAAAACACGCCATTTTGACACAAAACAATCACTAGTCACTGCCAGTTTAAATGCCATAAGCTGTGAAAACTACAAACCATGAGAACATTGGTTGTAATGCTTATACAGGCTGTTCACGCCAAAGTGAGCACTTTAGAAATGAACCTTAAAGAAAATCGTTGTATCTGCGTGCATATATTTCAACGGGCGTACTGAGTGGCATTCGCCCAGTAAAGTAGGTAACGATGGCTAGAAATTAGTAACATATTTTAACCTCGAATAAAAAGTGTTAGGTAATCATTTGTGATAATTAAGAGTTATTTGTTTCGCTTTTGTTTTTTTTTGATGCATTGGAGTGTGAAAATAACCAAATTTGTAAAATTTTAACTTTCTTAACAATTTCACAGTTTCACTTGACCTACTCATGAACAAAGTGATGAGATCCATGACAATGTTAATTTTATATAAGGCGGAGGAATACATAACTTGCATACAAGTAAATCATAACCAGGTCTTTCAAAAGTACTCATTTTTTCCATGAACAGCCGATACTCTGTTTAATATAATTTCGCTAAATTTTAACAATTCTGAGCATGTGTATTATTTGATTATGCTTGCAGATCACAATGGCAGTCAAAATTTCTTGTACAAATTTGTATCTAGTACCCCTGTTTAACCAGTATAACAATCTAAATTGGCCTGCCTGGCCTTGTGACCTGCAAGTTCATCATCAAATAATACATACACAGAGAACTGTTAAAATTTAGCGAGTTTATATGAAATAGAGTATATTTAGGGTCTCATATACATTACACAATTACCGCAATTTTTCACCACCCGTTTCGTAAAAACTTCAACCCACTATTTATACATACATGTTTGATTGGTCACATTAAAAAATTCTCATGTAGGCATACATAACAATCCATAAGGAAAGCCAAGGTGAGATTTATGCCACAAGGAATTTTATATTCGGAAAGCTTTGCAAAAGCTAAATATGTAGACAAGCCCCTATCTTCATAACTGCAGAGATCATAAAAAAAATTCTAAATGGGTAAATTTGCAAATGATTTGGAAGTATTTCACATATACTCTCCACTAAGTGGAATATGGATTGAGTGTTTTAACATAAAATGCAATGTTTGATTTTTGTAATGTGTTTCAGTAAGGTAAATGCTATCTTGCAGATTCCATGAGAAATATTATTTTTCTGGTGTTATCAGTGCAATTGATGGGACACATGTGGCCATTGTGCCTCCGCCTGCCAACAACAATGTGTACACAGAAAGGGATTATTTTAATAGGAAGTAGTACCATTCCATCAATGTACATTTGGTACGTATGTTGTTGCTTATACAAATGTCATACAGTATTGTATGCCATTCTGAATGTAAGGTGTTTGGCTATGTCTCATATATTTTTTTAATGCCCATAGGTTTTCGATGCTCATATGAGAATTTTAAGTGCAAATGCTCGTTATCCTGGTGCTACACACAATACATTTATTTTCGCAAATTCAAATCTTCGAGCAGCCTTGCAGGCCATGCACGTGCAGAATGGCACAAGAGTATGGCTTGTTGGTAAGTGTAACTGTTGTTCTCATTTTCTTTTGCTGTTGTACTGAAGCAACCATAAACTATTAGGCCTACACTTAAAAGTAGAAGGGCAGAGGTGGTGCAGTTGCTAAGGGGCTCGCCTCTCACCTGTAAGATTCAGGTTTGATCCCTGATGAGTTCACTTTCTGATTTTCACATGTGGGATTGTGCCGGACGATGCTGCTGGCCAACTGGTTTTCTCGGGGAACTCCAGTTATCCCGTCCTTGCATTCTGGCAATGCTCCATTCACCTCATCTCACCATGCTCATTCTTCTGACTGGCAGGGAACGACAGGCCTGTTCATCGGGTACGGCGGCTGGCTCCACTTGGTACCAGCCTTTTCTCATCACATCCGCATATCATGGTCTAAGATGGGAACTATAAATGGATTTTCATTTTCACATAAGATTATAATGGTTCACCTGGCAGCTAGTAGATCACATGTAGTCTAAGGCTTAATTTCCTATAGCTTTTTATATAGTAGGTAAAAGGTAGTATGCTACTTTGTATGGGGGTTTCAAAAATAGTGTTGGAGAAATTTTAACATAATTATTATAATAAATTTTTTAACATGTGATTTTAGGAAAACTAGGAATAATAATTTATAATATGTTTGCGCTACTAAACTTTCAGTGACTAATAACAAGGTAACACTTGCATTAACACCCGGCACAGAACTTCTTGGACACTCAGTGTCAGCCTATCACCGACCATTACCAAGTCCTGTTGCCATATCTATCAAGCGTCCGTCGCGTCATAGATGTGTGTCGTGAAATATCAATTGTGGTAGGGCCCTACTATGAGTTACAATTATATACATAAAAATGAACATTTGAAAACAGTATAAACAGAAATTGACAAAGCACATCTGCGATATTGCGAAGATACGTGATTAATTTCTCAGTTTAAATCTTCCTAAGCAAACGAACTGCTAAATTTTTAAGTTCGTAGTAAAACATTTTGACACTTAATTTTTCATATTAGCAATGTCTATTAAATTAAGATGCAATAATTTTCATTTCCTTACACTTTGGTGTAGTACAGAAAAAATCATTCATCTTTGTGCTGTAGCTTGTAATGGCAGCACAAGCTACTATTCCCTGTCCACACAGTTGTAATGTAATTCCTTTCCATTACAATTTTCTGCCTGCCATTTAATTTCTTATGCAAAAAACAGACACTTTGCAAAAATATTGCCATGGAATTTGTTAAAACTATATAACCTATTTTCTCAATTGTAGCTGAATAATTATTTTTGTCGGGTATTCCATACCCCCCCCCCCCCCCAAATCACACACACACACACACACACACTCTCCTTATATCGTAAAATTGTAACACCATTCTCCGAAGACAACCTTTGTTAAAATCATTGGAAACTGTAACTCATTGTCTGACGTATCCGTAGTGATGTACCTACGTTCACCATCACCCCATGCTCTTGCTGTCGAACTGTTAATTTGTTCAAATTTCATACTTTTTCAAAATTCTTTGTTTGATCATTTATTACAGAAGAATGCACACTGAATATTGTAGATCGACCTTGTTTTGTGAACAACTTTCCCTTTTACAACTACTGATGCTACCATGGTTTTCTTAGTGTTATAATTTCAACAAAAACTTTACACATGTGCAAATTTAAAATGGTCATGGTTCAAAATGCGTCGCCTTTGCGAGTAAGCACGTATCAAGAATTCGTTATGGTTTGCTTATAAAGCATGGTGGAAACATTTACGTGTGTCTATGAAATATGGTTTCCTCTCAGGGGAAGATCGAATATCTTCCTCTCTTCTGGAAAATATTCATGAGTTCATGCCAGTTGTTATGCATGCCCTTGATAATGTAAAACATGAAATGATAAAGATATGGACTTGGAATTCTCAAATACTTGTGCAGTAAAATGAGCCTTTTTAAAGCACTGTATGAATATTGATGAAATATTTCACGATTTTTAAAAATAATTTGAGAAATATTTTTCTCGACTCACTTTGGCCACTATATCACTGTGACTAGGCAACAGTGCACAGTCATAATAGGCTACTGGCACCGACTAAAGGGAGGAGTGCCGCTGATCGACTGACCTTGAGCGGCCAAGATGTCGTGTGCCTGGTGAAGACATAGTCAAAGTTGAAAAGTGTTGTGTTAATGCAGTTGTGACCAACCTTTTTTTTTAGATGTCATGTTCAGAATGTATTGGTGTGAGGTATGCCACAGAAAATATATATTGAACCTACATGATGAAACCACCAGATCATATACCAAGGCTGTGCAGCCATTGTGTCTCTTGCAACGACTTTCCGTTAATGTTTAAAGTTTTGCTGCAGAACCACGACATATTTAGGAAGAAATGGATTTATTTGTATAATTTGTGTAAAGACTACAGAAAAAATGTTAACGAGGACAAAAATCCAGATAATGGGATACAGGACTACATCATGTTTTTGATATCCAAGAAAGGCACTGTGAAACTAAGTAACTGACTTGGCTACTGTGTGCCACATTTGTTATTATCAATTACATATTCACAGTGCAGTTTGTTTCTGTATGCAATTATTTATGGGTGGTAATTTGGCACATTTACCACCAGGCAATTTCTGCAAAAAAAAAAAGTGCAGTTTTAGGGATTAAAATAAAAATAATTGGAGGGAGGTGGCATGGGTGCACACATTTCATTTGTAATATATATTGGTGATTAATAATGTCATAATTACTAATGTCAAGCCATGCACAAATGTATTTATACAAACCTTACTTCTATACAAATACTACTTCTTTATGCCCTGGTTTCTTTGTAAATCAAAATGGTCAGAGAAACCAATATTAATAAACCAACTATGTACGGATTCCTATTGATCAAGGGTCAAGTTTAGTGGCATCAAGTAATTGGGAAGAAGAGCAATCGTTACTTAAATTTCATTTTAGAGGGAGACTGTAGTGGCATCAAGTGTGCTACCATTTAGTCATAAAATGAGAAAGAGAAAGTTACGTGGTTCTGGAGTGAAAATATTAGTACAAGCATTAAGTAACATTTAAGTGATGATTTATTTACTACAATTTAAACTAAAAGAAAACAGCAAATCTGGGCAAGGTCATGGAGTGAGCAATGGCAAAAGTATGGTGCATCTTTTTTACGTCATTCTCACTCCATTTATTCATTTAGAACATTGTGCACTACAATGAACAGAATTAAACTGGAACTCTCAAATCGCATGCAAGGGAAAGTATATGCTGTTTACGGTAAAGTGAGCACTTTTGGAGGCAGTCTCATCAGACATAATAATTAATAAATACATTTTGTTGTGGCCTTTGACTTTTGGTTTTGGTTACGGGGAGATGCATACACTTTATTTATTACCCACATGGCAGTGTTTGCATTAAAAAGTAGCGGAAGTAAATAAATCGGCTGAAAGTAAAAAGAAGGGCTTCAAAAGTGCTCACGTTACTGCGAACAGCATACTCCATAGGAGAGTGAGTTGTGTGACCTTCAAGTAGCCACTAAAGTAGATTCTTCTCCAACTTACTGTCCACTTCCCGGGCAGTGTACAGTTAGCTTGACCACATAGTTTACGAAAGGATACTATTGGTATAGTCGCTTGTCTTCAAGTACTTGACGTCACTAAACACGATCCGTGTAAATTACCTTTGGATCGATGAGCGAGCATTCAGAGTTGATCAACTCGTAATTTTTGTGTATGCATGCATTTCATTGTAGATAAAACTTGAGTAACGAAAAGTAAAAAATTTGTTTACTCTACATTTAAAGTACCTATCCACAATTTTGGGTTATTTGAGAGAATTGTCTTATTCATTAGGATGTATAATCAGGAGGTGATTGTATTTTATGAAAATATATTTGGTGCACAAACAGTGAAAGGGAGTAGTCTAATTACGTAATTATATTATTGTTTTTATATAATATTTCCAAATTGTCTGCAAATACTGTGACTATATTAGTTCTGTGTTTCATAATGTGTAGTAGGTATGTTGATGTGTTGAATGTAACGACGAAGTAAATTTTTCAGTATTAATATAGCAATATTTTTTGTACATTAAATAGTTTACAGAGTTCCAGTTTTGTCATTTGTATTGTAATTTTTGTCCACCCATCAGCCAAGTTAACTAGCTGAAATGCAGTTACAGTACAGTTGGCAGGCAGCTGTTTTATCTTAACATATACATACATACACACACAAACACACAACATAGGTGCAATGTTAATGTGACATAATTATTAAATTTTTGTAAATTGAAATGACATATCACCAAATTGTTAGCATATATTGTAAAAATAAAACATCTGAAACCTTGACAACATTAAAACAGAAAACTTAAAAACATAAACATTTACATTATTGTTAAATTGTAAATCAGTTAAGGCCGGTCTTGCCATTCTCTTGACAAACTTCCAGCAAAGAGGCCCAAGATACATATATTGCTGGATGTATGAATCGTAAACTTCAGAGTATAATAAGGTCACTGTCGAACCTAAATTAATAAGAGAAAATACATGGAACTTCCAAATGAAGAAAAATGGTTTTGATGTAACAGTTTGTTGGCGATTGTTATTGACGTTCACAAGGTGTGTGCAAAAAGGGCGAGAGTAGTGCAAACGAAAATATTACAAAACAGTTAGTTTGAAGAACAATGTGTTAAACAAGGAAATCAAAACGAACTGGAAAATTGTGTATGGCAGATGGAAATGGAACATTTTAAAGGCATTACACATTGTGGGAGTCATTACACATCCCACAAAAAATCGGCTATATTTTGACAATACAGATTTGACAATCAAGAGACTTTATGGCACGTTTCAAGAGTGCTATGAAGAACATACTGGCAAACCATTTACAATGGCCTACAACACCTACGTCAAGTTTTACCATGAAACTAATCAGAAGGCCAAAAACAAATGTGTATGAATTTTGCACGGAATGCAAGAAAATTTTGGAAAATGATCCCAATCGACCATGTCTTTTAGCATACAAGCAGCATAAGAAGAAGTCTGAAAGGTACTTGTCAATAAAAACGATTACATTGACAAGTCCAAAGATAAAGATAACATCCTAACTCTTGAATTTGACTATGCACAGAATCTCCCTCTGCCAAAGATCAACATAACGAAACCCTTTTACAAGAGGTTGTTGTGGCCTTTTGTTTTTAATGTCCACTGTCACAATGATAATTCATCTAGCTTCTACACATTTCTAGAACATTTTTCAAGAAAATGTCCTAACACATTTGCATCATTTCTTTACAATTACGTTTCTGGAAAACTGGACAATTATCCAAACATCAGAGAGATTGTTCTACTTTCATATGTAGCAGTTGGCCAAAATAAAAATGCTACATTACTAAGATTTTATTCATGGCTTTCTAAGACTTTGGAAGTCCCTATAACGCATCTTTATCCCTCAAGAGGCCATTCATTTGGCCAGTGCGATCACAATTTTGGGATAGTGAAATAAAACAAAAAAGAAAGAATCTATTGAGACACTGAAGCCAAATTTGGAAAATATAGCAACTTGTCGGGACAAACCTGAACCATTTTCACTTTTACATGATTAATCTCTGCTTCTGGATTGGGATCAGACTTTGACACCATACTTTGAGAAAACCCCTAAAAAAAAAAAGGAAATACATTTAGAATCCAGCAGTACTGCATATTCAAATATAAGACTTGTGGTACTATTGCTATATACAAGAACTACAGAGAACTATAGTTCTCTGATATTTGAGCCTTATAAGTTTATGCTCTCTTGTCATAAAAGTCTTTTCCTTTAACCTGTTCCTCCAAAGCAGTTGAAAAAATCTAAAATAAAATACATCACTTATCTATTACCATACCTATCAGAAGAAAACAGATGTTTTTTATCAATATATGTTTGATACTAAGCTGCTCACAGTTTCTCGTCGGCCTACTGAGGCTGAAAATAGTGGTGCAGACTTCGATTTGGACGAAGGTGATGTGGCAGAAGAAGACTGAAGTATAATATACATACATTAGGACAGTGTTATACAACATTACTACCAATATTGCAAATGTGTGAAATAATAAACTTCTTGTGTTGCTGTATAGCAAAAGTGATTAGGATAGTATTACATTTAGGTTGATTGTTTATGTAATACATACAACTATTTAATGTTATGGACGATGACACAGGTCTACTTATTTACTGACATTAGGACAGTTATAACTTTGTCAGGCTACTGCTAATGTGTCACTCAGGTTAACCTAGTGTTACAGATATGTTCACTTTATTTTTGTACTTAGATACAACTATTGAATGTGATGGAAGAGGACTGAAGTCAAAATAGTATATGTACTGACTAACATGTAAGAAACGTATTTTTGTTGAAATAGTAAAATGATTAGCATTATGTAGTAGTGTGTTCAATTTAGCCTTATGTAAATGCATTAGTAATCACATTAGTTTTACTAACTAACTCTCTCATGTTCTCAGGAAGGTAAGATAGTATATGTAGGCCTATATTACAATTATTATACACTTAACTGACGAAGGCACTTTTTTTAACAAGATGCTAATTGGCATTTGGAACTATTCTATTCAAAAAGGGCTTATAACATGACATACATTAAATAACAACCCGATTGGTTTTTGAGCTATTTGGTAAAATGTTAGGCCATATATGCAATCTGTTAGAATCAGCGATTAACAACAGCATGTGCACAATATTTTAATAGTTGTATATTAATTTGTATATTCATTCGAAAACTTTACACCTCTATGTGTCAGAATGATATTTTGGCCATATGTCCTTATTCTAGCTACCACCTCAATTATTTCTCAAGTATTCCAGGTACAGGTAGAAATTATTACAAAAGGCAATAATAATAAAATCAAATCGACTACCAGTTTCTGTAGACCCATAGCTTGATTGCCAAATTCTCATGATCAATAATCGCGAAATATTGTATTAATTGCCTGTCCACAATCACGAGCAATAATATATAAAAACTGATGACAGAGTTTTACATCTGTATGGAGTCAACATTATCACATCACAATTCAAAGGAGAATAAGAATAGGATCCACATATACAGAAATTGAAAATCGCCCTAACAGACCCAGATAAGACAGAACCCAAGTACAAAAATGCGTAGTAGATGTTACAGTATAACCACAAACAGGGAAATATATTTGAAGTTAAACACAACTCAGGCAAATATAAATTGACTTTAATTACCAAATATTATGTTAATGAAATAATCCAAGCAGATCATGGAGCACTCCTTGGCACAGGACATATTGGAATCAATAAAACACTTCAGCAAATTAAACAGGTATACTATTGGGATACTATTAATATTGATGTTAAGAATTATTTCAAAAATTGCGAAATATGCCAAAAAGTCAAATAACTTATCCTAATGCTGAACCAATAGGTAAACTTACCCTGTTCTACCCCAACCTTTACTTAAAATACGTGGACTTATGCTAAAGCTCCCTTACCGATCTAAGAGCAGGGTAACAAATATATTTTACCTAGCATTGATGCTGCCATATGTGCCAAATTTATTAAACAAGTGATTTTATTATTTGGGTGTTCAAGTTAAATATTCACTGACCGCGGCACAAGTTTTCAGAACGAACTTATTAGTAAATTGTTGAACAATTTAAAAATTAAAAAGCTCACAGCGATCTCTTGTAATCTGCATTGCAATGGTTTGGTCGAATCGGCGAACAAATCCCTTTCCACAGAATTGACTGCATGAGCGAAATCAGATCCATCTAATTGGGAACTTTACCTCGATTTCTTCACATTTAATTACAATACATCAATCCATACAAGCACCAAATACACTCCATTTTATTTGTTACACAGAGTAGAAGCCACTCAACCAGCCTAAGTCCTAACTAATGGTTATTCCGAATGTGGCAATAACTGGTGTCAACAACTTCTACAAGGACGAGAACAGGCCAAGCTAAACCATTTACAGGTGCAGCGAAGACAAAAATGCCAATTCGACAGGCCTCATACGAAAACAAAATAATAATAAATGACTAATTTGATTAAGAACCGAGCATGCACAAAGGCACTCACATACTGGTATAAGGGCCATATAGGGTTGTCAATATTTTGGAGGACTACACCCTTAAAATACAAATAAATTAAACCAGCGAGCCGAAATTCGACATGGTATACACTAGAAATGCCAAACTAGCATTCACAAAACCATGAAACACATTTACTAACTACGAACATAATTAAGTTAATATGTGTATACGATAAGGCCAATAAATGTATTCCAATTGTGATACAGAATAGTCGACTGTACTTGTGAATGATATGCAGATATCAATTCACCACCACTCAGCTGGCCAGTCCAAGATAAGGCAAACAGCTGTGCAGTGGAACGGCAACAAGGTCGAAATGATTCAGCATATAATTTCATCACCAGTGCCACACTCCAGAACAGCAAGCTGTCACCATTTGGCAGTGGCGAGGCTTGCCCACCCGGCAAGGAGAGCTCCTCCTAGTCTATATGCAATGCCAGGCGTACCAACCAGTGGAGTCACCGCTGGTCACACCGCATGAAGCGTGAGGACTGCAAGGCAATAGAGAGATACATCACGAGCCAAGGCCACCAATCACGATGCCAGGAGGCACCGAGGCATGGTCAGTGCAGAGCCCGATGCGCAGCACCTTCCTGCTACTTGCAGTATAATACTGCATGGCCATGACCTTGTTGGCAGCCATAACATTCTGCACACACGCCGGCATGTTCTGGCTACCGGCAGACATGGAGTTCTTTTACAAAGATAGCATATTGATGGTGTTTGTCTGGACTATTGGGGGAGAAAGATACTGGATAGGTACAATGAAGAATACTATGAGATTTCTGGGTAGGGCGCCAGCTCAGGGAGAGCACGATGTTGCAGGGGTCGTGTGGCCGACGGCCTGCGGCTTGTCCCACAATGTCCTCTGCCTCCAGAATTACTGGTGCTGTAGAACTTGCTGTTCTAAATCCTGTAAAATGCTAGGTCTAGTGGGGCTGTCGGCTTCCCCAACGCCACTCAGTCGCGAAGAAATGTACGCCTCCCCTAGCCATTAATAAAATATGTATGTTAAATGGTCGAGATGCAACTAGAGATAAATAATAATGCAGTCTTTAACACATGTTCATTAATTTATTGGCAGTTCCTTTAGCAGGCAATTAAGTTTACATGTAGCTATTTAAGTAGGCGACCACACATACATACAAAAGGCACGTCGCTTTTGTGAAATTATAAGTGCATAGTTACGCTCTGGCCATGAACAAACGAACCAAAGATGCGGGGTGGTGCTCGATCCAGGCAAGAAAAACAAAGGTTCGAGTTATTTAATGTTAATTAAACAGAATTACATGATGAATGGTGGCACAAAATGGTGCAGGCCCGGAGCGGCACGGCGACACGAACACACCACGTCAAGGTTCGGACTCTACTAAATTGGTCGTTGGCACGGAGCCCACTGGTTGGCCGGTACTCCCACCTCGGATCACGTGACCATGATCGGTATACAACATAATATGAATAATAAACATAAATGGCTCGTGGCAATGCAAGTAAAATAAACATACTGAATATCACTTTAATAAAACACAAAACACTCCAATAAAAAAATATATAAAATATTATGTTTGTGGTGTGCAAGGTTGCCATGAAAAACATAACATCTTACTGGCGAGCATCTTTTAAGTGAGCCAGGAACTAGCAGAATTGTTCTCGAGTACAACTTAATGTCTAAACAAACAATAAACTCTGATAAAAATTCATTACATAAAATAAAACACTTCAGATAATTATCAATTAAAATACAAAAAGGGTTAGAGAAACAATTGGCACGTGGTATAATCATTTGTCATTTTATAGTGTCACTACATATCTGTGGTGTTACTTGGAAATATTTGGGACCCCCATCTTTCTCAACTACATGTGATGTCTCGAGATGGAAATGTACCGTCTCTGTTGTTTTATTCCTGTGGCGCTAGCCTGATTCTCAGTTTCCATGCATCACGGCAAACATAAACATAAACACAATCGTGTAGGTACTCGATGTGACTTCAACACACCATAACACTTTATAAGACCATGTTTCTTGTACCTACGTGTGAGGGATAGGATCACAATAATAAATAAATAAACACACATGCACATGAGCCATCATGTACACAACATAACACTTCCTTGCAAATCAAACACTAATCAAAAATAATAGTCAAATAATAATTATGCTGTTCGACTACATCAGTGCTACTTGTGCACTAAATGGAATGAAATTACTAAGCACTGCAAAAATTAATAAAAGAACACAACATTTCATGGCACTTACAAAAGGTAAACAAACATATGTCATTCCTAACCATTCAGAAACATAAACATAACCCTAATGTCTCACATGCACACATGTGGCACTCGGTAATCGAAGGACTGTGATCGTGGGCATTGGACTGGGAGTGTGTAGCAAACGAGCTTGGAGCTCGAGTCTGACGTCAAATGTTCCCTCCTCAGGAGATCATTCGTGCATGCGACGTATCCTCTTCAACAGCAATGCATAGCCGGCAGACGGAGATCCTTCCACGTCAGCAAGTTGTATCTGTCGATCCTCTTCTCTGTCGCTCCTCCTCTTTTCAAAGATGGTGGCGCCATGTTGGTTGCTCTCGAAAGCAAATGCCTGCAGGTCATGCACTTGATTCGTCGGATAATGTGAGTGCATTTAGTCCTGGGGAGGGGGAGAGGAATCTTCCTTACCCCTTCTCATCGCTGCTGCTGCTGCTCTTCACTCACAGATGACGATGGTGGTGTCAAGTTGTGCATAAATCGGTATTGTCCCATGGTTCCTGCGGGACCGACTTAGAAACTAATGAACTTGCTAAGAGAAAAGGGATGCAGGGCATATATGGGGGCGTCACAGCGCTAACAGGCGGGGGTGTTATCTGGTGGCTATCCCTGGCAGCAGAAAGCCTGGCTGTCACACTGTCAGTGGCGTCTCTGGTGACAGCATACACTGTCCAAAAAATATATTTGGCAGGCTGAAGTCTGTTGTAGTGGTGATTTAAGAGGCATCCCCACAGGATGTGGGAGTATTGGGCGATCATTCTTTCCATGCACGTGTCACACTTGCTTGCTATGTGGTGTTTTCGCCCTCTTTTGATGAGGGCAGCTCGATGCCAGGCATCGCGATGCTGGCATGGATTCGATGCAGCATGTCATGATGATAAACCGTGGTTCTTCTGCAAATCAAGCGTATTTTCTAACACACACATATCCCATTTGTTGGACAATTGTGTGTGGCCTGTTTCATTTTTGCGCGCAAGAGTTGCTGTGTCCTCTCCTTCACACCAACTGTATTTTATACATTTTTGTAAGGTTTGCCGAAAGTAAGTTGGTGACTGTCCTGGTATGATTTTGTAGCCGGTGTATGTGCAGAGTGCGGGTACGTGGAAAGGGTAAGCGAAGCACCGGACCTGGCGATGTCTCATATAGCGAATACACCCATCCTCTGGTGTGCCGGCGATGGTACGCCCTAGTACTCTCTCGGACAGTTCTGCATTATTATGCTCCACCACTGTTTGAAGCTGCACCGTTGCGGTAGGATCGTGACAGATGCACATATTTCACCTCAAGAAGTCCAGTGAAAATGGGTCTGGTGAAAGTGCGGGACACAGACATTTCCTGCAGAGTGAAGTTGGGTTCCCGTTTACAGTTTGTCATTCCAGTCGACCCGAGTCACTTATGCAGCGCGGTTGACCCGAGAAGGTTGCCATTGTTGAATTCCTGGTTGTGACCACTTGGACTTGCCCATGTGGGCGTGGCACAGAAGGGGTGATCCCTGCCCGAGTGGAGTGGTATGGTTGGAGGGGGTGGCAGGTGCTGCACTCCCCTCATTCCAGGACAAGCCCAAGATGGTGGTAGAGCTGATATCATGGGCTGCGGCCATCAATAGCATAGTGAACAGGCCTAAGATGGCAGTCTTCTGACACTTTTGTTATGCTAATTTTAGTGCCAACTTGTTGTTACTGTCGTGTAGCATCCCCTTGTCGTTCAAAGGTAGTGTATGGTGAAATTCGGGAGAAATTTGCTGTAGCAAAATTTTTCAAGAGCCCTAAGACTCAATTGGACTCTAACAGCCGTGAGCACGTGGTCACTTCTCCCCCAATGTCCTCCGCCACCAGAAGAACCGGTGCTGTAGATCTTGCTGTTCTAAATCCTGTAAATTGCCTGGTCTAGTGTAATAGTGTCTAGTGTAAGTATCAATTGCCTGCATGTAATTATAAATGCATAGTTTGCTCTGGCCGTGAACAAACGGACCAGATATTTGCAGTGTTCCTAGCTCTAGGCTAGAAAAACAAACGTTCCAGTTATTTAATTTTAATGAAACCTAATTACATGATTAATGGTGAAGCAAAACGGTGCAGGGTCGGAGATGCGACGAGATACGACCTCCCCACGTCAAGGTTCATACTCTACTAAAATGGCAGTTAGCGTGGAGCCCACTGGTTGGCCAGTACTCCTTCCTTGTATCATGTGACCATGCTCGGCATACAACATAATATTTATAATGAACTTAAATGGCTAATGGCCATGCAAGTGAAATGAACATACTGAATATCACTTTAATAAAACACATAAACCTTTCAATAAAAAATATATCCAATATTATATTCGTGGCGTACAAGTTTGCCACATAAAATTTAACCTCTTATTGGCGAGCACCTTTTAAGTGTGCCAGGAATTCGCGCCATTTTTTCCGAATACCACTTAATATCTAAACAAATACTTAACCATGGTGGAACTTTGTTACATATAATAAACCACTACAGATAATTATAAATTAAAATACAAATAGGGCTAGTGAAACAATTGTCCCGTGGTTTACACCGTTGCCATTTTATAGTGTCACTACATATCTGTGGCATTACTTGGAAAGATTCGGGACCCCCATTTTTCCAAACTACATGTGAGGTAATGTGATGGAAATGTAGCTATTCCGTTTTTTTGTACTATGGTGCGAGCCTGACTCTATTTCCATACATCATGGCAAACGTAAGTATAGACACAACCATGTGAGGGCCCGGAGTGACTTCAACACACCATGAGAGCACACACAGACACTTTTAATTAATAAATACAGAAAAAAACACTTTTAAAAACTGCATAACACTTTATAAGGCCACTGCTTTTTACTTACATGTGAGGAATAGGAATACAATAATAAATAAACAATCGTACGTGCACAAGAGCCATCGTGTACACAACATATCCCTTCCTTGCACATCAAACACTGATTGAAAATAACATTAAAAATAATAATTATGCTGTTCGACTACATTAGTGCATTCTGTACACTAAACGGAATGAACTTCGTGACCAATGCTAAAATAAAACATAGAACTCAACACTTCATGGCACTTTCAAAAGGTAAACAAACATGTGTCAATCCTAACTCTTCAGAAACATAAACATAACCCTAACATCTGACATGCACACACGTGACACTCAGTGATCGAAGCGCTGTGATCACGTGGGCCGCTTGCTAGCTACATGGAGCACATGGCAAACATGCTAGAGGCTCGTGGCTGATGTCAGTACTTAAGCTCTATTTTATACCTCTCCAAATACCAACCATCCCTCCTTCCTCAGATGAATACCTACACATATCACGTAAGGTACAGAACTTGTATTCTTGCACAAATGGTAAAACAATTAACAAGTATGTGAGAGAGTTGAACAGGGATTGTTACAAGATTACTACACCAAACAGAAGCAAAAACAGAATTCAATTGCTAGGGGACATTAACATCTTAACGAACAAGCATTTGAAAGCACTTCTCTCCAATGATGAACAGCTTGCTATACAGCTTAATGACCTCACCTCAAGGGTAATATCTACTAACAAGACCATAAATACTTTTTCTACGATTGTTGATGAGGTTAAAACACAAGTTGAATCCTAAGTTAATGAATTAGCAGACACAATAAATGCTCTTTCTCACATTCTACATAAACAAAACATAGCTGTAGGTAAAGTCGACACTATTGAAGCACAAGAGAATATGTTAATGACCACCCTTTTGCACATTATTTACAATATAGTAATTGAAGAGCAAATTAGCCGTTATATTCAGATTTGTCAGTAGCATAAATTAACCTTCCACGCAGTGAACAAATCAGAAATAACTAGTGATCTTAACAACTTGAGTCAGCAATTGCATAAAATTAATTTATAGTTAAGTATTTCTGCTAGTGATATAGGGAAATATTATACTAATGAAATAACAGAATGCTCCTTCTCATCTAGTCAAATGATTGCGATGCTAGCGCCAGTAGACCTCGACACTAGCGCTCTTGCCTGACATTTATGTTGACTCTGTGGCCATATGTACACTCCTTGGCCAACTACTCCCTCCCGAGTTCTCCCACTGCTCTGTACTAGTGACCTTCCCCTCCTTTCACTGCCTTAGGTTGTCTACTTAAGCCCCTGCACTTCCCCTCCCTTCCCTCTTCCGCCCTCCTACTCCAACAATTTTGTTTACTTCAGCTTACTTCATTACCAGTTGAGTTGTACGACGATGTGAGAGAACGTTAGCTGAATATTTTCGATACTTCTACCATGGTGTCTTCAACAACCAGTTTACTCTAAATTATCAACCTGGGGAATGACGTTGCTGGGTTGTCAGTTGCTGTTGATGATGTATTGCAGCTATTAATCAGCCAGTGTGGTGGATTGTCAGTTTTTGTGCCCTCAGCCAAGCTATATTTTTTGGTGAGTTATGGTTTTTGGCATGGTGATGCATGTTCAATTGGCATCCGGGTTCAGAATGTGCCCTGTGTGGCTTGAGCATGATAAACATGATCAGTGAATATTTAATTCAAGCTTGCTTGAGTTGTCAATTTTGAGGGCATTCAGTCTGAGGAAATGTCCGAGGATATGCTCGGCAATTTTGCTAGTTTGTTCGTGGATGCATGTATAGTTTCGGCTCATGTGTTTAAGTGTTATGCTTCGGATTTCTCTGCCCTAACATAATTTATACTCTTGTATTGTGTTGCATTAATTTCCAGGGAAATTCCAGTCTTGGTTAGAACTGGCTACGAAAGGGCAATAGATGTCGCCGAGCTCCACAAACCAAGAGTTTTCACCGCGACTATTTGGAGTCGTGCGTAGAAGACATCTTTTGGACGTAATATATATTTAAAGTCATGATTGAGAGTTCAGTAATTAAATTCCTCCAGCCAGAAACCTCGTGTTCCAGTTTAACTTTAATACCGACAGTATACTTTTCTGGTGCTACACCACACAGTATACTTGGCACATTTGATGCTGCCGTGTCGTCCTCGTCCCCGTAGGGTTGGAAATAAATCGATGCCACAAGCATTGTGGAATGTCTAAGTACTTGAGTAAGATTTCTAAAAATTACTAAATGTTAGTGGAACTCTAATCGCCTGTAAACTCAATGCTAAATAATATGTTTCTTAGGTGATAAGACACCTAGTGACGTGTCACAAACTATCGATTCAGAAGGCTGTAAATATAGTTGTTGAAATTATGCATAGTCGGTCAATGTGAATATGAACTGTATGGTAATGTGGGCCTTGGAATGTCGAATTTCACAGGATGGTTTGAATCCCTATGTTTAGTGGGAAGATATTTTATGCAGATGTGTACAGCTTTCAAAATATATTCATACACATTTATATGATTATTTATTAAATTGTATATCAGCGCTGGTGATGTTATGGTATAGTGCATAAAGTTGAATGAGAGTTTAATGCGCTGGAGCAATTGATTTTTTATTGTATGTTTTATTAGTTGGGTAATTGTAGAGTCATGCATTGTGAGGTGTGACCTAAACTATGATTGATTCAGAGTGTGTAATATTATACTGATGCCTAGGGTTTTTTTTAAAGCCATTGGTCTGGTATTCACACTTTTGTCTATGAATTATAATGAATTTAGGCTGGCCATGCAAGATATTAAGCAAGAAAACAAATTATAGCCTAGAGTTTCAAAGTCTCTGTTTGAGTGTGATTCACCTTAAGATGGTAACATATGGAAAATAATTAATGAGGTTCGGTATCGAAGAATATATATAAAAGAGTAACATTTTAATTAATTTTATTGTATCAAAAAATAGTGAGAGTATATTGTGTATTTTTAATGTCTATGCTGGTTAAATGTTAACCAAATGAAGTACCTGAAAATGAACATAAAATGAATTCTAGTCTTGATATCATTAAATTATTCAACTGTTTTTACTTTTGCAAATGCAGTTGTTAAACATTTTTGAATATTTGGAAGTGCATAGTGTTTACGAATATTATGATGGTGTATGAACATTGCAAGACGAAAAAAAAAAAACAAGTAATAAAGTGTCTGTTATCCTGATGTATGTGTTTCATTGAATATTCTTGTATTGTGGTCCTTTGTACATCACAAGTAAGGATATTTAATTTCTGCTTCGACTCTGCTAACATCTTGTACTTGTTATTTTGTTTCATGCACCACGATACCACATCATGACATCTTCTGGAGTATCTTTCCTCTATCAATTATCCAAGGATGAACTATTGCAGTACCTTAGAGATCTGGACTTCACTGTGGAGTAGCCGGCGACTGTGGTGTCACTTAGGCGGATCGCAGTCGACCACCTCCTTCTCAGGGGTCTGCCTCCCCTGTGCCTTACCCCGTACCAGCGGTTTCGGTGAGTGTCACAAATCCAGCCGTCCATTTGGAAAAGTTATTTCTGTCCTCCTTTGACAATATTACAGCCTTAATGGCTTTGGATACTTCCTGCATTTTGTAATTTTTCAATTTTTCATCGCAATTGCAAGGTTGGTATATCTAGGATTGTGTAGTCAGGTGGGAATTTTGCATGCCCTAGTATTGAATTGTGAGGGTTTAGTGTTACAGCTGTTGCAGAAGGAAATTTAGTTACCATTGGGAGGCACATTTCAGAATTTTAAAGCATGCATAATTCAGGCGTTGTTTCTTCATATCCTAAAACGCCAATGCAAGCAAATATAAGTTTATCGATACCAAGAGCTGACACAATTAGTTTCGTATTTTGTAGAGTCTGTATGCATGTATCACGATGCACTGTGTGTGAGACTGCCAGAGCAGGATTTGATTAGCATCATTTTAGTAAACCTTGATCTGCATGCCAAGGCCCTATGCATGATGCAGAGTAAGCCAGTAAATTTGCTAGACTTGCATCACTTTGCAGTATATTTGCAAGTGAAAACAGTGGGCGCAGCTGACTACTGCTGGAAATTCCCCTACTCCCAATCGACATCATCGTCTGCAGAAATCTGCTCTGCCTTGACTCGCCTCATGGCGAGCGCCCCCAGACACCAGGTGTTTCAAAAGTGAGTCCACTCTCTCGCTGCTTAAATTTGTTTGAGTGTGGCAATGGCGTTAAGGACTGTCAATCCCCGCATCGTCTCTTTAATGAGAGACATTGTTTCCGGTGCTGTGAGTCCGGGTACTTACAATCATCTTGTTTGATGCAGGGAAACTACGTTTGAACATTAGAGAGCATGGTGCTACTTGTCAGAGTTATGTAAAATACACACGTAAATAAAGAAATTGCCTTGTTGAGCTAACCATAGCTGATATAAATTATTCTGCCTTTGTTGACACCGGGGCCATGGTTTGTGTGATCAGTCAAGCATTTCTCAATAAACTTCAAAAAATTAAAGTGGTCCGTTACTCTCACGTGTATTATTCTGAATTATGGTTATGTATAGCTAGTGGGGAGGTGGTACAATCCAGTAAAATGGCAAAACTCCACTTTAAAATAGGAAGATTTTCATGGACTTTCTTATTCTCTGTGATACCCAGCATCACCTATGACCTGATCTTAGGTCTCGAATTTCTAGGCCACTCAAGGGTAAATATAAATTTATATGAGGGTTTTATGTCGTTTGGTTTTGTCCCGAATATCAGGGTAGCTCTCAATATGTGTGACAACCCCAATACAATGATTTCCTGTGAAAAAAAATGTTGTGGATAATAGTTTCAAAGAGAAATTACAACAAATAAAAGTGGAGTTCAGCGATGTTATCTCGCCACGTATCAGTAGGTGTGATCTGTTGCCATACCGATTTACTCTTATGGGTGACATTGCAGTCTGGGGTCAGCATTTTAAATGTCCTCCACCTAAGTTAAAAGCATTCCCAGAAATTATGGATAAATAATTGGCTGCCGGTGTTACAGTCCCGTCCACCAAGGACTACTGTTCGCCAGGGTTTTGGTCCGAAAGCGAGATAGTGATAATTACTGGCTAGTGGTCAATGACTCCCTAGTAAATAAAAAAAAAACATAAGCATCCCTTTCCGCTTCCAACTATTAATTGTGCCCTGCAGCATGTGGGAAAAGCAAAAGTATTTTCAGTTTTAGAGCTTAACAATAATTTTCACCAATGATTGCTGGATGCATTCTGTCGCAAATCCACTGCATTTAGTACACCCTGGAGAAAGTTCGAATTTATGAGAATACCCATGGGGTCGTACTTTGATAGTCGGGCGTTGTCAAGAGTTTTAGATTTTGTCTTATCAGAGTTCATATACAAATTCGTATTTAATTATGTTGACGATATTATAATTTACAGTAATTATTTTGAGAGACACTTGGAACATTTCTGTTTAGTTTTGAAAAAAATGAGAGAGGTTAGCTTAACTCGTAATGCGGTCAAGGTCATTCTGGGTTCGAACAGAGTTAAATTCCTGGGGTATATGCTTTGCGTAGGCAGGTTGTTGATGGATCGCTACTGCACTGACCCGATTGTAAAATTTTGTGCGGCCTAAAACCTTGAAAGTAGTGCAAAATGTCCTGGGTGTACTTGGGTATTATTCGCATTTTATCCCACATTTTTCAGAATTGGCAGCACCTCTGAATGCTCTGAAGTGGAAGGGAGTGACCTTTAAGTGGGATGTGGAACAGGAGTCGGCCTTTCAGAAGTTGAAGGAAAACTCAATTTCATCTGCAGTTTTGTATTTGCCTGACTTTAGTAAAATATTTGTAGTTTAGGTTGACACGTTGTCTATTGCTCTCTGCGCAGTTTTGAGTCAGAACATAGGTTCTTATTTAGCACCTGTGGCCTTTGCCAACCGTCTCCTAACCGAAGGCGAACAAAAGCTAGGCATCTATGAGAAAGAGATGCTAGCTTGTATCTTTGGTCTTGAGAAGTTTGCATCCTACATGGAGCACGACGAATGCGACCAATACGCCTACAATCAGTCCCTGAGTTGGGTTTTGAGTCACCCTCAGCAGCTTAGTAAGTTGGGTTGGTGGGTGTTGAGAATATCTCGTTTTAGGTTTAAAGTGCAACACATTAGAGGCTCCGAGAACCAAGTAGCGGACAGTCTTTCACGGATGTTCGATCCCGAGAATTTTGAGGTATTAGAGGTGGAGTCGTCTTGTGCCACTTTAAATATTTTACAAGGTTTTCCAAAATTTTTCTAAAATTAGACAGGCCCAGAAGGATGATCCATTTTGTGCTCAGTTAATATATTCAGTAAGTAAGGGTGCCAATGTTCAGTATTTTGTGGATAAAGTTGTTCTATATTTTTCTGGTAAAAATGGCTGTAGTAGAAAAATTGTAGTTCCCCTTACTTTGAGGTCAATTATTCTTAGGTACTATCATGATTCAGTGTTCAGCGGGCATAAAGGTATTAATAAGACATTCAGAAAAATATCTTTGTACTTTGCCTGGCCAACTTTCAAAACGGATATATCATAATATGTCCGATCTTGTGACCTTTGTCAGAGGTGTAAACAGGGACAATGTATAAATGCGGGTCATTCTTTGTTTCACATTCCCTCTGCTCATTGGACTAATGTACACTTAGATATATTTGGTTACCTTGTGAGATCGAAAAAAGGTATTGTTTTTATTATGATCCTACTTGATACCTTAACAAATTTTTTTGTTTTTTTTTTCTACCCCTCAGGAAGATGAAGTCAACTTCTATAGTTAAAGTCTTGACATATCAAACATGGAAAACATTCAGTGCTCCAATTGAATTAGTCACAGATAATGCAAGATAAAAATCTTTAAAAACATGTGTTTCAAGTGAGCCATTAATAACTACACCTCTAGCCCTCACCATCCTCAGGGAAATCATGTTGAAAGATTGAACAAGAATTTGAAAGCTTGTTTTACCATATTTTATCATAAGGATCATTTGCTGTGGGGTAGTGATCTACACTTGACCAATGTAGGGTTTAATAGTGTTGGCCACGATTCTACAGGTTACTCACCTTCCCTACTTTTTTTAGGGCAGCCCTCATCCATCCATTATTGAATATATGGAATAGGAGATACTCCTATTCCCTCACCCTTAAGTGATACTGAGCGAGATTGCTTGTATGGGCAGGTGATGAATAAATTGAATATTGCTAAGCAACATGTGTTGGCTACATTTGAACGGGGATATGGTGTTCCTAACTTTAGAGTAGAGGATCTCGTTTTATGCAAAAAATTTGAACTCTCTGATTTAGCATATAATGTTACTGAAAAGCTGATCCCGAAGTTTCGGGATCAATTTCGCCTGCAGAAATTTTTGAACCCTAACACTGTAGTGTTAGCTGATGTAAATTCTAGTAAAATTGTTAGAAAATCACACATGGCCCACATTAAACGTTATATTGTTAGAAATTAATTATTGTTAGGAGCTAATATGTGACATTGAGATGCTTATGTTTGTACCCATTCCCATCCATAATCCCTACTGAATGCTGGTTTCCTTTTTCCATGCTTATCTGCCTACCCTGTCCCCCTCCGAGTTGAGTTGAGTTTAGCATGCACCTTCTCAAGATGGAGTCCTGCGACGCTAGAAGATCTGAGTGCTGATGGACAGTGGTGTGTGGTGTTTTCGCCCTCTTTTGATGAGGGCAGCTCGATGCCAGGCATCGCGATGCTGGCATGGATTCGATGCAGCATGTCATGATGATAAACCGTGGTTCTTCTGCAAATGAAGCATATTTTCTAACACACACATATCCCATTTGTTGGACAATTGTGTGTGGCCCAAGCTTCAAGAAATTTGCTTCTCTAACCAAAAACTCTTAAAAAAATATCAGAAAGAATTATTTTTTTCTAAAAAACATATTATAGTGTTGATGAATATTTAAACTACAAAAATTAAGACATTAATGCATAACATATCTTTGTATGCATTTCTTGTTCCAGTTTTTCTCTTTTCCTTTTCCTTCTACTTCAGCAAAACGACGATGCCCTACAGGGTGCTGGAGGAGGATTGGTCAAATTATGAGGAAAAGTTGTGATGTGTACGTGTAGTGTACGTGCACATGTAGTCATATATATATATATATATGTGTGTGTGTGTGTGTGTGTTTACTATGTGCAATGTATAAACTTTGTATACTGTAATTTGACTTGTCCAATATCTTTGTACGGTAATGTATTGGTTGGTGTGGCAGTATGGGAGAGGCGACAAGAAGGGGGCAGAAATATTCCTGAGAGACAGGAAAAAAAAAGTTCTACGGGGGAGGATGTAGAGGAGTTGTGGAGGGAGTTTAGAGGATTAATGGAGGTTATGTTGGAGAAATTTGTGCCAATGAAAAGGTTACGGACTGGGGGAGATCTGCCATATTATGGACAGGAGATTTTGAAAATGAAGAAGTGCAGAAAATTGCATGCCTAGTGGAGAGAAGAAGGGATGATAAGATCTAAAGAAATGATAAAACAAATGGGTAGGGAGCTTGAAAGGAAGATCAAACAGACAAGGAATGTATTTCTGAGAAACATGGCAGAAGAAGGAAAAAAAGGAATGGGGGAAATTGTTTAGGTATGTTAGGTGGTTAATGGGAGGAGAGGAAGAGATCCCTCTGGTAACAGGAAGGGATGGTAGGCATGCGACAAATGACCAAGAAAAATCGGAGATGCTGCCAGGACAGTACTTGTCAGTGTTTGAGGCAAAGGAGGGTTGGATTAGGGGGGCAAACAGGGTTCAGGGGGTTTTTAGTGAGTTTATGATGAGGGA
Source organism: Dryococelus australis (assembly GCA_029891345.1). Taxonomy (NCBI): domain Eukaryota; kingdom Metazoa; phylum Arthropoda; class Insecta; order Phasmatodea; family Phasmatidae; genus Dryococelus; species Dryococelus australis. The sequence goes on along the minus strand of CM057009.1, from coordinate 42,035,230 downwards.
GTGGGAGATAGAAAAGGTAATTAGGGGTTTGGAGAGCAGTAAGGCAGGGGGACCAGATGGGATAGGAATTGCAGAACTAAAATTTGGTGGCAGGGAGAATGCGAAATATTTAGAAGTGCTGTTTAAAAAGTCCTTAGGAGAGGGTAAGTTACCACAATATTGGAAGGATGCTATGGTGGTACCTATACACAAGCAGGGAGAGGATAGGGGGAGGCCTGGCAGCTACAGGCCGGCGAGTCTCACAGCAAGTACAGGAAAAGTAATGGAGAGGCTGGTGGTGCAGTATGTGGTGAGAATTATGAACAACAGGAATTGGTTGGTGGAGTCCCAGAATGGTTTCAGGAGGGAATACTCACGTGAGACTCAGCTGGCGGGGTTATTAGAGGATCTGATGAAAGGTAGTTGATGAGGGAAGCAGGTACATGCCTGCTTCATAGATATTGAGAAGGCATTTGATAAGGTGCCCCATGGAACATTGATGAGGAAAGTGGAGGCGCTGATACCAGACAGGAGGGTAGTGGAATGGATAGGGGACTTCCTCAGGGGGCGAAGGCAGAGGATGAAAGTGGGGAAGGCAATATCGGAGGAAGAGAAGGTTATGTCAGAGGTACCACAGGGAAGTGTGCTGGGTCCTTTGTTATTTACCATAATGGTAAATGACATGGGTTTGAGAATTAGGGGAAAAATCAGATTGTTTGCAGACGATTGTGTTGTGTATGAAGAGGTGGGAGAGGGGGCGGAAATTTGCAGGCGGACATTGATAAGATGTGGTCGTGGACCAGAAAAAATAAAATGAAGATAAATATAAGAAAAACTAAGATTGTGAGTTTCACAAGGAAGAAGATAATAAGCTGAGACATGTACAGATGGGAGGGAAAAGAGATAGAAGAAGCAGCAGAATATAAGTATCTAGGGATTGTACTGCAGGGAGACCTCAGGTGGAAAAAAGAGAGGGTGGTAGCAAAGGGAAGAAGGGCTCTGGGTATGCTGGGGAGGGTGCTGAATGTAGTCAGCTGTGAGGTGAAGGAGAAGGCATGTGGCACAATGGTACGACAAATGTTAGAATATGCTGCAGCAATGGGACCCGTATGTGGAGGTGGGGGTGCAAGAACTGGACAAGGTGCAGAGAAAGGCAGCAAGATGGGTGAAGGGTAGGTGGAGAAGGCAGGGGCAAGATGGTGAGGAAGAAGGGAACTACAGGCCATCAGTGATGATGAAAGAAATGGGGTGGAGCTTATTGAGGGACAGGAGGAAAGTTGAACAGCTAGGCAGGATGTACAGGGTGGTGAATGAAGAGGGAGGATGGGGAGCGCTACACTGCAAGCTAAGTAAGGGTTGTTTAGAGGAAGAGGAAACAACAGTGAGAAGCTTCAGAGGGTGTGGAGGAGAATGGAGCGGGATAGGCAGTCCATACTTGTGAGGTCCGCGAGGGAGTGGAATGTGTTGAAGGGTGAATTGGTATCTGTGAGAGGGGTTGGTAAATTCAGGAAGGGAGTGGAAAAGGAGTCGGTTGGGTGAAGGAGAGGTGAGAGAGCTCGCCACCGGGCGGTAGCCTAATTGCGAATGTATCTATATGTATATAAACTTGGGACATATTGAAAAAAGATCTTAGGATGCAATAAAACAAAACAAAAAAAATTAAGAGAGCACAGTTTTCAACAGCGTTTGCAGACGACATAATTTCGCTCAATTGTGAGTAGCTTTTACAAACAGCCATCGGCTTCCGTCGGTAGGGCTTGAAGTTTTTATCATACATTGATATTAAAGAGTAAGAAAAAATTACAAATATCGATACTTATAATAAGTTTGAATTCAGAATTCCAATAACGAGTTTCGACTTTGATGTTGCCTTCAACGATACGATATTACGATCGTCATGTAGTGTATCTTTAAATATTTCTATTTTTTAACAATATAGTTTTCGCGTGATAATGGCGTTTTTGCGAATTGCACGGAACTGTATTGCCCAAAAGTTGCTTTCAAATTTAAATAACAATAAGGTATCAACGACAGTCGGTTCGGTTGCAGATTTTAGCGTTTCTTCAGTAGCGAGAAAGATAGCCGCTACTGGTGCAATTAACTATGATACGAAAATTGAAGGGAATTCACAAAATGAGTTTCCTAAAGATCCTTTAGATCTGACATTTTCAGACCCTGTAGCTGCATTTAAGAGCAAAACTACTTGGGAAGTATTAAGAGCATATATAGTCTATACATTATGCTCATTCAACTATATCGTGGAGCATAACGCCAAGGTACGTTTGTGTTTCTTGTGTCTTTGGCTGCGTATGTTTACGCTTATTCTTCGTATTCTGTAGCAAATAGGTGTGGAATATGTTAAATAAATATTTCTGGACTCTTGTTCCCTATATTGAGAGGTTATAACCCTTCTTCAAATCGTCCTATAACACACCGGTTATGTTACTCTAGTGAGAATGATATATTTTGATAAAAACATGGCAATTGAATTGAACCTATTTGTAAATGAAAAGGACATCACAGTTTTAATGTTTTTTACACCCAATTAATAGTTAACCTAAATCCTTAGTAGATATTATTAAATAGATTTTTTGTGCGTGCGTATTCCTTCGATTCTGCCTACAAGCTCCAGTATACGGAATACATGTCTACATATAATATTATTATATCCAAGTCATCGTAGTGTCTTATACGTATTATACATAAGGTAAAACGAGTGAAATGTATGCAAATGCTTACATGGCAGAACAACACTGGTTCCAAAAGTATACTATGTTAACAGTTTCTTCACATGTTTTGAATCAAATCTTTTAAAAAAAAAATCACCGTATGTATATATGGGATATTTAGTTATTTTCTAATTATGCCATGTATCAAGCTTTTTATACATCTGTTCATGTATTATTTTTCATTAAATTGTTTCACCTATATTTTATTTGTACATATTATATTTCATTTATAATAAACACAAATAAAAATGTGTGTTGGTAGCAGCTAGTATGAAATATTACAATTAGGTGTGCATAAATGTGGTTAATTTTCCTTTGGTGTAATTTTACAGGTTAAATGTTCAGAATAGGGGCATTTCCGACAAAAGAATCTCTGAAGGTGGTATAATTCCACTCTACTAATTACACAGAAAACGAATTTACTAGTTGCATCAACGTATGACCAATAGAAACCACAAAAATGATAGCGGGGAGGGCTGTGAAGATCGGGGTACATGTGGGGTTAAACAAGTGAAAAATATGTATATAATCGTAATATTTTATCATTGCAAAAATATATAACTGAATAATATTTAAATTAACAATATTACCAATATAAGTTACAAATATGATTGTGGGAAATTGTGGGATAAATTGAGTATAAAATGGATATGTTTTCATTATAAAATTTTTACCATGCAGTTTCCCTCCAGTTCATAGCCCTCGCCACTATCGTATTTGTAACTTATATTGGTATTATTTAACTTATATTGGCAATTAAGGTGTTTTCATGATACAATATTATGATTATATTACAAATAGCACGAAAATACATTAAATTGCAAAACTACCTAACCACACAATAACTAAATTCACACTATTACCTATACACACACACAATTTTTCAGTGAAAATGAGCTACGTTTGAAATTAATTTCTGGGGAACCTCCAAGATCCGCTGATGCGTGATCGCTCCGTGGTCACTACCTAAAGAAGAAAGCCAGCTAGGTTGAATCACTGTTTTGGGCATTTACTCCCCTCCTGGCGCTGAAGACACTGGCTCAGTTCGTAATGTTTGGCTATGCTTGAACAGTAGTTTTAAGTGCGGGGGGTTACACTTGAACATCATTAATTCAGAATCACTGCAACTACAACCTATCATGAATTTTGGTTTAGTTAGGTAAGGTCTTCCACATTTGACATCACTAGCGCAGACGTACATCAAAATGCTATGCTTGAATATAATAGGCCTACATTATCACAGTAACATTTGGGTGTGTGTCTTGGTAATATTGTGAATTTAGATATTGTTCAGTTAGGTCTTTTTGCCATTTAAAGTGTTTTCATGATATATTACCATTACGTATATATTTTGTACATTTTACCGCACAATTTCCTCGTTCTTCATAGCCCTCCCCACTATCGTGAAATTAGTTAAATTTAATGACATATTCACCAATTCTATCACCATTCATACGACGTTAGATTATGAAACATGACACGTCAACTCCATTTGACGTCACTGCATAGACACTGAAATCGCCACACAAATATAATTTCCCATCCATATAATAGCACAGAACACTCATAATGTTGTACAATTATTAAATCTAACACATCAAACAAAATGAATTGCAATAAAACACTCCCCAAGCAGCACTTGTGCATTACAAACAGCCACACATTGAAACATCAGACATTACTGGAATGGCGCATTTTCTTACAATACAGCTGTCGAACTGTGATCTCAACCAATTTCGACATGTATTTTTTTTCTGTCTCTTGTTCATTATTGGTCACAGTGTATTGTAATGTAACATCGCATTATATGGCACCTGTTTATAAACACAGTCTGTGAACATTGTTTTTATGATCTAACATATGTATATGTATTCAACTAGTAATATGTTACTTAGTATTATCCTCTCATGAATATAGACAAGGGAAGTCTTTAGTAATTCACCAGAAATACATAATGATCCGACACTGTTTGATACCTGTGTTGTTTACCTGTAGTCCTATATCAGCACCGTGTTATAAATATACCCTGTGAATGACGTTTCGTACATTGAAGATTTATTTCAAAAGGTATTTCCACAGTTAATAGATACAATTTAGTGACCCAATACAGATATATTGGACATACATTTTATATGTTTTACTGCATAATCAATGCAATCTTGATAGCCCTCTACACTATCACATTTCAAGATATATATATATATATATATATATATATATATATATATATATATATATATATATATATATATATATATATATATATATATATATATATATAGAGACACACACACACACACAATGTGAAGCCCCATTAAAATTCCTATTAAGTGTGATTATTAACAATCGTATACTATAACATTTTCAGGTATTATTTGCAGATTTTCTGAAAAGTCCCTATTCTGAACAATAACCCAGAAAAGTGTGAAGTACCTAATAGTGTATGGATAGTACGTTCACTGTTACTTTCAACTTTTCTAAAGTCCTGTTAAAGTTCTACTTCTGGGAAATGACACCTAAGAGACAACGCACTGCATTCGTGCACACTCAGTTTAAAAACATTTTGCATAAGAACAATTTCTTACCAGGTACAGTATTACCAACACACGTTTTTTCCCCTGTTTTATTCACATTAATTGCAAACTAAATATTGTAATTTATAGATAAAATGTAATTGAAAGTTCAATTTAACTAAAAATAAGGTACTTTTATGCTAATACAAGTATAAAACACGTTAAATTAGTGGCATATTTTGGTTACACTGAATACATCATTCATAGGGTGATTTTTCAAAGGATACGCTACAAATAAAATTAGCAACCCCAAGAAAACCTGGAAAATCATAAATGAGGTAAATCATAATCAACGTAATGTCAAACAACAAGAAACCATAATTTTGCACAGAAATAGTAATCCCTCAGTTGAAGTGATAGCAAATGAGTTTAACTTGGTCTTTGGAAACATAGGCAAAGAATTAGCAGATAACCTTCCAGATTCAGGGTCCAATAGAACAAATTCTCCTACACCAGTTAACTCAATATATATTACTTCAGTTACTACACATGAAGTGGACAAATACATAAATGGCCTTAAAAGTAAGAATAATAAAACATTTAATGGAATCACAAATATTATACTAAATAAATTAAATGGTACCCTTATTCCAGCTATCGTGCAATTAATTAGTCATTCATTCTCTATGGGGGAATTCCCAGATAAATGTAAACTTGCTAGGGTAATACCTGTATACAAGGATGGGTCTAGGACTGAGTCAGGTAACTATAGACAAATTTCAATCCTGCCAAGTATTTCTAAAATCATTTAAAAATGTGTAAAATTTTAGGTTAACACTATTTTTGAACAAAAAGCAATATTTCTTCCCTTATCAGTATGGTTTTATGAAAAAATTGTTCATCACAAATGCCACTATGGACATAATAACAATATTGGGAAGTGTATTGGATGAGTGGATGATTGGAAGGGCAATCTTTATCTATCTAACAAAAGCTTTCGATACTGTACATCATGGCTTACATTTACAGAAACTGGAAGAGGTTGGAGTCAGAGGAGTGGCCCACAAGTGGTTCTTTAGCTACTTACATAAGCGAAAACAGTATGTTTCAGTTAATATACATATATACACACATTAGCAATTAGGCTACCGCCTGGTGGCGAGCTCTCTCATCTCTCCTTCGCCCAACCAACTCTCCTTTTCCACTCCCTTCCTGAACTTACCAACCCCTCTCACAGATACCAATTCCTCCCTTAACACATTCCACTCCCTCACAGACCTCACAACCATGGACTGTGTCTACCCTGCTCCGTTCTCCTCCACACCCTCTGAAGCTTCTCACTGATGTTTCCTCTTCCTCTAGAGCTAGAAGTGACTTTTGGGGTTCTTCAAGGTTCAGTCCCAGAACCGCTATTAATTTTTATGTATATCAATGACTAGGAGAGGTGCCATTAAACTGCCAACTCATACTATTTGTGGATGATGCTGGATTATTTTATAAAGCCAGTAAGATGCTAATCTGTTAATGGAAGACATGCAGTATGATTTAAATGTAATCTACTATTGGCTTTTTAATAATAAATTAACTATAAACAGTGGAAAAACTTGCTACATGGTTATCACAAAAGCTACAACCAATATCCCAGACAATTTCAAATTAAATGTAAACAATTCACCAATTAGAAGAGTAAATGTGGCAAACTATTTGGGCTTACAAATCGATAATAACCTAACTTTGGCTTCTCACATCAATCATATCAAATCTAAAATTGCCCCAGTAACTGGTATCCTACACTGGTTTAAAAAAAAAGGCACGTATCTGTGAAAACATATACTATGCCCTAATACATTCACACCTGCAGTACATGTGCATAGTATGGGGTCAAGGATCAAAATGGGTGGTAAGAGATTTAGAAATCCCACAAAAACTGGCAATAAAATTATTGTATGGTTTCCCTCACCTTCTCCCATCCCATACACTTATTCAAGAAAGCAAGATCCGACCACTAAAAATGCAGATACAATTAGCAAGCATGACCTATATGTATCAAGCTATCAACAAATACATTGTAATGTCCCTATTTATAATAATCAAGACATCCATAGGTACAAAACATGGCAAATTAAAAACATCCACATGAACACTGTTAGAACAACTAAGTATGGTACAAATAGTATTATGGTTAGTGTTACAAAGCTATATACCTCCCATCTGTACATGTCCCTGCTTATCATCTTCTTCCTTGTGAACCTCACTACCTTAGTTTTTCTTACATTTATCTTCAGTTTATTTTTTCTGGTCCGCAACCATATCTTATCAATGTCCGCCTGCAAATTTCCGCCCCCCTCTCCTACCTCAGCATATACAACACAATCATCTGCAAACAATCTGATTTTTCCTCTAATCCCCAAACCCATGTCATTTACCATTATGGTAAATAACAAAGGACCCAGCACACTTCCCTGTGGTACCTCCGACGTAACCTCCTCTTCCTCCGATATTGCCTCCCCCACTTTCACCCTCTGCCTTCGCCCCCTGAGGAAGTCCCCTATCCATTCCACTACCTTCCTGTCTGGTATCAGCGCCTCCACTTTCCTCATCAATGTTCCATGGGGCACCTTATCAAATGCCTTCTCAAAATCTATGAAGCAGGCATCTACCTGTTTCCCCTCATCAACTACCTGCACCAGATCCTCTAATAACCCAGCCAGCTGAGTCTCACATGAGTAACCCCTCCTGAAATGTTGCTGGGACTCCTCCAACCAATTCCTATTGTTCATTACCCTCACCACATACTGCACCACCAGCCTCTCCATTACTTTTCCTGTACTTGATGTGAGACTCACCGGTCTGTAGCTGCCAGGCCTCCCCCTATCCTCTCCCTGCTTGTGTATAGGTACCACCATAGCATCCTTCCAATCTTGTGGTAACTTACCCTCTCCTAAGGACTTTTTAAACAGCACTTCTAAATATTTTGCCAACTCCTTGCCACCAAACTTTAGTGCTGCGTTTCCTATCCTTTCTGGTCCCCCTGCCTTACTGATCTCCAAACCCGTAATTACCTTTTCTATCTCCCACTCCCTCATCTTAAACTCACTAAAAAAACCCCTGAACCCTGTTTGCCCCCTTAATCCAATCCTACTTTGCCTCAAACACTGACAAGTACTGTCCTTGCAGCATCTCCGATATTTCTTGGTCATTTGTCGCATGCCTACCATCCCTTCCTGTTAGCAGAGGGATCTCTTCCTCTTCTCGCATTAACCACCTAACATACCTAAACAATTTCCCCCATTCCTTGCCTTTTCCTTCCACAATGTTCCTCAGAAATACATTCGTTGCCTGTTTGATCTTCCTTTCAAGCTCCCTATCCATTTGTTTCATAGTTTCTTTAGAACTCATCATCCCTTCATTTCTCCACTTGGCATGTAATTTTCTGCACTTCTTCTTCATTTTCAAAATCTCCTGTCCATAATATGGCAGATCTCCCCCAGTCCGTAACCTTTTCATTGGCACAAATTTCTCCAACATAATCTCCATTAATCCTCTAAACTCCCTCCACAACCCCTATACACCCGCCTCCATAGACCATTTTTTAAAACTGTCTCTCAGGAAGATTTCTGCCCCCTTCTTGTCTCCTCTCCCATACTGCCACACCAACCTTTCTGCCATTTGCACTTCTCTCATCCTGCCAATCCCAATTTCTACAACCGGAATATTATGGTCGCTTATACCATCCAATACTATTGCACCAACTACAGCATTCCTAGGTCTGACCAACACATCTAGCACTGACCCAACACCCTCCTCATTCCATCTCGTAGGTGTTTCTACTATCTGGACTAATCCTCTGTTGACTAACTGTGCTGCCATTCTCTGCATTATGCTACCCATTCCTTCCGCACCCTCTACCCATTTCACCCCTGGCATATTCAAATCCCCTGCTTTTGTTCATAGTTAAAACGTATAAATAGTGCTAGTCAAATATTTGAAATCACTCATACACAGGGCCAGCATATTGACCACGATGCACAAAGGCACGCCATTTCACAGACGCAATGATTAACAAAACACACGTCACAGTATACTTATTATTGCTTGGAAACACAGATTTATCACAACATCGTAACTTCCCTACATAGGTTTAAAAAACACAACGTCTACAAACGTGATGTAATTTGAAGTATTTTTTCGGAGTAAGAATAATTTACGCTTCATTTGGCAAAAAGCAACACGCCATGTCATGGCTCACCACATCTGCGAACTTCACTTGGTAACTGCCCTGCCATCATATCTAAATATACTAAAATAAGTATTCAAACATTAAAATCTCTTTTCAGTTGTAAATTACAAATTCAAAAATCATTATTTTGCTGTAATAAGTATGAAATATGCTACAATTGAAAACATGTATGTATAATTTCTTTGCGTACTAGTGAAGTGAAATTTCCAGAGTGGAAAGAGAGAAAGAAAGTGAGAGCGACAAGCCTCGCCCAGCAGACAGTTTTTCGGTTGCTTTCTCGCTCGATAAAACAACACCGTACCATTACAGCCTACTCACAATATTTCCCACTGTTATTTTAAACTATAAAAATGATATATGTTGACATCGGGCCTACCTAAATATTTAAGTATTTCAATAGGCACCATATAATTTACAAATAGTATACTAAAAAAACTACGTTAAAATGATATTTAACTGTGAACTATTTCTTACCGGTCGTTGCCAATGCATCGCTGCTCTCGCTGTTAATTCATATTTAAAAAGTAAATATTTCAAGTTATAGAAGCTATTAAGGTAAAGGTTCATTGATTCAATAATACAGTACTCTTAAGTTAACCACAGTGTTATATATTTGTGGAATACAGGTTATTGAAAAACAGGTTGTCATGTTATGCCTAGAGTGTTTTTTGAAAGGTTGATTTTCATAAGTCGCTTCCAGTCGGGAATGGTCTATACACTGTTCACTGTTCCCTTATAATTCTCACACAGCCGAATTGTGCCATCCTTTTTTAAGATGGGTATTACAGATGATGCACATTCTGAAAAATTTACAGGTTCATAAACTCCCTGCTGTACCAATCTCTCTATTTCCTGAATTACCTTGTCTCTCAGTGGGGTCACTGGCTGGCCCTTTTTAAACACAGGAATGCAGTCTTGTGGGACTTTAATGGTGACCTGTGGACCCACATATTTTCCCAGTTCACCCGTTTTGAACACTACTGGGAACTCTCTAACAAGTAAGTCTACCACATCTTCCCGAACTTTGTTTACCCCAATCAATTGAATTCCAAGTGGCTCGAACCAATCACGTCCCAACAAACTTGGCTCACGTCCTTGCGCCACAACTAACTCCAGCGTAACTGCTTTATGCCCCTTAAGTTTCACTACCACTTGCTTTACCCCCAACACTTCTAAATATTCACTGGACCATGTACGCAGTACCATGTTCTCCTTTTTTCAAAGGTGGCCCATTGGGCCACTGAAACTTGTATATGTGCCAGCTGATAATTGAACGGTCCGCCCCAGTGTCAACTTCCATGCTCACCTGTTGTCCGTTCAACTGCACTTTGATACACCATGACTTCCTATGTGCTTGCTCCTGCATACTGTACAAATTATATTCTGAACCTACACAGTCTGCAACATCCACCTCAAAATGCTGCACTTCCTTCCTTTGTGACGCCAGTTTGCTTCAAGTCCCTTGCACTCAAACCTGCCTGTTTTTTTTTTGTATGCTTGCCCGCTCAAGGTGTCAGCATTTATCGATTGCATGGTTACCATTGCACCGCCAATATTGCTGATTCCCTTCGCTTATTTCCTTCCTATGCCTGTCAACTGATACACTGTTTGACTTTACCGATCCTCCTGCGTTTACGTTCCTCCCAACTGCATTGTTCATTTTGTGCACATTTTCCTCCACTCATGTACTGCCTCGCAAGTCCTGTCAATTCTGTTGCCATCGCGATGTCCATGGTATCTTGCAAAGTCAATTTATCCTTAACGAGGAGAGCCTGTTGTACAGCTTTGTCCCGAACCCCACAAACCAGATGGTCTTATAACATGCAATCCAAATTTGGAAAATTGCAGTGTGTGCTTAGCCGTCGCAACTCTGCAATATACGCAGCAACTGTCTCCCCTCTTTTTGATCGTGCTTCAGGAACTTAAAAGTTTCAACTATTTCACTGGGCTTCGGGTAGAAGTGATTCGTTAATCTTGTGAACACTTCCACCAGAGGTACTGCATCAGTAGATTTTGGTGACAATAATGAAGTCACCAGACCATACAGCTCTGGGCCACATACTGTATAAAACACTGCCCGCCTAGCTTCGTCGCCTTTGATGTTTGCGATGCAATAGAATTGTAGATGTTCGCAATACGAGTTCCACGACTCCTTGTCTGGGGCAAACGTGCCTATAGCTCCAATTGTTTGTGAATCCTGGACCATATGCAATATTTTAAACCTCGTTGCCAACTGTTATGCTCCACATCGCATACACATCGCCATGACGGCTACCCGGCTACTGTTGTTTAGCTTTGTGGCTACTGCTGTTGCAACCTAACGACTAACATTCTACCTAACCTAATTCTAGATGAACACAATACACAACACAAAAGGAGAACACATTTTTTTGGTTTGTAAGGTTGATCATGTTAACATGTATAAAGCGACACACAAAAAGATATTTTGGGTTAGGGTGCTTAATTTTAAATGACAAAAAAGAAATGAATGTAGTTAAAATCAAAGAATTTTTTCATACCTTAGATGTACTTTATTATATTAGAATGACATTTAAAAATGAATTTCAGATGTTTCTCAGTAATTCTGCATTTGAATTGAGCCAAAATGATCCAGAGGAGCCGAGATACTAAGGAAAAAGAAAACCCTTACCACACAGTTTTTGTGCTCCTCCCACCCCCTTCTGATCCATCTCTTGTGTTAATAGTAGTTGTAAAACTTTTTTAAAATGATTTTCGTCATCTATTTGAAGGTAGAAATAACATCAGGATTTGTTAACGTGTTTATTCCAAGACAGATTGCTATCTACAGTAAGACAGAGAAATTTAGTGTTATTTGCATATTGATAGGTGTCATTTTCTACTTGTAAGTTACCTGTTTCCAGAGCTACTTTGCTCGTTTGTAATGGAAATTGTTCAAGAACTGTTTTGTTAGTATTAAAAACAAGTTTATTTGCAGAGAACCAGCTGACATGTCAGTAAGAGTTTGCATAGATTTATTTTCCATTACAGATTTATTTGTGTCTGTAAATAATATACTTGTATCATCTGCAAATAAAATAGGATAACCAGTTTTTAACTTATTAGGGAAATAATTTATGTAAATGATAAATTAAATTGGTCCTAATATTGAGCTGTGTAGTACTCCTAGTTTTATAGTACTTGACTTTGATAGATAACTTGTAGTATAATTATTTATATTGTATGAGATTGATATTACTTTTTTCTGGGTAGTATAATTATTTATATTGTTTGAGATTGATATTACTTTTTTCTGTGCTGTATAATTATTTATATTGTATGAGGTTGATATTATTTTTTTCTGTTTTAAGATAAGATTTTAAATAATTTATCAGCCACCCATCTTGTCCCACATTTATCAAGCTTATCTAGAACCAGATCATAGTGGTCAACACAGTAAAGGTCAGCAAAAATACCTGTAGCAAACAATTTATCAACACAAGAAGTAAGCATTTTGTTTACAAAATTCAATAAATCTTTTTCTGTAGATCTACCCTTCCACGAAGCCAAACTGACGATTTGAAATTACACCGTCTTTTGATAAAAAAATCATTAAATTTATTGGCTATAATCTTTTCTAAGATTTTTGAAAAGGATGAGAGAAAAGCTATTGGTGTATAGTTGTCCATCAATGTTTTATCATCCTTTGGAAATACAATGGCATATTTAAGCCTATCAAGGATAATTCCTTGTGTAATACATACATTGAATATGACTGTTATTGGAGATTTTATGTAAACACTTTTTTAAAATTGCAATGGGAACACAGTCAATTCCAGATGAGTATTTAAATTTAAGTTTTTATAACATTCTCAATATTATGTCACAGGGGTTTTCAAAAAGAGTGATCTGGGTGGAGGATTTAAATATGCAGGTTTAAGTACAGCATTACTCAGATTGTCATTTTTTGTTCCTTCTTCTAATTGCAATTTTTGTGGGATTCCAGTAAAATAATCATTAAATTTTTCACCTATTTTTGGCTGTCAGTGACTATTGCCCTATCTATTTTAATATTAGGCAGATAATAGTGTTTGCAGCCACAATCTGGGACAGAGTAGGTATGGGAGCTGATGAAGATGCAAAGAAGAGGGAGTAATGTGGGCTAAGCGTGAATGAGAAAGCCAGAGGTGTGAATGTAAAGATAAAAGGAATTTTCAGCCATCTTTAATGAAGGAGTTGGGGTGAAACTCCCTAAGGGACACGTAAAGAGTAGAGTTGGTCAGGATGTATGGGGCGGTGAATGGAGTGATAAGATGAGGGAAGTTTAGCCAAGTGATTGTACAGTAGGAGAGGTACAAACAGTAGAAAGTTCGAGAGTTTATGGAGTCAGAAGGAAAGAGAACAGTGAGGGAGTTGAATGTGTTGTGGATGAGTTGGTGATGGTGAAAGGGTTTGGGTGATTGGACGGGACGGGAAAGTGAAAAGGAATCTGTGAAGGAAGCACTTGCCACAGGGTGATAACCCAATTGCAAATTGAAAATAATAATAATAATAACAATAATAATAATAATTATTATTATTGAAATGTATGCCCAGGCCATAACTTAAAACATATTTTGTTTAATGTTTGAAGATCTATGTTTAATGAACACTTATTTTGATTAAATGTTAATAATGGAAATGGGAACTGTACTGGTGTTGATTAATTTTTATAATAGCAGTTGTTATCCTAATGTTCCCAGGGTACGTCTGATTCACAACATAATGTGATACAAGTTCAGTTTTCCTTTTACAGAGGTTTTCCACATTGTGTCCATTACATTGTCGGGGTATTTATAACTCGGCTTTATAAATATGTAAACCTGTAGATTATTTAACACTTATACGTAGTAGTATCAGGTTTGCTTGTGTAACGAAGCTTGCCATCACTGTGGAACGACCAAATGCCAGCCCTGCTGCCATATGGTAAAAACAATGCCTGTGTTCAGTTTCAATGCAATGTGGCCTTATTCACTTGCCCTTGATCCCTGCCCATGTTAAGAGCCCTTTTTCCCTTCATGAGAAATATTCATTTGTGTATTTGGATGCCTTTGTTCATTTCCATTTTGAGTTTTATTCTGTCAAATAACATTACGTGAGTTTCATTTGCCCTTGTGACATTGCAAGTGTTTTCTGTAGCTGTGCAAATTTTTAAACTTTTAATGGTAATAATCATGACTGTTTTGAAAGAAACATCAGATACTTATAAAAGTGTATATTTTGTTTTTGTAAGGCCTACCTTGTTGAAATAAACAGGGGGCTTTGTAATCTTCCCTGTAGAAATATGTGTGTATGTAAACACACACACACACGAAGGCTTGTGATTTACAAATAGAGAATGCTAGAATGAGTGTTTCTTTATTATTATTTCTGTGTGAAGTGCAGTTTTTCTTTCAGAAAAAATTGAGTGGCAGTACTTTGCAAAGAGTGGGAGGGATATGGAGATGTGATCAAATTATTATATCAGCTACATTCAGAGGAATGAACATTTGACATGTGAAATTGTAAAGGTCACATACCTGTGGAGTGTAATTATCTGTTGTTTGTTTTGATCCACATTCAAAGCAGACATATTCTCTTTTGCCTTGTAGTTCTAGAATCCTGCATAAAAATTCTTCACTGGGAATCTCTTTTCCTTCGATAGAACTCCTCGTGCAGTCATAGAGTGAACTATCTCCTAGCCTGTTTTTAGTTCTTGTAACCAATAGAATATAGTCAAAGAATATAGTTTAACATTTTTGTTTACATTGGAGGACAAACCTTTTAAGTACTTGATCTTTGCCTATGCCATGTAAATACTGGCAGTGTGTAACATCTGAATCATTTTGCCACATTCAGCAGATGAGAGAGTCTGATGTTTAGTGGTTCAGACTGATGTATACCCATAAAGTTTTTCTCATTTATCTTAGCTATTTCTACTATTCGTCATCTTTTGTTAAGTAAGATTTTAATAATGCATTTACTGCAGCTCCTCAGATCCCTATTTTATCTAGCTTTTCCAGTAATATTTTATGATTGACAGTGTCAGATGCATTAGATAAATCAAGGAAGATTCCTAGTGTATCAACTGATGTGTGTCTATAAGATAAAATATTTCCAATAAATTCACCTATAGTGGATTTAGTATTTTTATCATTTTAGACATCATTCTGAAAACTTTTCAGAATATTCAATTTTTGAAAAATCATTTTAAAGATTTTTGAGATGGAGCTCAGCAATTATATAGGTCTCAAGTTTTCAATTTTATATCACTCTTTTTTAGCCTACTTTATGAAGGAAAGAGAGGCATTTGATATCACTTTCCTCTGTGTGTGCTTGTGTGGGTGTACACTTGTGTTTATGTGCTCCTCCTTTTCAATTTTTGAAAGCGTGAACAAAATTTCACCAAACACTGCACACGTGTATTAGTAAGTAAAGCCACATAACTTTTATAGTTTGTCACCATGCTGGGTGCTTTCTGTCAAAATGGCAGCAATGTTAGAATTTAGAGTGATATCTCTGAAACCATTTCACCGATTTAAACCAAATTTTGTATTGAAACTCCAAGGTAAAAGCATTGAATTTAGGGATGGTTATTATAGTTGGTTTGCCATTTTGGAAGATAGCACAACATGAAAAAATAATACTTTTGCATTATATCAAAAACTACCCAATCAATTCTCATCAAATTTGGCATATAAGTAATACTGCAGTAGGCCATGTAAATATCTGGAATTAAAATTTATAATGTCATTATTTTCAAAATGGTGGCCATACATATTTTATGTTTATTTGCTATAACTGCCATACCGTTCAATCAAAATATGTTTGCTGATAGTACACGTTACAAGCATCATATATGCCAATAAATCATTTTTGTCAGCCATTTTGTAAGATAGCACTGCATGAACTAATAGTTTTGTCATAGCTCGGGAAACAATTGACTGATTCCTACAAAAATTGGGAAATAAGTACTGTGGTTGGTTATTTTTAAAATGCCAACAATCTAGCAATTTTAGCATATAATGCTATATTGTCAAAACCATGGTATCTATTCCAACTTTTCTTTGTATGCTTGAGAGTATAAATTACAAATTTCAAGTGTGTGTACTATATCAACAGGTACAATTGACAAACAATTTGATTACAATTATGAACACAATTCCATTTCATAACATATGTTATTGATAGCAACTTGGTACAAATGCAAAATTCATTAAACAATTTGCTTGTAAAGTGTAAACTCGCAGTGCATTAAAGATGTTAAATCTTTCCAAGATCTCATAAAAAATATTTGTAACTCACTCTGATAGATTTAATTAACATACAGCATTTCGCCAATATAACAGTAGCCCAATCCAGTTAGCTTACAATAGGGCGTCTCAATAAAATATATGGTCAAACAATAACATGAGCTGCCTTCCAGCTGAGCGTAAAGTGACACAATTAACTAGTATAAATATTTAATAATTCTGAGATCAAACTAAATTCCTATTAAAAGCACTGCAATATATGCATCTGAACACGTAAAATATTTTCCAAGGGCTTTGCAAAAATCCTTAACATTCAAGTGAATCAATTAAAGCTTGCTCTTATTCTATTAGGAATAACACATAATTCCAATGTAAGCACTATTCTCACACAAAATAATTAAAAACCTTAATGCGTGCCTGCACTATTAAACATGCTATAACTTAACAGGAACATTTCACTATGCTCGCCAAACTTTATTACATACGCACGTGTCGCGGTGTACATCACCCAGCAAGGGACACATATGATAAAATAAACATATTAAAAACTATTCAAAATCTTGTAACTGGCAAGGCCACCTAATTACTGCCCATTAAATTTGTACTGCCCTAAAAATTAACGTTTACTGAACACATTAAAAAAGATGCAATCGTGTGAGTAGTGGAAGTGCATTAGAATGAAGCGGTGTGGGGCAACCAATGGGGCGGCTTTACAAACTAAGCACACACACAATTAATAAGCAAAATTCACACCAAGCTACCAAAGCCAAAGAATTACATAGTAATAATTTAACCGTGTGGCCTATAAAATGATAGCAACCTGTAAGAATGTACAGCATGCTCTCAATGTTACGTTAGCACTTCAATTACACCAAACCATGAAAAATTATTTGCCCAAAATGTTTACTGTGCAGAATTAACACTGTAAACTGTATTACTGACAATTGTTTGAGCGCTGAGCCCATCATGTAGTACACACTACTGTTGCAACCCCAGTTGATGACCGAGATACAGCTGAGTGGGCCCACCCCAGGCAGGCAGAGAGGGTGTTATTTCAAAAGTGGCGGTGTGAATGCGAATAACACATTAAATCAAAAATCGGGGCGCACTAGTAGGAGAGGAAGCAGGGTAGGGCCAATGGTAGGAGAAAGGAAGGGGAACAAATCCTCCAGCGAGGTAGGGGAAACAGTGCTGCGTGCTGTGATGGCGGGACACACTATCTAGGTGGTGGGATTTTCAAATGCCGTTTCACTACACTAATTTGTTTTGTACTCCATTTAGTAAAATAGCATAACATGAATAAGCAAAGTTTTTTGGTCATATTTCGATATAGAATTGACAGATTGGTCAAACAAGTAGTACTGAGGCAGGTGATGTAAACTAGTATGTTTTAAGTAGGTTAGACACTTGTTTTCATGGGACCACTGTTGTGTAGTGGTTATACTACACACCTTACAACAACGCAAACTGGGTTCGCTTCCCTGCTGGTTTCCCCTGCCCTTTTATGCTGGCACTCCTCCAAACTCACCTTGCGTCAGCTCTCAAGACTTCTGTGTTAAGAGCTGCCCAAATCTCTTCGCTTACTCAATTATTTTCATAATAGTGGAATTATAGCTATAGTCCATTCATGGTTACTTCACAGTTTTCTGAAACCCTGCTAAATTTCTACTTTGGGTTATCAATTACGTATCCTTCCGCTACACGTAAACACTGCCATGTGACTTCTATGTTTTAACTGTCAAATGCATATTTTACTGTTTACAGCTGTTGAAAGAATTCTGTCATGTAGTATTTCATAAACTATTACATACGAATATTCACAATTTAGGCCTATAACCATAATCAGGTCATTTTTATTACTTTTTAATAGTGTCAGTATTTACATAGTTCTTACGGTTATTATTTTACATTGTCAACATATTTGTTATGCATGATATAGCACATTACATATAATACAGGTTAATATTTTGCCACAACTATGTTTAACCCTGTTATAACTATGGGGAAAGAGCTTTACTATTTAACCTCTTGTTATTGATGAGTGCATTGGTTATTTCGTTAAAAGAATGGTCTTAGTTGGAATAAATATTAAAACAAAGTAGCAACCAGTCTAACAGAAAAGACAGTAAATTCAAACACGCAACTTGTGTGTCTAATTTTGTGTATATAGCAGTGTCAAACTTAAAAGATAGTGGTGAGCATGCACAAAAATAGGCCTACAGTAACTTTTATTCCCTCATATTTCTTTGCATAGGTACTTAGTTTTTACTAGGTTTATTTAATTATTTATTTAAAATTTCTGGCTTGGCGTAGTAATTTGTTGGGACTTATATAAAGTAGACATGTTACTGAAAATGTGTTATTTGTTTACAGTTAATGAAAATTTGCCGTGCAGTTTTGGGTGATAGCGTATTCAAGTTTATAATGAGATCGACATTCTATGGCCACTTTGTTGCTGGTGAAGATACTGTAGCTATTCGCCCAACATTGGAGCGCCTTCGTTCTTTTGGTGTGAAACCAATTTTGGATTACTCTGTTGAAGAAGACATCAGCCAAGAAGAAGCAGAGCGCAGAGAAGAGCTGTAAGTTATGTGTGTAATTTTATTTCAGACTGCTTATCACTTGCAGGATCCTTAGGAGTTACTTGGTTTCATATGTAAGTTTAAAAACAAAAGATTATTTGTAGATGTAGGCATAACTGTAATAGGGTAATTAGCATAAGAGAAAATAAGGAAAATCTTGATGACATAATGATGATTTTAATTTCTGGAAAAGTCACGGAAATTTAAATGTCAGGTTTTGTGTTTTTGTGTGCGTACGTACATGCACATACACACACATATACATATATGGATGTATAATGTTTATAATTGAATATAATAATAAATACTACATAGTTTGAGCAAGAATGTAAGCTTCATGCAATCCTGTTAATTGCACTATGCATTATCATAGTTAATACCATTTTTATAGGGAGATTTGAAAATGAATACTAAAAAGCACTTATTTTGCTGTACATGTAGCGTAACCATAGCATTATTAGGCATTTTTTAATGTCTGAATTGTTAGCTCATTAGTTATATTTGTAACAAAAGTTTGCATTTACTTGTGATTATAAAAATAATTTAAAGTCAGATTTGGAGCTCTATGTGCTTTTTTCATGGAAAATATTTTGTCAGTACCAAATTGTTACTTTTTTAAAAAAAAATTTTATCTGAACCAAAATCTGTTCCACGCATATTCTTTTAAAATGTGTGTGTGTGCTCAGAACAATTTTTAAAAGTTTTACTAAAAATGTTATTGATCTACTGAACTCACAGTATTGTTTTGAAAAATGATAGTGAAAGTAACTGTGTTACTACTTTTACTATGATGGTTCCATTTATATATTGTAAAATGGGATGGAGATGAATTTGACCAACAAACTTTGTGATATGATTCCTTTGCGAATTCAAGTGGGAAATATGTGGGACACTTTCTTCTTGAATATTAAGGGATTATAAGTCCTTGAAACCTGAGTTTTTAAAACTTTCTTACAAAGTATCAGAAACAAAGTGAAACTAAATTACGATTCTCTAAACATGGTTTCATGTAATTGGGGGGCTGCGGTGACTGAGCGGCTAGCTTGTTTGCCTCCCACTAAGGTTAACCAGATTCAATCCCCGGTTGGGTTGCTCCCGGATATTCGCAAGTGGGAATTGTGCCAGACAATGCCATTGGTGAGCTGGTTTTCTCAAGGATTCCTAGTTTCACCTGTCCTTTTATTCCTGCACTGTTCCATACTAACCTCACGTGATCCTCACTCTTCATTCACTCACTATGTTATCGGGATCGTCTACCTAAGAGCAAACTCTCATTTATACCTTTAACCATAATGAAAATAACAAGGGGGGCCTTGATCTTAAAGTACACAATTTTTTTATGGAGAGGAATTATGAATGTTTGTTTTACCGACAGTAGTTATCAGTGTTTGATGCTGGTTTATGATCAATTTGTTCTAATTAACACAAATGGCCCTCTTGTTGCATCTGTCCAGGACTCACCTTTTCGTGTAAAATGTACACAGTTACGGCTGCAATGGTGAAGTTCCTAGTAAAGAACCTAGGCAGTACTACCCAGTGTAAAAATAGTAAATTAGCTATAAATATGTTGAGTTTGGTGGCAACCCACCTGAGAAATCACATTTTACTCTCATGATGAATAGAAATTGAGCACATAGTGCTTATCTTTCACAATAAGGTGATGTGATCAGACAGAATGTTCAAGAATTGTTACTGGTTTGTGGGGTTTTCGATTTACCCTAAAGAGCTTGCTTGAATTTCTCAGTTTGTCACCATAGTTCCAAATCGTTTTCCACATTTGTTTCTATTATTTGCTAAGTGCAGCATTTTCCTGTTCTATATTAAGGCTAGCATTAGCATCAGTTTTGTAGTTACAGCTTTGTGTATAGAAGTTTCAGTTGTAAACAGTAATTTTCACAGTTAATTTTATAATCATATTTTCAGTGGTAGTTTTTATCATTGAATTTTTGTTTTAAATAGATTGAATGTATTTTTCGGTATTATGACACTAAGCATATCAGACAGTATACTTGGCTAAATTTGGTTTTCGGTCTTCTTTTCAGATAAAATAAATTTTTAATTGAAGTGAATATTAATTCACTAAATTTAGAAAACATGGCAGTCAGCACAAACTGTGTGCAGGGTTTAGCGATCGGAAATGCTGGGAAAGGTACAGGATTTGAAATGCTGCCGGGAATGTCCGAGAAATTTTTCGAATAGTGGGAATTTTTAATGTTTATGAAATCTGCATTACAACTTCAGAAACTGCACTAGGGGAACTTAAGGGTAAAGAATCTGCATCGCCTTTAAAAATCAGAATACTACATCGCTTTACTAATAGTGTCAAGCAGAGAAAAAACAGGTAATAATAGGACAATATTCACAGAATGTCTTCTGCAGACAACTGACAGATTGATGAATTGAAACAGAGGATTCCATTATAGTTGTACATGCAATGATGTGTTGTTACTTTGGTGCATTACGTAGGTATGAATTTAAATGTGATTTATAATTTTTGCCCATCTTTGGTTAATAAATACCTCTTCCTCCTTTACATTTCACACCATTCTTGTATTAATAATATGTAAAATGACAATGTGAGCCACAACTATTTCACGTGGCTGTATGACTGTACACAAGACGTTAAAACATTCATGTTCCTTGTTGCGGACGTAAGCCTTAAAGTGAACTGGTGAATATTATTCCATATTCTGTTAACAGCCTGTTATGTCATGTTGAATGAATAATGTAAGAACAGGCCATAATTTGTCTGGGAATGAAAAGGTAGCTTTGGACAGTCCAGTCACACCTGCTGATTGTCATTACTGCGTGTTAATAAATCTCTGAATATGTATTTCTTTCCCGTAAGTAGGTTTTATTTTACATGAGTATCATATAATTTCGTTTGCGGCATTTACTATGAAGTATTAAATAAAAAAATTTGAAGTAGATTAAGTTGTTGGCGGCTTCCCCCTCTTCCCATTTCTATCGGGGCTGCGGTGGCTGAGCAGTTAGCCTGCTCGTCTCCCACCAAGGTGATCCGGGTTCAATCCCCAGCTGGGTGACTCCCAGATTTTCACATGTGGGAATCATACCGGACGATGCCGCCTGTTGCAGGTTTTCTCAGGGATCTGTTGTTTCCCCTGCTCTTGCATTCCAGTGCTGCTCCAAACTCACCTCAATCACCCTCATTGGTTCTCAAGACCTGGCTCCGCCCAAATCTCATCACACACACACTCTCTCTCACCTCACGCACACCCACACAAAATGTTCCCTACATGTGGCCTACATCTGGACCATTAAACGGTACCACGTACATGTGGAATAGAGACGTTTCACTTTACGAACAGATAACTAATGCTTGTGGCTGCACAAAATGTGCAAAGTCTGTAGCAAACTTACTCATTGTTCAATGCTGCTACAGAATTTTGATTTCATAGTTGAACACGTGCCCGGCAAAGACAATGAATAAGCAGACGCCTTGTCACTTTCCCCTAACTATCTGCTTGCTAATGATTTGTTTATTTGAACCAATCTTGTGGAAGAAACAGCGGTAGACTAGACGAGGAAGAGTGGGAGACTGTCCTACCTCCGGAAAATGTCACAACTCCAGCAGTATTGCAACAAATTGCGTCGGTACAACAACAAAGTCTGGTAGCAGAAACACAGAAATGTGCACAGACAATATTTATGTGTTTGTGCTAAATCAACAACAGATGTCCATTGATTACGAAAATAAAAGCTCAGTGTGAAAACAGGAAGTACTAGAAGGGTGGCAAGTGATTGACAACCGTCTTGAGACATGCAACAACAGCCGGTCGGGAGGTTGGTGGTGTTTCTACGTGCGTGCCAGGGGCGCGCACTACAGTCATTCATGTCGCTCATAGCAACAGCCTGCCCAGACACCCCAGCATAGCACAAACTGTACGTAACATTACATCATATTTCTGGCCTGGCCTTACAAAAGAGGTTAGAGAATACGTTTGCAAATATAATCCGTGTAATGATTACAAGACCTGTAGATCTGATGGAAATGTCCAACAGCAGCCGAGGCTACCGTAACGCTCTTTCAAAGCTATCACCGTAGACCTCATAGGTCCTTATTCATGCTCATCAGATGGAAAACACTTCATATTTATGGTAACGAATCTGATTACACGTTGGTGGGAACTGTATACATTGCAGAGTGAACACATACATCACTTTGCTGCCACTTTGAAAAAGGAGTTTTTTCCCTGCCGGGGATACCCCAAAACACTCTTGAGTGATAATGCAACCCAGTTGTCCGGACCGCATTGGCGAGGATTGGGTACAGAATGGCACATCGAACATCACACAACTGACATTTACCATGCATGTGCAAACCCGACCAAATGTCGAAATCAGGAAGCAAAGGTACAATTGCGCCTTAGAGTCAGCGAGGACCATACAACATGGGCGCATCACATACCTGACATAGCTTTTTGTTTATGTAACCGCACCAATGAAGCCCCCAGGAAATTTGCTGAGTTGTTGTAAGGCACAAGCCTAGCATGTCCGGGGGAGTTTGCCTGCAGTGCACCGGACTCAAACCCAGAAGCTGCAGACTATAAGGCAGGAGAAAGGGGAAGGCTGCGTCATTACGAAGTGTGTGAAAATCAAAAACGTTCTGTTCAGAAATGGCTGCCAGAAACAAAACGACCACCTAAGCCCTTGTTACCAGGTGATTTTTTTTACGTGCGTGCGCATCACCTGTCAATGGCCAAACAGAACTTATGTGCGGGGCTTGCCCCCAAATGGACTGGGCCACACAAAATTCTGGAGAAAATTGGCCTCACGTCGTATTTAGTACGGTTAGGGCCAAGGAAGAGGAGTAAGGTCCACAGGGACAACATTCCCTCCGCTTTGCACTCCGATGATGTTGAAGAAACACACCCGCCTTGCAATCAGGGAAAACATCAGTGCAAAACAAAACACCAACACGGCTGCAGCAAATAACATTGTGCCTCTTAATACCAATGCGACCTGGATGTCCAATGGTAGGAACAGTGATTGGTCAAACACTCAGTGCGGTCAGAGCGATGAATCAAATATTGACTGAAACTTAGGTAGTGCTGTCAAGATAGAAGTGAGTGACGTTTCACTATCTAACCTCAACCAAAACAACCACCTAAGTGGAAATCCTATGTCATCACAAGGGCAGTCACCCCTCGATTTTTGTTGCTTTCCAGCTGCCACACCACCTGCTGCCACACCCATAACGAACAACACAGATGACATCAGTGACGTGTGGGGAGGGTAAATGTCACTCCTTGACTTTCGCAGCTTTCCGGCTACCGAGCAGCTACCTGCCACCACTGAGGTTCATTGGTCAGCGGCAGAGCTCGGCGACGTGTGGGGGGAGGTGCCACCTCCCACACTTAGTAATGAGCGGCAACAGTTACCGCAGGCCGACGGGAGCAGCTCTTCAGGTGCCTCTACCTGTTTGTTGGTGTACCACCACCCATCCTGCTCACAACAACACTGCTGGCGATTTCCCTGCTTCAGGCACCAAGCTCATGCCAGCCAGGACTCATGCCTTACGCTGCCGGCATGCGCACTCCTGCAGGCCCTGTGTCAGGCACCTGTAGCACTTCCGGATGTCCCACGTCCTCGATGCCGTCAGCGACTGCCCGAGACGCCTCACGAGATAAGGAGCTGGCCATTTCATACTTACAGGCTGAGGTAGCACCCCTTGCGCCGCCCCAACTCCTGCTGCACTTCAGTATGACCAGCGATACAATAGTTTGCTGCATGTCATATTTGTTTTGTTTTGAAAGGGCATGTTTCTTTTTCTCGGATTTTATTAATGTGTAAAGTAAATGATACTGCAGTTTCGTTATCTGCCATGCAACGTGCCCAAACTTATTTTCTCTCACGGAATATGAGAGTATTGATATAATTTAATATTGTCTTTTTAAGTGCCTATGTAAGTGCCAGATGTCTCCTGGTATTTTCTGATAATTCCTAGTGGCTTTGCTGGCGTATTCTGGCCTGTTCACGTTAATATAAATTTTCTGACACAAGTGGAAATAACATTGGACATTAAGTAATTAATATAAAATGTCGGAATTGTTTCACTAATTCCTCGAATGCTAATTGCTTTTTCCTGACTGTTCTAATGTGTACATTTGTCAAAATGTATGTACAATGTAATTTCCCTCTCGGTGTTGGTGAAAGATCGCAGATGACTTAGCTGGATCTATGAGCCACCATATTTAGTCTTAACCAACATGCCATCAAGAGAACACGTGTTTTGCGTCGTGGGGGCCTTAAAATCCTTTAGTATGGACATTTAGCTGCAATAGTAAGTGAAACCTTTTAAGTATTTTTGCGCCCCCTATACTCATACTCTTATCTCCGTCAGACTTGCGGCCCCAGAGGTTTTTAATACCATAAATTCTACCATGTGCCTCAAGTACTTTTGCAGTTTTGGCCTACGACAGGCCTGATGTGCCATTTCCGCTTAAGGCAAGGATAGCTTATTGTGTGTGAATGTATTTCTCTCAGCTCAATATAGCCTTTTGTGATCCTAGTCTCTGTGTTGATTATTGTACGTTTTGTACCTTAGGGATCTGGCTCACTCCAGAAACCCATGTGCTCAATTTATGAACTATGTAAATGTGCTAACTGAACTCTTCCTGAACTTTTGTCTTCATGCTCTTTCTTTAATGTGTGCTTGTGAGGGGACCGCCACGTGTCTGTCAAACTGTTACTGCCCTGAGGACGAGTCTCCACGTGCTCACCCGTGTTTAGATGAGCTGCCCTGAGGACGAGTCTCCACGTGCTCACCCGTGTTTAGATGAGCTGGGTCCTACAGACATTTTAATATTTTTCTTAAGTTTCGCAGTTATGAACCTGAATTTCTCTGAAATCCAGCATACTCCACCCCTCACCAGCAACCAAGCCATGTTAATAGTTTTAAAAATGTTAGCAACAAAGGACAATGACGTTTGACACGTTCATGGTAAATGCAAGACTGTTTATGTACACTGATTTATGAAAGTCATCTTGTAACTCTACAGTCATTTGTAAAGTTCTGTTTTGTTTCCATTCAGTTTCTTTCCTTTACTGATTTTACCTTTTACCTATTGGAGAAGTTTGACTATATGTATAATTTTTCGAGGTCTCGGTAGCCAAAATTTTCTGTGTATAATGCAGATGCCAATATTTTGTAACATGTGCATTATAATTATAGATAATCATATTAATAGTTATTTTGTAATCCCGTATGCTAGATCTGGTCAAAGAGACTATCAAATCTAAGGATCTAGGTTGACACTTGTGATAAAGAGAGTGAAACACAGTACAAGGAATAATTTTCATGAATTAAAAAAAGATATTTACTTGTTATGTCAATTGAGAACTGAAAATCTAAATTATAATTTTCTGTAAATTGGTAGTACTTTGCAATAATTGTTAATTTTGTACATGTTGATTAGCTTTTTCTATGTTATGGTTGGTAACCAGGTGAGAACCGCACACTTTTTATTATAGTGGTAATGATGTGTTGGAAAGAAATGTTAAAAGTGTAAACGAGTAATTTTATATATTTATTTGTTTTACGAAAGCATTGAAATGGTATGTTAAGAGCTTATAAAGACAATTTTTACTGTGAGATAGACTTAGGTGTGATTTGATGCAGTTATTGACAATATCAGTGTGAGACAAAAAAAATAGTGATTGAAATTTGACTTGCAGGTTTTAATATTGTGAGTCAGGCTGGGTTGAAAAATGCTTAATTACACATAAATTGTGTATAAGCAGAAGCCCTGTTTGTTTCCATCATCCCACATGTTCTTGTACAGTGTTCATACACTGGTGATGTCACGTGTTCGTCACATGGTGTATAAGTGATGTTTGTTATGTGCGGGTTGCCGGACGATCATGTTTGGTGTGTTTTTGCTGAAGTTGACTATACGTCTTCTGTCCATGCATCACGTGGCAAATGAGTTGTAGCCTTAACCGCTAAAGCGGAGAGTAAGTTTTGTGACAGCTGCCGCGGTGTGTGGAGAGAGTTGTCTACTTGTCACCGAGGTGACATGTCATGGTCGTGACAGCTGCGGAGAGGCAGATTAACTCGGCTGGGTGCATTAGCAAGCATGTTGAGTTTCGAGAAAGATTACAACTTACACCAGTTTGCATCTCTTGGTTTTTGCACCAGTCAGGTGATAATGTGTTCTTTGCAGTTGCCCGTTGTGTGTAATTTATGTATTCTGTATTGCCCACAAATGAAATGTTGTTTGTAACACTAGAGCTTACAACATTTATAATAAGAAATGATTGCATCATGGGACAGGGTGCTGTAGTCGAACTGGTCCATGTGCCCGAAGTTGTGGTTATGTGGGAAGCGCCTGTCCTTTGGGTCATGCAGGCTCGTCATTACTGTGTCTTTTTGCCTACATTAAAAGAAAAATGTACAGGAAATGGATTCTGGGTGATATTTTGCCTGCTTGTAAGTCAGCCCAGCGAATCTGCTGGGTTGTGAGGCAGTGCAACTGCCTTGTCTCCTAAGGCATTTGTGGCCTATATAGACACACACATTTTTTTTTTTGTTGTGTGTGCATGAAGTTATGTATGAATGTGAAACTTATTTTCTTGTATACGAAGGTATTCAATGACATTAGTTACAAAAGTTTAAGAGAACACAGTATTAAAATTTTGCTTGCAAATGCAATGTAGATTATAAAATTATAAAAGCATTCTAAAAATGAATTAAAATACTATATTTGAAAAAAAAAGTGAGGCAAGAAGTTTATTATAAGTAATACTTGTAACAAAATTAACTAGAGGCCGCCCAATCAGTTGGGGCAACCACACCCGTGCTTGCTGAAAACCCATACTCGGTGCCTACGGCATCCAGTGAAAACTTTAAGCTTCTCATCTTGTGTGTAACCTTATATTTGTACAAATGCATTCATGTCAGTTTATTAGTTAATAATAAATTATGTAAATTCACGATAAGCAAATCAATGCAAAATTTCCTTTGAACTAGAATTTTAATATCATTATTCTCTAAACACTTAAATGTTAGTGTAATAATACAGGTCTACATGGTGTTGAAATAATAATTATGTTTGTTTCCTACTAGTAGTTCAATAATGCTTATTCAGCCAGGATTCCCACTTATTCTGAAAACAAGGAAAACGTGAAAAAATTAAATTTTGCTTCCAAGACAGGAAGAAGTCTGTAATTATTTAGTGAGTATCAATTCACTTACAACACAGTTAAGGCATGTTTATGGCAATTGTATTGGTAAAATCATTTGATACTAATTATATTAATCAGGAGATTTAATATCTACAATATTTCAAGTATATCTATAAGGGATGGATGACTAATTTAAATAAAGGAGCTTAGTATAATTTACTAATTTGTTTGTAAAAATGGTTCCACTACTTTACAAGAATTGCACACAAATCAGGGTAGAACATATTTATTTAACTAAATTACAAATGGCATAGAATATTTTGGATCTCGTGATTCATACATTACATTTGGTTGTTAATCGGTGAGTTATTCCTTACCACAAGTGCTTGCTCTAAAATTTCAAAACTTTATCACCACTAAAGGTTTTATTGAAAATATAAATTCATTGCTTAAGGCATAGTTGATTAAAACTGGTCTGGTTCAAGGCCTCTTAATCAATTTTTTAACCATTTGTAAATAATTTTACAGACCTTACAAAAATTGTGCCTTCTTGCTTGATTACACAAGTGACAGAATAACTGGTCAATGAAAGGTTTTAACGAGAAAATAATTTGCTCAAACTTGATGACTACTCAAGCCACATTCAATGAAAATCAATGACCTAAAGCTTTTAATGAGTGGGATGATTCAAAATTGTAACCAGTCAACAAGAAATTTAGGTTACCAGAAGTATTTTTCAGCTGGTTCAATCCATACCTTACCAACAGATAAAAAGGCATGAATTCCTTCCTTAATTTGCAAACATTTACTATCACAAGATAAGTACATGTATTAGGAACACTATACAAAAGATTCCATTCAAATCCATCTCCATTTATTTGGCTCGTGTGCAAACAATTTCAACCAAACAGCTTTGCGTGCCTTGCTTGTGGTTACCAACCCTTCACCAAAAAATCAGGAAACAGGGCCAAATTTCAATATCCAGACTCCAAAGCTTATAGAGCAAAATTCCACATGCAGTTTAAGATAATTTAAAGGCTCATAAAAAATTCTTTCAATATAAATATACTGGTATCACATCTACGCACACACTTGTTTATTAAAAATAAATAGGAAACTGATAAAAATTCCACACATTAATTAAATAATGTCCCTAAAATATATAGTGGGACATGCATTTCATTCATTAAACTCCACACTGATGATTAAAAACATACGACAAGGAGAGCTGAAGGCAACCCACACCTTCCCGATTAAAACAACTTACACAATTCATGACGAATATAGTGGAGAATATCAATACTGACGATTTCCTATATACAAGTCCAATGAATACTACCTTACAGATGCAAGATCCATTCGTTATTTCCAAACTAGCTTGTATGACTTCTGATTACAAGCGGAATAATTTAACCTCGCATCAAGTCGTGGTGTCAAGCAAAACCTAAACACAGTATATTTAACTTGGTAACATACTGAAACCTGGGAGACTGGGCAAAGTTAAGTTTATGGCCAAATATGAATTTTTCCTTAAAACCATAAATACCAAACTTCAATTTAGAATAACTAGTCTACAAATCACCCAAACAATACCAGCAAAAATTACATTCCTACTAATGTCAGCTAACTGTCACTCCACGACTTACCGATTTTGGCTGTCACAGTCAGGTTGAACATTGCTTAATTCTTAGCAATCTGCATTCGTTGTGGCTACGTTACACACTATGAACCTAAGTTCATACAATGACCCAGATGAACAAATGCGGAAATTGCATAGTATGGCTGAAGGCCTATTGATGTTGCACAAGCAAGTTAGCCGAAGTAAGAAGGGCGAGAGAACTTAAATAAATTCAAGAAAACAAAAAGGTGCAGGTAGGGGAGGGGAACAAAGCAGAAGGGGAAGGTAGGAAAAGGGAAGGTGTACCCAAGTTGGCAAGGAGATTGTAGTCAGGCATGAAGAAAAAGTTGTTAAGGTCGACACTAGCGCCACCAAGCCGATGCCAGCGCTAGTGGCACAAAATAAAAAAAAAACTTCAAGCTTACTACCTCTACAGTAATGGCTCTCTCTGCTATTTACAGCTAATATTTACATAATTGTCCATCTCACAGAAACTAACCCTATCCAATACATTAAAATAGTCTTCATAATCAATTTTTTTTAACACTTATTGAATTACTATTAAAAATTATAGGCTATAAATGATATCTGCAATCAAATTCACATCACTCATCCATTTAGTCTCACCTTGTTTCAATCTAGATATCACCAGTATTTCATGTCTGGAATGTTCTGCAACACCTCAAACACTCCCGTATATAGTTGATTCATGATAACTTCTACCTTTTCTGAAGCCCTGCCAAATTTATATTTTTGGTTTTTGATTATGTTTCCTTCCGCTACACGTAAACGTTAACACTGCCATGTGACTCCTACTTTTATAACTGTCAAATGCATTGGTTGCTGTTTACATCTGTGCAAATAATATTTATATATAAATATTTGTTACACATGATATAGGATGTTACATATAATACACATTAAATTTTGCCATTGCTGTGTTTGTTACAACTGTGGCGGAAACAACAGTAGTATTTACCCTGTTGTTATCAATATGTGTTTGGAATAAAAATTAAAATGAAGGGACAACCAGTCCAACGAAAAGACACAGTAGATTCAAGCACGCAACTTGTTCGCTTATTTATTTGTTTTACGTAGCATCGTGGTTTGTAGGTTTATTTGATTATTTATTTAAATTTATCTGGATGGGCCTAATATTTCGTTGGGATTGTGTCAGACATTCAAATCACAGAAATGTAAGCTTGTTACACAACTGTGTTTCAAACACCTAGCGTGAAGGTACAACATTGTGATAAACAGACGTCAATATAACTAATTAACTTTGTCATAACATCAGTTCATGGTTAAAATATATAAACTTTGCATATATTGGAAATCCACAGACCTGCGTAACGATTACAAAGCAGCCATCATAGATGGAAATGGCGGCTACGCCCTTGCACACGCAGGGATCACAACACTCATTACAGTATATTAATTAACCCTGCCGTGCCATGGAAACATATTTATCACGACATTGTAACTTCACTAGGATGTTTCAAAAACACGAGTACGAACTTGACACTTCGTTCAGAAACACGCAGTGTCATTGACATGTCGCGACACCACTGCCAGTCATAATGCACTGGGTATAATTACCCATTGCCCGCCATATTGGGAATGCTGATCAGATTCGAGATTCTCCTTTCCACACCATGTCTGCCAACCTGCTGGATTTGTAAGTGACTTGCAATGAGCTGTGTCATGCCATTGCTTCTAAAATATGTTGTTGCATCTAAATAACATATAATAGGTATTTTAACAATAAAATCTCATTTCAGTTGTAAATTACAATCTCAAACATCATTATTGTTGCTGTAATTAGTATGAAATGTGCTGAAATTATAAATAACAAAATGTCTACATTTCCTACACAGGTGGTATTATCTTCCCGAGAGAGAGAGCAAGAGAGCGAGCGACACGCTCTGCTTCGCTTATTGAACCTTTATTCTGGATGGGAAAAAAAACAGCAGCCTACACACAGGAATTTTGCACGGATATTTTTAACTGCAGGAATGAAATGTGTTTTCGTTGGTGCTACCTAACAATACAAATATATCAATTGGCAACGTTTAACTTACAAATAGTATATGTATAAACAAGGTTATAAATATTGTAACTGTGAACTATTTCTTACCGGCCATTGCCAACATCTTGCTGCTCTCGCTGTTGTTAATTCATATTTAATACAAAATAAATATTACAAGTTATAGAAGATACTACTGTAAAGTTTCATTTATTCAATAATACAGTACTCTAAAGTTAATCACAGTGTTAAATATTTGTGAAATACAAGTTATTGGAAAAACGGGATGCCATAAAACGCCTAGTGTGATTTTTCGAAGGTTCAATTCCAAAAGGCGAAGAAAACATGAATTGGACCATACATCTGCATTGTACTCATAGAATAACTTGCCTTGCACAGCACTCCTGCACTCTCATCTATCGCTGCTGTACCCACACTCATTTGACTGAGTCTGTGACAATTTCATCCACCACCACAAATAAAGTATCAGCTTCCACAAACATAGAAATGCCATAAGTTCTTGGTACAAACAACACAAGACAGATGCCACAAAAACGTAACAAAGTAGCATAAAAAACCAAATTACCAAAAGGAACCTTCAGAAACAAATATAAAAGGAAACAATATACACAAATGATATATATATATATATGACACACACACACACACACAAAGATTTTCTTATACAGGATGCTCCAAAATTCCCCTTACAAACTTCTAGCACTTGTAGAGGGGACTGAGTACACAAACTTTTGAATAGGAACCCATGTCTGGAAACGTACTGTTTCTGTGCTAGAACCATTTCAAATCAAAGGGGCTCGTGCAGGAACCATGTACCACGTGCAATAGTTAACACATGGTGCAAAATTGGCTGTACCCTTTGAAGGTGGCAAGGATGTAGTTGTTACTCATGCAGAACCTCCCAGGCGATGTTGGTAGCAACACCCATTGCACGCACAGCTGATTGTGTACTCGTTGACGGGCTCTGTTCAACATGAAGCAGTACAGCCTCTTCCAATTTGGGAGTGCGGCATCTCTGTGGAGCACTGCAGTCGTTACTGTCGGCGGTTAAGGTACCTAGTTCTCGGAGCCATTGCATGATTGTGGCAAAAAGGGTATGCAGTGGTGTCGTACATTGTTGATAACGCTCTTGATACAGCCGACGAGCTGCTCTACCATTACCTTCAGCTGCGCCATACACGAGGGTCATGTCTGTGTATTCCGCAAACGTGTACTTATCCATGTTAGTTGGAAATGCAAAAGCGCATGAATGGGGCTCGAGGCAGGATACCATGGCAGGGAAGACGTCACATGCCATCAGGTGATTGTGTGACATAATGTACTGTCTACCCAGTTGCATACCAACACAGGAAAATCCATGACATTGCTCTTTCCCTCATTGGAAGTGGATGGGTGATACACCTGATTTGAAATGGTTGTAGCATGGTAACTGTATGTTTCCAGACATGGGTTCTTATTCAAATGATCATCTACTCAGTCCCCTCTACAAGTCCTACAAATTTGTAAGGGGATTTTCCAAGCATTCTGTATAATTAAGTGATTATTGTCCCAGAGGAAGACTTATTGTTGATGAATGAGGTAACTTGTGGTTGTGCCATACTAAATTTATTTTTTTACTTTATTTAAAATTTCTTTACCCTCAAAAAACATAAACATAAGTAAACAAACATGTCGACAAATTACTATTATTTTAATTTTCATTGAAAACAAATTAAAAGATAGTTTTATTATAAACATAAGAGAGAAAGCAGTGCAGCATTATAGATTAGACCTCGAAAATCTGAAATATGACAGTCACATCATGATAATCAAGTAATTAACTTTAATCAAACAAAGTAAAATAGCTTCTCATCGATTTAAGATATTAAAGAATTAAACTATCTTTCATGACACAAAACTTTCAAAAATTTTGTTTCAATGGAAGAGATATTAATTAATTTTGTTAAAAAGTATTAAATGGGATACTCCAAACAAACCAGATTTTATTTAAATAATAAATTTTAATGATTTAAATACCGTAAATGAATTAGTGTCAATGACCATCCGATAAGAAACATCATCTAGGCTCCCCTCCACCAATATGGCATCCAAGTCATTTTTCATTGAACGCACCTGCCAAAACATTGTTGCTGCTCCTCCAGCAGTCTCCGACCTTTGCCCCTCAAGAATGGTGCTTACAAGTTTCCCGAAAATGTTGCGCTCTCACCTGCCCTTTGCTGCCTGTTTCTTGGTTGCTGCTGTTGCTACTGCTCAGGACAGTTGGCTCTTACTTAGGTGCCCCGGCTGTCCACACTACCAACATTCCGGCCTTTTGGATGGGGGTCAGCGAGTCTCCGTAGTGATGTCCCTCATGGTCATCTGCAAGATCATCATCCTCTTGCCGCTGTCATCATCTATTATCACTGCCCGCACTGGACATCAGGGCACTGATGCCTGCCCTGCTGACTCCACCTTCAGTGCTCAGACCAAGGCATCCTTCATGGCGTGAGGCACAGCCAACCGTACAGCTTGCCGCACCTCAGTGTCAGCGATAGCCTCTATGAAGAAACCGACTGCAATGACATCTCGTGCTTCTTCAGAGCATCTCTCCAGAGACAGGTGTGACAGCTGCACAATGTCCTGTCACAGCTCCTGCAGTGTTTCTC
The DNA here is from genome assembly GCA_029891345.1 of Dryococelus australis. Classification (NCBI taxonomy): domain Eukaryota; kingdom Metazoa; phylum Arthropoda; class Insecta; order Phasmatodea; family Phasmatidae; genus Dryococelus; species Dryococelus australis. The sequence goes on along the minus strand of CM057009.1, from coordinate 42,000,501 downwards.
CTGGTCACTTGATGTGGCTTCGCAGTTGGGCATGATGGGATTGTCACAGGCAGCTCCAAAGCCAACATCAATGCGGAGTGTTCTAGTTGATATCATTCTGGAAGCAACTGCAGTATGCTCAATGCAGGTCCCCTCAATACAGCCACCGTGATGCCTTTACCCACCCCTGACAATGATCTTTACCTTCTTCTCGCTGTCCGCACTCATTGGTTTGGTGGTGACCAATCTCAGCTCCACTTCCGCCTCTATGTCGTCTTCCCTGTTGATGTACGAATTCTTGCCATTCCTTCTTGAGGGTGATCACATCCTGTTTTACTTCCTGCTCAACACTGTCCACTCTCTCGTTTACAATGTCCGTTTTTTCTCTAACATTTTCAAGCTTCTTGTCTACCATTTCATTAACATTTTCAATCTTCTTATTTAAGTTTTCAACCACAGCAGTAACATCTTGAATTTTCTTTTTTACATTCTTATTCATGCTATCTCTAATATTTGTTGACTACTTTGCTAACAGTATTTTCTTGTCAACTGCTTTGCTAACACTATTTTACTATTTACATTTTCATAAATACTACTAATTTTACTATTTACATTTTCATTCTCTCTACCTGTTTGACTATTTATATTTTCATTAACACTGTTAATTGAGCTATTTACAGATTAATTAACATTACTAATATAACTATTTACAGATTCCCTGACATTACTTATTTGGCTACTCAGTCCTTCGATCAAGGTACAAAGTGCTCCCATGCCTGCCAACATTTTCCTGGTCAGCATTCACAAATTTCTGAATAATTCTCTGTACAATTAATATAACCATTATATTTGCAAATATAGCATGGCAGTTAATAACCTACTGTAATACAAATTATTTTTTTTAGTATTATAAAATGCCTCCATCCCACTTCTAACACCAGCTTTATAATTTCTCTCTTTAAGTCAGTGGGCTAAACCAGGTTCGTTAAGGGATGGAGGTCTTAATTAAATGAGTTACTTATAATTTCTTAGTTTTATTTACAATAACAACATTTAAAAGTCCTAGTGACTCAACATCTCACAATAAATTGATATTGCTTGATTACTGTTAATGACTTCAATCAGTCAATGTACAATTACCTCAAAGGAATTAACATAGTTAAATAATTAGAAATCAGTCCCAATAGACAGTGTATCAAAACTTATTCAGTTATAAATTATGTGTCCATATTTGACGCTTCCAATATCTACAATAAAATCTGTATCACATATTACTCAGTCCCACCTCGGTTTAGTCCAGGTCCCACCAGTCCACAATGTTCTAGAGTTCTCCTAGTGCCCTCATAAACAGTAGGCTTCACTCATCAGTTTTCACGCTTTCCCACCAATTCACACTATGAAAACATTGTCCGCTGTTGTCTCGCAATCGTTCGCACTCAGCCAGATGGTCACCACCAAAGACTGCTGGCAGTCCATCTGTGGCTTGTATTTGTAGGGTCGTAGGCCACCACCCAGAAATTTTGCTAAGTCCCGCATTGCACTGAGGGTCCTAATTCCCAGAATATTCTTGCGCCTCTACATTTGTTGGCTTCTCAAGCAGAGGGGTGGAGGAGGGGCAGTAATGCCAGCCAGGTCTCGTCACTGTCAATAATTCCCTGCCCCCCCCTCCCCGGAGGGGGGATGAGGCTGTGAATGCATCTGCCTGGGGGAAGGGAGGGACCGAGATGGGTCACCTCCCACAGAGCCGGGTTGTGCGTAATGAGAGCTCGCGGCCGGTGCGAGCTGCAGTGCATAACAATATAGTAAAAGTTCAACTTATTCATAAAATATAAATATTTATTGCCAGGTTTGTTGACAATTTAGCTGAATGCAGAAACAGTCCCGTCTGGAGATACAGGCAATTGTAGCTTATGAAAATAAAAAATATTAAGGCAACATCCACCAAAGACCAAATCAAGCAGAAACAGTTCACTGTAAAACTTGTGGTACAGACAATTTCATAGACATGTGCAGAAAGAGTAGCTCAATGTGTGCAGATAATGTTAGGCTGGAACATGCACCCTCACTAAAACAAAGATATAAAAGCGAGAAGTTAAGTGATTGAACATAACTGGTGCACTAGGTGAAATCAAGTATAAAACATGAGTGTTACTCACTGGAGAAGATAAACAGGAAAATATCCATGTGGTAAACTACATTGTGAAAACATCAAACCAAATGGATTATAAAAAAAAAATACACAAATTTTATAAACTAGGTCTAAGACAGATTACATGATGGCTACAAATACTAAGTAACATATGAAGCACTTAAATTCTTAAAAATGCCATCTTGGTCACAGCACAGCCCGTACATGTCATGCTTGCAACATGGCGAGATGAAAAGTTTTTTTAACAATGTGTGAGGAATGTAGAAGTACCAAACAAAAGACAAAAAAAATATTAGATTCTCGACAATAAATATAGCTGACTGTCAAGAGGAGTCAAATTATGCGCAGACTCATAGAAACTTAGGGAATTACCACATCAAGAGAAGCCCATTTTTTGGTAAAATCATGTGTTAAGCGGCAAGGATATGTTGAGGAAATGCTGGAACTGCAGCTGTAGGAGAGTGAGAGGAAGGGCCTTCTTTCAGGTGACAACAACTGATGGAATTTGCAACCCTGCAATGCACATCTGGTCAGTAGAGAAACTGGTCTGAAGGTAACAAACAGGATTATAAACATAACTACCAAAGCACAGACCAAAGCAGAATGGAAATTAAAAGTAACATTCAACAATATGTATAATGACAAATATTTATTAAATAAACTGAAATATGTAAGAAAACTTCCTATATATGCTTTGATATGTAATTAAATAAAATGTTAGAATCATTTACTATAATGAGTTATGTCATAAACAAATACCAGATATGGAAATCTCAGTAAATAAATCATAGACACTTAAATGCAGATTTAAATCATTACTTATGACATTAATTAAACTACAAGAAGGTAGTATTGAGACAAAATATTACTTACAATTGTTTCAATACAGTTAAATACTGGAAATGAGGTTTCAAAACTATTTAATAATAGTACATAACAGTGAAAATAATGGTGATGTATTTTAAAATGGCACACCTCTGCCCTCAAAAGGAAATACAGGGGTGTAAAAAAAGTAATGTAGCAGACAACAGACAAGAAGTTAAGATAAGAACACTTTAACCAAAGCAAAGTTCATATGCAAATACAAATACAGAAAGAGAAGGGAGAGACGGACGGTACACAATGATGAAGAAGAGAGGGGTATTAGGCACATCATGCATTACTTGTCATCAAATCCTTGATGGCAAACTAACCTCAGCTTGTAATGTTCATTTTAGTTTCCATTTTCCATTAAAGGAATTATTTGGAATTTTATTTTGGTCATGTTGGTTGCCTATAAATTTTGGTAACCTTGTGTTTTATTTTTGGTCATGTTGGTTGCGTATAAATTTTGGTGGCCTTGTGTTTTATTTTGTGTCAGTTTCAGTGTGGAACTCCTCTAGTGTTGTTTTTCTTGGTTGTTGGTGGACTGATCAACCATTGGCAGTTCAGGTCACATATTAGTTGCTAGACTATCTAGTGGCTGTCAGGACTTTTGCTTGGTCTCGTGCCAGTTTGGCTTTTGTCTTTTTTCTTTTCTTTGCAGAGTATGTGATGTTGGTCGTTTGAGGGTATATGACATCACGTGGCACTCAGTGAGCGGATACCACTAGCTTTGGTGACATAGCGTTCTTACTGAGTGTTTTGGTATTGACCATTGCCTTCCTCTGCCGGTTTCTTACAATGCTCACTCACCTTTTAAAATTCACTAACGCACACCCTTGGAGCCAAGTCACAGCTGAAAATAATGGTTACAACTTAACAGTCATGATCACCATTTGTTATCTTCTGTTTTAAATAATAAACAGTTCTTGGAGGATGTGAAGCACATGAAAAACTATTGCCACACAGGGAAACTAAACTCTTTTCACAGTATCACTCTCAAATATAAACCTAAATGAATCCGTTTCAGTTACAATGTTACGGTCACGCAGACAATTCTATTTTGGATTTCAAGAACATAAAAAGAGCGGAACGAGGCACAAAAATGAAGTATTCTAAACCACTCAAAAAGTGTGTAACTGCAAATGTATACAATGACAAAACATGAGTGGCAGAGGGAACTTCTCCGAAGTGTAATTTCCATGGTTTCTGGTGAACTGCCTCTAGAACTGGACAATGACCCCTACATTGTTACAAACATACCAAAATGTATAGCACCTCTTCCTCGACCTGAGTCGCTAATAGGACACTGACAGTTATTCAAGATTTACTGAAATGTAAAATCATATAATCTTCTAACACTGTTACATAACTATTAAATTATCATCATAGCCGGTTGTTCAACTACCTATGTAGCATCAGTATCATCAAAGTTGAAGTTCGCATTGAGATAGTTATTTCTGTAAGTAAATTACTCAATTAGAGTATTTCACTTCTTATGTAACCTTCTAATGTTGGTTTAAAGTTTGTGGTAGTTGTAGCTCACACATTTATTTTCATTATTTTAGACTGTCAATATAATATATTTAATTTTTAATTTTTAAGTTACTATAAACACATAATCCAGTAAAATAACTTTACTTCCATTCTTTTCCAGCACACGCTAATAAAAATACATAACTTCTCTTTCTTCCGCAAGTTTAACTTTGTTATAGCTCATTGGGTTCAGGATATTCTTTACTTATGATTTGCACTGAAAACATGTGACATCAGAGCAAAACTTACTAAGTCCAGGCTTCTTGCACTTAAAACAGTTACAATCACTTCCTTTGTTGACCACATTCCGCGAACTCCTTGCTTCAAAATTCTTTCTTGTGAACTGCACCTTCTTGTTTACTGTAGATGGTAAGGCAACTTGATTGTGTTCGCCGTTGGAAGTTGTTTGTTGCCGTCGTCATTCCTCATCCAACAGCCTCCCCTTAACCATCCTCATTGTGAGGTTAGGTTCCCTCAGAAGGTTCTGCACAAACACTTCATACTTATCTGCTGGTGGTCTGCGGAGCAGTAAATTTGCAATCATTTCATCGTCAAAAATTATCCCGCCTTTAGCCACTTTCTTGTTCAGTCTTTGTATTGATGCAGCATACTTTTGCATTGCCATGTCCGCCGTCTTGATAACGAGTGCCATTTCCTTCATGCTTTGTAGTGCATAAAACTTAGTTGATGTTACGTGAATTTCCTCCAATACTTCCCAGGCTAGTTTTGCTCTTTCATAATCTTCAATGTCCAATAAGAAATTGTCCCCTACTGATCAGTAAAGCACAGACAAAGCCTTCCGATTCAATCTTGCTTGGTCGATGTTCAGTATCTCCGACATCAACATAACCTGGTTCAATTGCAACCCAGCAGTTTTCATCTATCATATGCGCCTTCACACAGAATTTCCAGGAGAAATTATTACCAGTTGTTAGTTTTGGAAAATTCACAAAATCTCTGTCGTCTGTACCCTCAGCCATGGTGTTTACAACCATGTCAAAACACGTTCACAATCTCCACTCGACGATCTCAATCACTTCCTCAGTCCACAATCATCGTGGGCCCATAACCTGTTGTTCATATTATAAGGCATAGTGGAAAAAAATACACCATTTGTCTTGCTAAAACTACAATGTACATTCACAAACAATATTCACAAGAGTCGCCATCAACATACTTCATTCGAACATAGACAAAAGACAACTAGTGATTAACGTTTACACTCTCGCAAGACAAGTTACCCATACCACACCACACATAACAAAAGACAGACAAGCCTAAAACAGTGCACCAACTTATAAAAATTAAACATTGTCGCAGTGCAGGCTATTAAATGTAAAAACCACTTTACTGATAGCATAGCAGCTTACAACATGTTGTCGGTATGTTAAGTTCTTGTGTTCCTCTGGCACATTTCCCCTTGACATCTGCTCAGTGTTGTGAGCGTCTCTGGTAGTGTCTGCAGAGGGTTTACTTCTTTTTTCAGGTTCTGCAGGTGTGTGTTTCATGGCTGGGGATTCAATTAGTGTAAATTCTTCATTTTTATTTCAATTTTTGGGGCTGATCAGAGACAGTTCTTAATTTGGACTACAAATACGTAGTTTGTTGGTTGTTCTGAATCTTGTCACCAAAAGTGAGATTCTCACTGTTTGCATACCTGATATTGTCACATAAATTTCATTTTTGAGAGAAAGAGTTTGTACAAAAAAAGGGTGGGGGTATTTTGTGTTTGCACAAACAATAAACAGTTGATTGTTGGAGGTAGGTTAAGTTCTCGTGTTCCTCTGGCACATTTACCCCTGACACCTGCTCATTGTTATGTCTCTGGTGGTGTCGGGAGAGTGTGTGTGAGAGGCAAAGAAGCAAATGGGGTACAGTGGTATTCAGTGAAATGTAGTTTCTGCTTTGGACTAAGTGATGGTCATGGTCATGTTTATGTGTGTGTGTGTGTGTGTGTGTGTGTGTATATATATATATATGCACTTGCCAAACTAGACCCACACCTGAGAATATGGTATGTGGGGACATAAGCTGCACATCCCGATAGCCTCTGGTATTCATTCAGGAGAGCATGACAAGTGCATTGTACATCTTTGATGTCAATCCTGTCCTCTGACCATATCCTTACAGACTGCAGGAACCAATCATCCAGCACGGTAGTGTGTTTCCCATTGTTACTAGAACAACATAGCACACTCTACAGTGTGTACACATGCTACCCTGGCCTGCTAGATTTTCAGATCTCAGCCCCGTAATGCATGTTAGAAATTCAGCATTTGTACGGCATATAACAGGCCCTTATTGCTGGGTCTGTTGCCATTCGGTGGGGTTACGCTTAAGGTTTATGCTGTATGTGTTTTCATTTAATGTTTTGGATGTCCCACAGACTTGATGTTTTCATCAGTTTCACATACCACCTCCTTATTGTGTACCAACCTTGGGGGGCAAATACATGGATCCTAGAAGGTGTTCTTATATGCATTTCCATTAGTGTATAAATGTCAGAAAACATATATGCGGTAAGCAGTTTTATGGAAAACAAAAGTTTGTAAAGTTTTTTGGGAATTTGTGGCAGTTGTTTACATACACAGCGTATAAATAGGTCAAGTGAAAGTAAGAACTATGTATGTATAAACTGTAGTGATGATTGAACTATGTTCAGTTTTACATCATCTAAACGTAGTTATAAGGTAAATAACTCTGTTGAGAAAACTAATTCAAATGCTGGTCATAAGAATTATGCCCTGAAAGTTACGCTCATGGATAGTGAAGTTGAAAGACAAGAAGATATCTCTACCAAGTTAACTGATAATATGGATTCCAGTGTAAAGACTGTGTTTTTAGGATCTATGCTGCAAAACTGATGAATTAACTAAAGAAGTAAGAAATCTAAATGAAGACAATTCTCTGCTTCGGGCCATGATTGAGAGTCTTCAATTAACTATTAAAAAAAATGTGTGCCCTTTTTGTTTTGATGCTGGGGTTTCACGCCCTCCACATAAAAAATCCTATAGTGAAATTACTTAAAATGGTCACGAATCTGCTTCTAGTTCTGATTTTAATAACCAAAGAACTCAATGTAAGGTACCATATGGTAAAACCACGCTGCCAGCAGGCACAATAATAAAACCATAGATCAGCAGGAAATGCCTACACAACCGGCCGCTGACGAAGAGGGTTTTGTGGAGGTCCGCAGACGCGGAACTAAGTCCTCCGTTGTAAGTGCGTCACAGACATCTAAGTTAGCTGCAACGTGTAAGTAAATGCAGCTAAGTGTTAGAAACAGCACAAATATTAAAATAGTCCCCAAAAATGTGAAGCCCCATATGAAGGTCATCTTTGTTTCTCGGTTTGCTCCTGGTGTACAGGAGAATCGTGTAGTGACATATATCAATCAAGAAAAAAGTTTCAAACTTGAAAGTTGTAAAATTGAAAACCAGATATGACTTATTCATATTTCTATGTGTCTGTGGCAGAATCTGATAGTGAATGTATTTTTAATATAGTGTTTTGGCAGGTTAGTTGCTTAATTAGCCCCTTCTACAGCAGGCTTCAGTACGTTTAGCTGTTTGGCACAACCAGTGCATTAAAGTCTCCTAATTTAATGGTGCAGAATGTGGAATATTAATATTAATAGTGAGACGGCTTGAGGAGTCAAAACAGAATCTACCTACTGTGTATTCGCGTTAAAGTGAGGGTGAAGCAAGTGCACGTGATCGAAGGTAAGCTGTGGCAATGAAAACATGCAGTATTCATGTGATCGCAGCCTGTACACAGGCTATGTTTCTGTTATATAATATAGTCTTCAACATTGACCAAGATGAAAGTATGTGATATTCCACATTTTTACCAGTACCGAGTCTCAGCTATGTTGCAGTATTATTGTTTCAATTCTGGATTCCGAATTTGACTCTATTCCCATCATAACCCCGGTATTACCCACATGTCCCAAGTCTTAATTTTCTTTTAAGCTTTAAGTTCTTTCACACCATATAAGCATATCAGGATGTTTATAATGGTTTGGAATTTTCTGCCTCTTTAACGCAAAAATGATGTACTTCATAATTTGTGTCAGCCTCTGCAAATGTAAAATTATTTTTATTACCTGGCAATTTTAGTACCACCTGCATTTTCCAATATGGCTATTTGTGACATGATTTTTAGCTTACCAACCAAAAATTATGTACTTCATAATTTTTGTCAGCCTCTGCAAATGTATAATTATTTTTATTACGTGGCAATTTTAGTACTATCTGCATTTTCCAATATGGCTATTTGTGACATGATTTTTAGCATACCAACCAATGTTCTGTAACATAAAGTGCAATGAACTGAGAATTTACATTAAAATATTTTTGTTCTATCTAATGCAAGTGTGTTGAGTTGACATTGTAAATGCACTAAGGGCACAAAGGCAGTATGATTAAATAACCAAGCTTTATCGTTACAAAGGCTGATAGTTATAGCCTTTCAGTTTGCATGTGTAACAGTTGTTTCTGCTGGAATGTGATAATGAGCTACGTGGAGCTTCTAGAATTGTTTGAGATGTGTTTCTTTTATAAAATTTCAATCTGAATATGCGTAAAATGAAATGTGTTTGAATGAACAGATCTTTCAATAGTAAAGTGACACAATTTTGTCTTCTAAAATAATGATGCATTTAGTTTTTGGCATTTCTAAATAAGTAAATCGTATCTTTATTAATTTAACAATCAATAAATTGAGTCAACTTTTATTCAAAGTTACGACTTTGATGTCTGTCTGAAATTAATATTATTTATTGATACTGATACTTTTTGGAACAGCTAACAGAATGCAAAATGTTATACTGGTACTTTTTTCTGGAAAGCGTATGTAACTTTGGCATGTCATTTTGACAATTTTAAAATGAGTTCACAGATGCATGCATACATTTGTAAATGCTATAAAATATAGAACCAATACAGTCAGAAATCTTGAGGAAAAGTTGGGGAAAAACATACAATTTTGGTCTGGAAAACTGGAAAAATTCAGGGAATTTTGCACAGTTGATTTTGCAGACACCATCTTGTATCCAATCTTGTCACAAATATTCTCTATGGGTGAGAATTCTGGATATGTGTGGAGACTGCTGGCCAAGGAAGCATGTTGACATCACAAAGGCAGGCCAGAGATACCCATTCTGTGTGAGGCCGGGCATTATCCTGCTGGAAAATTAGGTTTTCAAGTTGCATCAAGAAGGGAAGTGCACATGGTTGCAGAATTTTCTGGATGTATCATGTGCCATCAGGGTTTCTTTACTCACCACCTGTTGGATGTGTGAATCTTAAGAAATGGCACTCCAAATCATGACACCTCTTGTTGGGGCACTGTGCCGTTCTACAATGTAGCGTGAATCATGGTGCTGGCCTGGATGTCTCCAAACTTAATTCTGCAGTCATCTATATCCATATAGAACTATGATTCATTGCCGAAAACCACTCGTCACCAATCCACAAGCTGCCATGTGGCCCGTTCTCAGCAGGTCACTTGTGCTTGGCGATGCTTACTTCATAATGGTAGAAGTTTTAAAGGATGCTGCTAAGACAGATCCTGCTCTGCTATGTGCCGGGATATTGCTACAGCCGCTAAAATGTGTGGCGCGGATTGCCACATATAAGGAAGGCAGCTCCAGGACTGTTTAGGAAAATAGTCTGAAAATGAGGGCAGGCAGCTGGTTTATAATTGCAGATGGCGCAAATTCACTGGTTGCTTACCAAGAGCGTGTGGACCTGCCAGCTTGCAGGACGATGAGAGGACGATGATAATGGCTATGTGCTGCACCCCTTTCCCCCCTCGAGTGAGACATTGATATTGGAAACTATCAGTGGTGAGTCTGAAGGCTAACTTTAGGTAGCTGCTTAATTAGTAGAGCCCCCTCTGTAAGTACAGTAAAGTGTTACATCCCTCTGATGCAGGAGACACTCTAGTGTATTATGACTGAATAAAGTGCTTACAGAAATTGCTTCCTTGCAAACTTATATATGCTTGTATATCGATATCTCCCTAACGTGTGGTTTGAGTCACCCAAGACCCCAATATAAGATTGATGGAGGTGCCGTATGTTTCCACCTTTTCACTTAAAACTTCTACCATTAGCTATGTTACATCTAACACTACTAATTACTAACCCACCTCTTTAATGCATATTAAACCTAAGGGTTCACGAGTTTGAGTGCTGAAAAGAATATAACCAGTGTAGCATCAGAAAAAAAAGAGGTTCAAATTGTAAGTATAGACCTGTCATCAGTATTAATATTGAAAATAGGCAAACTAATAATGCAGATAGGTTCAATTCCTTAATACAAAGGGCAGACAAAATATTACACGACAACCCTAACCTATTGGGCATGTATAATACTGAGTCCACTAGAGTAACAAGAATACTGCTCGCAAAAGTAATACAGAAAGGGTTTAACTGATATGGATAATGTAGCAGAACAACAGGCTACTAGTTCACAATCAGTGCAGAATTACAAAACCCCTATTCAAGTTGATACCAGTTACAGTAACTTAGGGGCAAAAATATCACAATATAGGTATACCTTATAGTTATGAAATTATTCAATTAGAACAACAGCAACCAAAAATGGCCAAAATACAGCAACTTAAATTAGTTTTACCCAAACCAGTTAAAATACTTACCTTTTCAGGCAGTGCAGAACAGGTCGTAGATAGATTCCTAGAAACTTTCAAAACTGCCAGTGATTTAAATGACTGGTACAAGCCAGGAAAATGTAGAGAATCAAATTGTATTTACAAGGCACAACAAAACACATCTACGAGAATACAGTAGCAGATAGTGTAGACAATGTCAGACTATAGAAGATAGATTGAGGAAGGCATTCATTGTAATATACAAAAAAGAAAAATTGGTAGAGTTGTACAATAAAAGACAAAAATGTTGGATGAGTTGGTAAATGTAACAGGTTAGTTTTAAATTAAGCCAAAGGTTTTTCATCAACACTCAATGTAATTCATAACTGATTACATACCAACAAAGACAAAACACACAACCTCTTACGGGGGTTCACATAATCTCCAACCCAAACACACATTTCCTGTGGAACATAGTCTCCAACTCAAAACACTTCCACTGTAAGTAACAACTGGACAAAAACAAAAATATAACTATTTACAATACAGAAACATACATAATGATAAATTGCATCTTCTAACACTCCTCCTCAATTTATCCTCATTTCTGACCAATGTATGGCTAGGTATTTCAATCATCCCGAGATGTTTCCTATGTCTCACAAAAAGTTCACTTGACAAATCCTTAGTCAACATATCTGCCTTCTGCTCAGCTGATGGAATTTATCTAACAGCAATTACATTGTTTTGACATAGATCTTTTATAAACTTATACATTATGTCTGTATGCTTCAAGCGTTTTTGTTCCCAACTACCCACAGCACAAATGCAGAATTGATTGTCCTCAAATACAGTTTTGGGCTTACAAAGTTCAATACCTAAATCTGTAAACAATTGCATAAGCCAAAGTAGCTCTACAGTTGCTGAAGCTAGGGCCACAAACTCTGGCTCTGTAGTGGACAAAGCACCTGTCTGTTGCTTCTTAGTTGCCCAGCAAACAGCATCACCATACATTTCAAAGAGGTATCCTGTCACAGATTTTCTGTCTGGTTGATTTGCAAAATCTGCATCAGCGTATCCCAGTAAAGGAACATCACCGATTCCTTTAAACCGCAATCCTAAGTATGATGTTCCTTTAAGGTGCCTCTGTACTCTTTTAAGACCTACCCACTCCACTTCAGTGGCATCAGTTTGGAACTGACTATAAAAGTTCAAAGCTTCACAAATATCAGATGGTGGTCAAGCATGCGTACAGGAGGCTCCCAACAAATTCTCTGTTAGGTTTTGCATTAACAATGCACTCCTTAGTGACATCATAATTTGGCTGCAGTTCCAAGGGTGTTTGTACAGGTTTGCAATTTTCCAATTTGGATTTTTGACAACAACTTAAGATAACAATTTTGGCTCAAGTACATTGTTTGACCTATTCGTTCTACCTTTATGCCAAGAAAATACTGCACATCCTTCAGATGTCTCATTTTAAACTTGGACATGAACTTTCCCTTCAACTCGTTTAGTTTAGGTAATGAATTACAGGCAATCAAAAAGTCATCAACATAAAGTAGCAAGCAAACAATACAGTCATCATCTCTACACGTATACAGACTTCTATCTGCATGACACTGACTGAAGCCAAGTGACTTGACAAACACATCAAACCTCGAATTCCATTCTCTCGGGGGCTTGTTTTAAGCCATACAATGTTCTATTTAGTTTAAGAACTCTACCTTCTTTCACTTGGACCCCTTCAGGAGGCAGCATAAAAATTTCATCCTTTAAGACCCCATGCAAAAAGCATTCTTAACATCTAAGTGATGAACATACATTGACTTACAGTTGGCGAGAGACAGAAAAATTCTTATAGTATTCAGTTTAGCAACAGGTGCATAAGTATCACCGTAATCATAACCCTTGATTTGTGCACAACCCTTAATAACTAATCTGGCTTTGTATCTCTCTAAATTTCCATCTTTATCGTGTTTAAGAGTAAATACCCATCTACTTTTAATAGCTTTCTTTCCCTCTGGTAATATGACCTCCCATGTCTCACTTTCTACTAGGGAATTCACTTCCTCATCAATAGTTTTAAACCAGTTATTTTTGTCAGTTCTGTCTTTCAGCTCATCAACATTCATTGGTAACATTTCACAGTAACCAGTGGCACTCATTGCAAGATTTACATCATCCACTGAAGACATATTAACAAACACTTTCAGATTTTCTGGCTGCTTTGTGTTTAATAAGTCTACATTCGTACCCATCAATACTACAGCTAAATTATCCCCTTCTTTAGCTTCCTTACCTCTAGAGCCCTTCTTCAACCCACTTACTACATAATCTTTGAGATATTCAGGAGCCTTTTTAACTCTACATCCCTTATATTCCTCATCTACAGGTAACTCCTCAAAACCTCTGAAACTTTCCTGTTCCCCTCCTGAATTTGTGTCGTCCCGATGTTCTTTGGGTGATTTTGCTTGCGATGTCTCCTGCCATTCATGAATCCAGTACCTTTCTTCAAATTTAGTTTTAGTTTCATCAAACTTAACACTACTAGCAACAATCACTCTTTTCAGATCTGTGCACCACAATCTGTACCCATTGTCACAATAACCCAACATGAAACATTTTCGACTATGGGAATAAAGTTTACTACTCCTCTCACATTTAATTTTGTGTGCATACACTAAGCATCCATACACCCTAAGCTTTGTAAGGTCAGGCTTCCTACAATACTATAATTCAGCTGGCAATTTCCCTTCTGGTAGAGCCGAAGTGGGACTTCGGTTTATCAAATATACAGCTGTTAACGCTGCTTTAATTCAAAAAGTTTTACCTATGTTGGAACCAAGTAACATACACCGCTCTTTGTCCAAAATAGATTGATTCATGCGCTCGGCTACTCCATTTTGTTCTGGAACCCTTGGAATAGTTAGTTCATACTGTATACCCTTTTCTGCAAAGAAATCTCGTACTCCCTGATTAACAAACACTCCTCCATTATCACATCTGAAGTTACAAATCATCTGTGAAAATCTAGCTGAAATCATGGCTTCATACAACTTTATGTAATGTAACACCTCATCCTTTGACTTTAGGCCAAATGCTACTGGGAAGTGAGTATAATCATCTATCAGAGTCAACAAATATCTTTTTCCATCATATTTGGAAGGTGTAATCGGACCACACAAATCACTATGAATTCTCTCTAATGGCCGTGTTGCCATAAGCCTAGAGTGATTATGGGACCCTGGTGTTGGTTTACCTTCGATACAAACCCCACACAGATCAGTATCCCCAGTTCAACTTTCCCAGTATCAGTTACAATCTTTGATAACTTGTGCAAATTCTGATTACCAGTATGACCCAGTCTAGTTTGCCATTGCTTACTTAGTATTACAACTGAACAAGCATCAGTTACACTGTTTGGATTTTCTACTATAATAGGCAACTTGTACAAATTGCCTTCCCTGTTTCCTACTCCTACAATATACAGTGATCCTTAGAAATAAGACACCTACCTTTGTCAAACACCAATGTAAAACCCTTACTTTCTACCCTAGGTACTGATATTAAGTTATATTTTAAGTTTTCTACCAACAACACATTCTTGATGCAAATTTTCCTGGTTTCTCCATTTACCTCTGTTTGTGCTAACACATCACCTATATCTTTAGCCACTAGAAAAACTTTCGATTTTGCAACACCTATTGACACTTGGTTCTCATTATTTTATGATTTATCACTTGGGTATCTGCCATTACAAGATGATCGGTTCCCCTGAATATAGAACCCAAACACTATTATCAGCACGATTATCTTCTACTACACAACACTCGTTTACTGACATCAGGAAGCTGTACATAGGCACATCATTCTTCTCATCTTGGGCAAGGTGAACATTCTTCGGTGGATTTCCACTTCCTGATGATCCTCTTCCTACTTGTCCTTTTCCGGACATCCCTCCTCCAGGTTTCCAACATTCATGTCTCTTGTGGACTGCAAGCTCACAATTGTGGCATTTGTTTGGAAACTTTTTCTTCTGGATGGTCTCGCTGTATTCCCTGCTGCTTCCTGGCTTAGCACCAGTTCCTATCGGCCATCTAGCTCCAGAAAAGGTGACGGGTTGAAAAACCTGGCAACTTTTGCTTCCTTTCCTTTCTTTCTGAGAAGTCTCCTCCTCTTCAATTCTTTGCCTGACAAAATCCTGTAACAGTTTATCAGCACCCAGTGTCTGAAGTCCAGATACTACTACTTCCAGTTCTTCAGGCATTATAAGTAAAAACTTAATGCTAACTCCATCATGTAGGCCTAGTTCTCCTGCAGTCTTTAATTCTCGAACCAGCCTATCGAACCTCAGATAATACTCGTTGAATGTTTCAGCACTAGGTCTGTATTTCATACTATGCAATTTTTTATTCAGCACCATTCTACTTGCTGCTCCTTTCTTTTCAAACCTCCTTTGGAGACCAGACCATACTTCATATGCAGTAATTTTACCCTTTACATGCTCCAGCTGGTTGTCTTGAATCCGCTATATGATGATCTTGCATTTTCTGTTTGCACATTTGATTTCCAGTAATGCCTGTGCCTTTGAATCTTTGACTTCTTGTTTATCACCTTCTGCTTGAAGATATGGCGCCTGCCATTCATCCAATGGCTTTTCTAAATGTTCCAGCATTTCCTTCTCGTCAAGAAACACCTCCATCCTGAATTCCCAGTCATCATAATTCCTTGCATCGAACAATGGTATACTGAATTTTTCTTCTTCCATCATGATGACTGTGGTAAACTAGACAGTGGGCTATAACCCAGCTTCTCGTCATAACCCTTCTAAATATATTATGTTTCCACTATCTGCTACATACTGGGCCCATAACCTGTTGGACGAGTTGGTAAATGTAACAGGTTAGTGTTTAATTAAGCCAAAGGTCTTCCATTGACACTCAATGTTACTCATAACTGATTACATACCAACAAAGACAAAACAACACACCCTCTTAAAGGGGGTCACATAATCTCCAACCCAAACACACACTTCCTGTGGAACATAGTCTCCAACTCAAAACACTTCCACTGTAACTACCAACAAGACAAAAACAAAAATAAAACTATTTACAATACAGAAACATACATAATGATAAATTGCATCTTCCTACAAAAATGTAGTGGAAAGTTGCCAATCCCATATAGAAGATTTGCTGTATTATACACATAAGTGTAACCCACACATGCTAGAAAGAGATTTTATTAATATTGTATGGATATCTCTGTTGCCATTTTTTGCAGATAAAATAATAGGGCTACAAAATAACACATTAGAACAGCTACTCAACAATGTGAAAAAAGTCTAACTAGGGCTAAAAAAGTACAGTGAATGCTTGGAGAAAAGTGCAATACTAGCTGAAAATCTGAGACTTAACTCTGAAATACAAAAAATTAAAGAGGATTTAGGAAAGCTTACAATGTTACAACAGTGCACAACAGAATAAGTTATCTTCTGAATTAACCGCCAGGGTACTGATAATGACAGCTCATGAAGGCAGATACATAAAATGTAGAGTAGTCAGAAGTGTGACATGCAGCAAAATCATAAAGCCGCACCTGTAGTGCTCATTCAGAGAGAGTTTAAGCCAATGTACTACAGGGACAGAAATGACAAATTGCAGGAGGACAAAAATTAACATCCTCACAAAGGGACTCACGAAAAGTCAGGTACAGGTAGCAAATGGGAAATAAGTATTACAAGAAAGACAAATACACAAACATGTATTTAAAGAAAACCAGTCCATAAAACAAGGTAACAAGGGGGAAGAGCATTTTACCCACATTGAAATAAAAAAAACCTACAATTTAAGTACTGGAATGATAGGCAATCGTACACCCAGGTAACAGCAAAAGATACAAGAGCAGTTATAAACAGCTTTTCCAAAAATGAGAGCACAAAGTACTGTTAACAAGAAAGGCAGGCTCGTGAATAACAGTAGACTGTCAGAAATTAATTTCAGCAAGTCGTTAATATTCTTTGCATTAAATATGAAAGCAATAAGGATCTACACAATGAAAATTTCAGTACAGTGGAAATCCGTAACAGCCTGGAGAAAGTTGACCAAGCATTTCAAGTTATTGAACAAGGCCCGCAAGACTCAAACAAAGTTAAGGTTAGTGGGGTTATAAACAAAGAAGAGTTCTTGTCGAGCAACGTGGAAACAAAACAGAAAAATAGAACCACATAGCAAAATCAGCTAAACGTGCACATTGTGTATGTATTCAGGACACCATGCGAAATAATGTGATCTGTTTCCACAACAGAACTTTCAATTCCCAACAGACGTTGCAGCCCGCTTCCACAAATTCAAACAGATATTTGGTCTCCAACAAACAAAGTTGTTTCTAAACAAGGAGGTGGTCACACATTGCTCATGTGATGGTATAAACACAGCTGTTTATTCACCAGATCATGAAGACAGACACTCCCACAAAGGCAGAACTGAGTCAGTGAAAAAAAAAAAGTGCATTCATAGTGTGAGTAAAATGGTCAATGTAAATACTAAACAGTCATGCAAAGTGCTAATAAACATTAACGGAGATGAATACTATGCACTACTTGATACTGGTTATAGCCATAGTTGTATAGCGTCAACAATAATATTAAGTCAGAAATCTGAAACAATTAAAGAAAAGTTCTGTTTAGTTTGTGCAACGGAGGTAATAGATGTTCAAAAATTCAAAGTAAATATTAAAGTGAAATTTTAGGTCAAACATTTCCACTGGAATTTTTAATAATTGATAATTTACGTGTAGATGTTTCCACAGGGATTTTAGTAATTGATAATTTACGCATAGACATAATCCTCGGGGGTGACTTCATCCCTAATTATAATGCTGTACTGTTTTTGAATCCTAAAATAATATTTATTAATGGTAGTGCAGTAGAACATGTTGGGTTGCACTTGTCTAAGTCTTGATAGTTCATAATGTACTGAAGGTCTTCATAATTGGAGTTGTACACCATTAACAACTCCAATCATTAAGACCTTCTAAAAACTCTATGGCTCAAAACATTTATTTAACTCGGTTACCCACAACTCACAGTTTTCTGTAGCCATCTCAACCAACTAACAACGTGCAATATTGGCCATCACCCTCATCGACAATCTTTAACAAAGTGCGTTGTTCTCAAATATCACTTGAAAGTTGCATTGCCTATGGCAAACATTGTCTGCCAAAGTCGGTGCTGCCTGGAGAGTGGCCGGGAGAATAACGGTGAGGAGCGGGCGTGCAATAACTTATATAAATTTTATTGCAATAATAAAAGTGACATATCAAAGGAGGGGAACGGAGTAGTGGAAACGGGAGGTAGAAAGGAAGGGATGACTTCCACAGACGTTGATGAAAGAGCGCTGTAGTTGATGTCACGTGAAGTAATCCGAGGCTGGACCGCCACCGTCGCAACACCAGATGGCAGAGCTTGTGCTCTTATTGTTTAACCTCTTGATGGTATTTTACGTTATATGTTTATAATATTTATAGAATAACTAATTTTGTAATCTATATTAAAAATAATATAAACTATATATTGGCTCATGATAACTTTGGTGACCAAGACATGGTGATCGAGATATATAGATTGGCTATGTTGTGTGTATCGGAAAGATCCAAGTTTTGTTGTTGGCAAAAGAAAAGTGTTGACTGGACCTTCTTCACAACACCATTCAAGATGTAACTATGTTAAAATTGTACTCCTTGATTATTTTATAACATCATGTTATAAATAGTTAATAGACCGCTCACCATGTAAATCAAATGCTGTCGTGTTTCTGCCATCCGATAATTTTTTAATGTGGTCATTAAACTTGTACGTAATTTTTTCTCTATTTTACTCGTAGGGTGGTTCGAGTTTTGTTGGTTTGTGCCATGGCCTAGGTGTGTGATGGGACCATGAGCTGAGTTTTCTTCTTTCCGCCTGTGCGTCATAGTCCGAACCAGCGCCTGGCAAATTGTCAACTAAGATTTCTTTTTGTTACCTATCAGCATGAAAATTTAACTGAGCAAACTGTCATGGCAGCCTGTTTTCTCATCTCCTTTGGAATTTCGACCTAGCAAGAAAAGCTTGGAAAAGCAATTTTAAAACCTTTTTTTAATGTGTTAATTTTTTTTTTATAAAATTACTTTAGTAGATTGTTCTAATGAATAACAAATGTTTCAGTTAATTTGTTTCACTAATAGGAAAAATAAATATTCATGGGCACACCCACATACAGTAGTTGTGAATGCATAATACAGTACTCATATTGTTATGTCTTGTTGTCCCCCCCCCCCCCCCCCCTCCTTTTGGGGCTTTATGGCACATCGGTGCCCACATCCGAAATTAAAATTTGAGAAAAAGTATTGGTAACCATTTTATTTCTGAATCTAGAAGCATATTTTAATATTACATAATTAAATAAATAAATAAATAAATATAGAACTAAAGGAACTAGCACAAAGCTTAATATTCAAGGATACTGTTTCTCTTTTGCTGCCCATTGCCAAACACACTAAAATGTATTGTTACTTGTCACTTTGGGCTTATTAGAATTTGTGAGGGATGGAGGTTTTAACAAAATAAGAGCTAAATTTAATTTCTTAATTTATTTACCTGGATATAAAATAAAAATTCGGGTGCAGGTATCATGAATCAGGAATCACCTGCCAACGCGTTTGTCAATGAGCTCACAGCCGGCAGTGTGGGATGGCCATGTATTTGACAAAATTTACTGTTTCCCGCCAAAAATCACTTCCAAAAGTAATTATTTAAAAAAAAAATCACATTTTCACTAAAAGATTTAAAATAAAATAGAAAAATTAAGAAAGCGGATTAGAAGATCCTTGATGCAAGAGCTGAAAAGTCCTCAGGCGAGCAAGAGGATTAGAGGCTGTTAGTAGAATTAATCACTTAATCCTTAGAGCAGTAGAGGAGGATTCAGGTCCAGCAGATCGGGTGGGATCAGTGGACATGGCCTCCTCCCTGACCGCAATTATTCGCCTACCACGTCCACGTCTCCCCTACTTCTACCCATCCCCCCTCAACCCCCTCCTGATCCTTACCTCAACCTTCTTTATCCACACCTCAACCCCTCCCCTCCACCACCATCTGGCAATTATTAGGAAAAATCCAAGGTATCTAGCAATGGGGTAATTCGGGGAAGCACTGGAATTGTACGGGTTTTTATCGTGTTTGGGACTGTGCTGGAAATGTACTGAAAATTTTCTTTTTCCCTGGGAAATTTGTAATTACGCATAGGTTACCATAGAACGGAACTTCGTCAATTAATTACATATTAACATTATTTTAAGTAATTTTACTTTCATTTTTTTAACAGTCACGTTACATCTGTGCAGTCCTTTTTCTTCTTCTTTTTGCAAGGGAATGAATGATACCGTGACAAATTGGACTTCATAGTTGGCTTCCACGTCCAGGTAGTTAAAGTTCAACATGGCAGCCATTAACGATTAATTTTAGAACTACCATGTTTTCGTTGCATGTTTATGTAATTAATGCTGTGCCAGTAATGTTGGTACTTGTTTCTTGTCACTATGTAATTCTGTTCTTATTTATTTGGTGTTTCCCCCGAATATTGTTTTTTACTATTGGAATGTGGTCTAGTTCTGCTTAATATTTTTGTTTATTCACTTTGAAGTTGTAAAACAAACTTTATCATCTGAAAATTTTATAATGTGTAAAAATTTATCTTGTTATGCTCCTGCCTACCTATCACTAATAATATACTACTATTCCTGCTGCTCGCACTCCTTCTCTCCTCACAACACTATCTCCAGTAGGCCAGGATTGTACAGGGGACTAATAACTGCTAGTGATTTATTAATGAAAGAGGGAATTCTACCAAACATATTTATTACAACACTCTTTAACTGAGCATAACACATTACTAGAAACACTATTACAATATCTCTCTCCACAATCTACTAACTTTACTTTACTCAGTCTGACAATATTATACTTCAACATGAGAGGTTACAGTGATACAAAATGGTGAACTGCCTTACTGATATAATACAAGATATAGAGCTACACGAACAACACGTTAACAAGTAACTAAACGGATACAAGTATATAGCTTCACAATAGTCTAGCCTTGCCATGTGATGTTAGTCTTTAATTACGGGGTCTCTGTAAAGGGAATGCCACCTTATCGCCTAGCCAGTCTCAAGCTCACCAGTAAGACGTATCTCGTAGATGGCCCAGAGCTCCCCGGACCTCTGCGTTCTTCTGTGTCTCACTGACACTAACATCGCCTCACACGTCGTCATCTGCCAGTGTGGGGGGTGGGGGAACATGGCTCTCACTTTTATACTCTCGTCACTAGGTCACTCAAAGGTGTTATTAAAATAGGGGGCTGCTGTTGAAATCCATAGTACATGCAAGTTGAACTTCTAAGTTCTGGTGTTTGGGCCCCCTGGAGCCTGTTACAATCTGTTCATTTTCTTTTTCTTGTTGAAGAAAAATTTTTTTTTGTCTATTAATTATTTACGTATGTAATATTGTGCAAACTCTTCATTTCCAATGATCAAAATGAAGAACCTTAATTTGTGAAGTATTATGTATCTTTCTTGACTTTTGATTTATGTATTGATAAGTCACATTTTATTTATGATGTAGTTATAATATAACCACATAAATAAAATAATATTATTATTTTTGTAATAACAGTCATTTTCAAGCTTTATTTTTGCATATGTTCGTGGCATGGTTGCCTAATCTTATGACCAGCCATTTCATATTTGATGTGAAGTGAGCCATACACCCACTCATGGCATGGTCGTTTTGTTTCAAATGAAGCTATCGCGGGTACCCAACTATACATCATGGTTATAAAGGGATGATTATATTTTGTCAGAATTAAAATTTATAACAATCAAAAGGTAACAAAAAAAAATATATATATACACTCATGTCATAATAGAGTAATAAAATTTTATTATATATATAATTTCTTCTTTCTTTTGAACTTCTGTTCTATTTAAACATTTTACTCCACAACATATATATATATATATATATATATATATATATCTGTTGTTGAGAAAAATGTTTCAATAGAACAGAAGTTCAAAAGAAAGAAAAATTTTTATTTCTTGGTTAGTTACTTCCTTAATAATTGTCCATGGGTAATATATAATTTTATAACTATAATGTTGTGATTGGTAAAATTTGAGCTACACTATGTGTGTACCTATTACTTATTTATTACTTTATGTAATAAGTAAAACAGGAGCATGCCCATATTATTTTGCTTTCAGTAGTAAACTCTAATCTAGATCCCACCTTCCATTTATGTGGCATTTTTGTGTTTTAACTAGAGTACCTTTGGGTACTCAAGTTCGTGTCACGAAGGTGCTACATAACATGTGGTAGCAGAGCATGGTTCCTGTTTTTAGTTTGGAGTTTTTTGATTTGTGTATGCTTGTTGTATGTGTCCCTTTAAGACTTGAGCCTGTGCAAATGGTGTTAGTGAGAGCTCTGTGCCTTTATATTTAAGTTTTGTTAAGTGTTTTTTTTGTGCAATATTGTAGTGTTCTTGTACCATGGCCTTTTGTATTGGGCCAGTATTCCTTTCAAAGGAGTAATGTCAGTATGAGTGCACCAGCAGAGGTGTACAAGCATCTGAAACACAGCAGCTGCATT
Organism: Dryococelus australis; assembly: GCA_029891345.1. Classification (NCBI taxonomy): domain Eukaryota; kingdom Metazoa; phylum Arthropoda; class Insecta; order Phasmatodea; family Phasmatidae; genus Dryococelus; species Dryococelus australis. Next base: position 41,977,675 of record CM057009.1, on the reverse strand, counting down.
TAGAAGCACGTTGCGTGCTGCTTTAAATTCAAATGTCCCTATTTGGACAAGTTGTCCAATATTGATATTGACACAGAGTATCGTCCCTGCACTGCTAAGATAATTTCTTTACAAGAGTTTTTTGATAATCTAAGTGAATATGATACCTCTTATTCATACACTCAGTTTAAAAACAGTTTAGCACATCTTTAACGACGTGCTCAGAATCTTGTGACCAAGTTTGGTGGGCAATTGTCAGATGCTCAGTTTAAGTAATTTGAGAACATTGTGGCTCAGACACAGCCCTCTTCGAGGTGATTTCTAATTTGGGGTCTGTCTTCATCAGTGTTATTGATCACAGTAACAAGGTTGTTCCCACCACCTCCATGACCTCAGTCACCCAACAGTTTGCTAGTAATAATGTCAGTCCACCATCCCATTATGTTCCAGCGTCCACCCAACCCATTCCAGTTAACCTAGTTAACAACCTACCCTTTTTCACACTTTATTCAACCACCCTTCGATCCACTGCCCTCCGCACTGTGTTATCTCTCCAAAATTTTCCATCCGACGACTGTTTTCAGTGCACCTGTACACATGACATCTTCAGCATCACACATGTATTCATATGTTTTTTTGTGCAAAATCACACACCCATTTGAGAGCATGCTGCATAACTTTCCTGCTTCTGATAGTCTGAATGTTCAAAATTTTTAGAGTTTTTGAAAGTGATTGTCAAACTCCATTGGAGTAAAATAGTGCCAAATGCACAACAACTTGAAGTAATTTACCCTTTCTCTTAGGTTCAGTTAGTGAACGGACTAATTTAGCCATGTCACAACATGTTTCATTTGATGGCTGTCATTCAGATATTCTAAACATCTTTATTTTCTCAAGGTTATGTGCTCAGTTGCAACTGAGGATGTTTAATCCTTTGCAACAACTGGAGGGGGCTCTTTCTGTGTATGTGAGTATTGTTAAGGAGGCTACCATTGTATTGCATTAAAATCTCCCAAAATATGAAGTGGTTAATACCATTGCAACATAGCATCAACTCGCTGTGCTATAAACAGAAGTTACACTCTTCACACACTTTCGTTGGGTTCGGGCTAGTCTCTGTCATGTAAAGCACACAAAAATTTTTTGGTACACTTGGTTGAAATAGAAATAAGAACAGAAAATGTCCATGTCGGATTATACTAGATTTATTTTGGAAGGTCGAGAGTAGTACAATTATGTCAGTGTGACATAACCCAACACGTCTTCCTTGTCATCCAGCACTTACACAAGTACAGTGTCACAGTAGCATTTACCTTAAGTTCATTAATTACATCTAGACTCATGAGGTATACAACACTACCGTGGTTGTACAAATATAACTGGGCCTCTATGATGGTTGAAACTATAACGGGAACACTACATGTTCACTTGGTGGTAATACTATTAAACTGGGCTGATCACTGGGCTCGTTGCCCGCGACTTGACGCGTGCAGCTGCCTCCCCTCCACAATACAAATCTAAAAATACACATTTGGCTGGGAGTCGCAACCTCCTATTGGATGAACTTTATATTATGGAACTGTGTGGAACTATAAAAATGCTGATGGCATGGGAATTGTGAAAAAAATTAATCTCAAAAGTTGCATCACCTCGCCCTGAAGCCTGAGAATTAAAAAAAACCACATAGTACAGATAACACTTGTATTAATCACATTTAAACTGATAAAGCCCTTACTTCTAAACCATGGCATGAAAGTAAACATTTGGACAATTACACTCACTGATAAATGAATCTGGGGAATTTAGCAAAAAGTGAACCTGAAAAACAATTAAAAAAGTGATTAAAATGTGTATAAATGCAACGCTACATTACCCCCCTTGATCTGGGAAAAATTTAGAATAAATCTTTACCTTACCTAAAAGTGTCGAAGCAGTATACTACTGTGACCTTGTTCCTAGCAACACAACATACGAACATACTGTAAGACACCAACACCCTCACACAACAATGCACAAAGACAAATTTACCTTTCACTAAAGAAGACATAATTTAAATGGAGTAGGTACAAAACAACAATACATTGGTCACTTAATTACAAAAGCCTGAAATATAAACATTCATCAATGTACATCTCAATAGAGTTTAACTAATCATTCATGTATACAAACCACAGAAATCTCGACAATCATACAAAGGTAAGTAAACATGTATCAGTTATAATCAATGTGCTATAGAAAACATTTGTATTTAGAAAAACGTTTAAACAATCGTGTGGACAACGAATAATGGAAACAGGCGTAATTCACCTCATCAATCTTTCAATACAGGACAATAAATGTCATATACAAAAACCCTGAAAGATTTTGTCACTCTCTAAAACATACTCCAATAACCCTTTGTGCAGATAAGTATCAACTCAACAACACCATTACACAAGAAAAATATCTGCAATAATTTTGATAAAAAGTAACCTTTTCAAATAACAACAAAATTATTATGCCCTATATTGTCTTTGTAACCTCACAAAATTTGGTCATCACATATTATGTTTCAACAAAAAACAATAAAAAAAAACCTGTAAATTTGTTCTTCCAGCTAAGTCAGTGTCTATAAAAACCTCATTCTAGGTTAGATGTCTCTGTATAGTTGCCCATATTTAAGTCACACAATCATTGAGTCAGCTCACACATTTAACTAGGGCATGGATCCAGATCTGCCCCAAACATTATACAAAACCATTGCCACATTTACATTTAACACAAAAAACCTAGGTCAGTGTACACTCAAAAATAGACACAGGTCTGTTCCACCCAACACATATTCTCAGAGTGAAGATCCAATGACACCACACACTGGAGCAATTCCTAAACCCTACACCTCCAACATCATCAACACTTAACACAACATCTCAACTTACAACCATGTCCAAATAGTACAAAATATATATTTAAAAAAAACCATTCTAATTTTCAGCTCATTCCAAAATCAAATTGGTTGAAATTTTTTAATTTCCTTTTGCATTTTCAAAACACTTTTGAATATTGTCCATGTTAACTTTTGAAAATTGTCTATGTTAACTTTTGAAAACCAAGTGTCTGCTCTTATACATAAATCTTCAAAACAGAGAGCAAATACACTGCTTATATGTAAAATTTACACAAGGCAAATTCTAAAAATCTCTTATTTGTGACATAAAAGTCACCAATTGTTTTAAGCACATATCACAGCATACCTACATTTGTATTCAATTGTACAGCACATGTACATTGCAACACATTCACTTCAGCACATACATTGCAACACATTCACTTCAGCACCTAACCCTTCATCCAAGTCAATACATTTTCAAACAACACAAACAAAGTTACAATACTGACATCAAATTCAACAAATTTGTACACTTTGTAAACAAGAATTCTTAACCGAATAACAGTACAAGCACTAACCTTACATACATATACTTGACATATACACTCTCTGCTTTACAATCATAATACTCAACATAATTCACATCACAACATGTATCATGGTTCTTTTATTTTAAATCTTCCTTACATTTACTGTTTTGTACTCACTCCCCAACTCTCTCTTCAAACATGTATAATACACACCCCTGAATATAGGCAATCACCCATGCCTCAAATATTAATTCCTTTATTTTGAGGTTGACCCTCAAATTACCAGTATGGTCACAGTGGCATGTACCCACAAGTACTAAAGTGCTATTCAGCAGAAATCATAACAACAAAAAGTTAACACTTGCAGGACTACAATCGTCCTCTAGCCCTGCTTTAAGTGCAGTGGCAAGATACCAGCAGCTGCCAATTACATTATGGTCATCAGTCATGACCCTGTACAACAACAAGTTGTACATGTGAACTATGCATAATCTAGTAAATCATTTTTAATGTACCTTTATGTATCAACTGTAACACCTTAAGGACTCTCAAACATTAAATTCACAAGAACACTCTTAACCTAAAACCATGAAAACTCTGTATTAATTATTACATGACACTATCACACTAGACATTACCCTTAATTACAGACTTAATGAAAAATGGTGTTTCTTCACTGGTAAAATGTGACACAGGTGTCTCAATTAAAAGAAATATAAACATTTATTGGTCATACCCTTAAACATTTTAATAAAATTTTACCATGTTCTTGTTTACCAATCCTATTCTTCAAAGTGTTCAATGTTGTTCATTTTGTCTTATATTACACAGTTTCATTACTGTGTTCCCCCCAGACTCACAGTACTCACCAAATTCATGTACATTGGGCAACATCACCTCTGATGTTGTCTACCTAATTTCTGGATTTGCCGATCTAATTTACGCCTGAAATTTCTGTGTCAGTTTCATTGAAATAATCTATTTACCCCCCACATCTGGAATTTACGAACTCTTACTGTATTTACTCTTGACTTGGCAATCTATATAACATTGCATTGATAAATCTGTACCACTATTATTACGTCTCAGCGATGTACTCTCCATTCTCTCTCGTACCAATTCACTCACAACCTTAACTACTTCAGTCTCCACTTCATCTATAACATCTACATTTTCGACATTTATTATGACTGACTCATCTCACACTCGGTACTCAACTCTACACTTTCACAAATATTAACCTCATCAATTACATTTACCTTGGTTGTGAAAAACTTGTGCCTCCTACATTCACTTATGATCTCAACAGTTGCTCTAATTTGCTTATCCATTTTATTAGACAGTTATTTTAATCCCTTGTCAAACACATTTTTCAGCTTGTCAAATTTACCTGATAACTCGTTTTTCAACTCGTAAAATTGAATTTTTTGTTCCTCAAATCTACCGGATATTTGTTGAAATTCCTTTTTGAACTCTCTCAATAATTGTAATAGATTGCTGTCTATTTCACCCATAATTCCTGTACTGTCGGCTATACTGAATATTGTTAACAGAAATCCTTTAAAATCATTCAAAACAAACAAAATACAAGGAAAGATTAAAAATTATACACAATCTTAATGACGGTCGTGATGTGTTGTTGCAGGACAGATCTGGTTGTTGAAGATGATGATGACTAGAAATGTTACTTACATATATCTTGCTTGTGAAACGGGAATTGCAGTGCCACTGGAACGGACAGACCTCGACACTCATAGTGTGTTGACGATGTCGTGCCGTTGTGCAACGTCATTATCATACTCTGTTGCCACATCTCAGAGTTGTTGAACAGTACAACGTTGCTGCTAACTTTGCAGTGTGTCTCAGGATTGTGTCGAAATCCCATCCGCTACACATTGGGCAGCCTTTTTGCAACATAGCATCAACTTGCTATGCTACAAACAGAAGTTACACTCTTCACACACTTTCATTGGGTTCCGGCTAGTGTCTGTGATGTCGAGCACGTATTTGGTTGGTACATTTAGTTGAAATAAAAATAAGAACAGAAAATGTCCATGTTGGATTATACTAGATTTATTTTAGAAGGTAGAAAATAGTACAATTATGTCAGTATGACATCACCCGACACGTCTTCCTTGTCATCCAGCACTTACACAAGTACAGTGTCACAGTAGCATTTACCTTAAGTTCATTAATTACATCTAGACTCATGAGGTAGTTTACCTCTACCGTGGTTGTACGAATATAACTGGGCCTCTACGATGGTTGAAACTAACGGGAACACTACATGTTCACTTGGTGGTAATACTATTAAACTGGGCTGATCACTGGGCTCGTTGCCCGCGACTCGGCGCATGCAGCTGCCTCCCCTCCATAATACAAATCTAAAAATACACATTTGGCCAGGGGTTGTGACCTCCTGTTGGCTGAACATTACATTTTGGCACTGTATGGAACTACGAAAATGCTGATGGCATTGGAATCATGAAAAAAACTTAATCTCAAAAGTGGCGTTACCTCGCTCTATAGGCTGAGAATTCAAAAGAGCCACGTAATACAGATAAACTTGTAATACTACCTCACATTTAAACTGATGAAGCCTTTACTTTTAAACCATGGCATGAAAGTAAACATGCGGACATTTACTCTCACTAACAATTAAAACTGGGGAATTTAACAAAAACTGAACATGAAAAACAATTAAAAATGTAATTAAAATGTATGTAAATGCAACACTACACCATATTAGAAGGCTTAGAACCTTAAGAGTGTTCTAATTTGGTGTTTTCTCTAAACCTGACAATTGTACAGAGTTAGATAGTGCATGCATACATTCCCAGAAGATCAGATACGCTAACTAAAAACACCAGTATATCATTAGGCCACACAAATCACTTTGTGGTACTGATAAAATGAGATTGCCTCATGATTCTTCCATCAATGCTGTTACTGATAAAAGGATCAGACACAGAAACTGAATGATGATAAATCCGCTTCATCCTCAGATACTCTTTCACATGACAACCAACGTCCTTGTAGGTATTGTAAAATGTCAGGCCACACGATTGACCAGTGTTTCAAGCTAAAAAACAAGTTGCGCTGGGACAACAAGTGAGCGTTCTTCCTCGCAATTCTGCCAAGTTTGCTAATGATCAGTATAATGCTCATCTTTTTCAAAATGTGAACCTTTGCAGGCACTATCAACAGCTGTTCGATCCTTACGATTATGGTGAAAAGAAAAAGTTTGAAATATGTGTAGTAAATTTCATTAACGTAGCCGGCATTCAAAAGGTTACGACACCCCATGTTGAGGTAAATTTGGGGCCATTATCTTTTAATGCTCTTGTAGATTCTGGATCTGCACATACCATTATTTGTGCGAAATTTTTTGAGAAATTAAACATTACAGTTAAGTCTGACGTACAATTTTGTACAGTGTCAAGGTAGGCTCAGCCAATATCTGGTTATGCCACTTTAAAGTTAAAAATTGATCACTTCTCTTCGATACACAAATGTCTAGTTTCCAAATAACTTGGTTTAGAAATTATTTTGGGTGCAGAATTCATGGCTGCTACTGGCCTAGTCCTTGATATTCAAGATTAAGATATTTTCTTTAAGTTTTCTCCGAACACAGTAATATTATTGGTGTGCCCTCAACTAAAGCAAAGTGTTTCTCCTGACGAGAGTAGAGTCCAGTCAAACAGTAGATTCTTTTGATCATCTTAAATAACAGCAGCGTTCGGCTATTGAGAAATTGTGTAAAAGTTTTCCCCAAGGTCCTTACAACTGAGTTAGGCCTCACTAAATTGTTGGAGTATCAGGTAAAACTGCTTAACAGGGAAAGAGTCAAGTGTCATCCATATAGAATGGCACCACTTCAGATGGAAATCTTAAGAAAAGAAGTTAAAAGATTTGTTAGATAAAGATGTTACTGAACAATCTACTTCCCAATATGCTAGTCCAGCCTTTTTTGGTACCAAAAGCTACTGAGAAACATATGCTAGTTGGGGACTACTGAAAACTTAATAAAAACATTGAAATTGAATTGGTTCTTCTTCCTGGTCTCAATTTAACATTTAACTGGTTTGGAAAAGCAAAATTCTTTACAAATTTAGATTCAAATGTGGCCTATCACCAAATCCCTTTATCAAAAGATTCCAAACCAACTACCAGTTTCTGTGTTCCTTGGAACCTGTATCAATTTACTCATGTGCAGTTTGGCTTGGCCATGGATGTTCAAGTATTTACTAAGCGTTTAAATATGATTTTTCATGATGTAAATTTAAAGTTTGTCTATAACTCTCTAGATCTTGTTATTTATTCATACCAGTTTTGAACAGCATTTGGACCACTTAAAAGAAGTCCTTTCTTGTTTAGAAAAATCAGTTATACTGTTAACGCTTCTAAAGTACAATTCATAGTTAAAAATATTTAATTTTTGGGACATAAGATTCCTTCCAGTGGAATTTCCATTGATTCAGAAAGGACAAAATCCATTAAAGATTTTCCTCTACCGCGATATATTAAAGGTATAGTCAGAACTATTGGCATGATTCCGTTTTTTGGTAAATTCATTCCCAACCTATGCAGCACCTCTTAATAAATTGAGAACAAAATCTGTTAAATTTGAATGGGTTAAGGAGCAGCAGAAGGCCTTTGATATATTAAGGTAGTATATTATTCATCCTCCTGTATTATGTATGTAAGATTTTAGCAAGGAATTTATCTTTCAAACAGACGCTTCAGGTCAAGCAATAGGAGCTGTCTTGGCTCAGGAAATTGATGTCTGTTGTCAGCCGATTGCCTTTGTGTCATGCATTCTTACTCCCTAAGAGAAAAGGTCTTCCACTATATATGAATTTGAGCGTTTCGTCGTAGTCTTGCCATAGACAAGTTTAGGAAATATTTCTTCTTGAAAAGGACAACCAGGCTTTGTCTTGGCTTCAGGCTCATCCACACCAACTTGGAAATATTGGCCATATAGTAGTGAGAATTTCTTATTTAAAATTCAGAGTGCAACATATAAAAGGAACTCAAGACTGTATTTGCAGATGCTCTATCACGTATGATTGATGGCACCAATGTGGACTCTGAAGTACTTCCAAATTGTAACGTTTTATCTAGTATTCCATTATCTTTTACAGACATTAAAGAACACCAAGATAATTACAGTAATTTGAAGCAAACTGTTACAAATTTAAAATCAGGTATTGAACACAAATTATATTTTCTTTCAAAGGTCTCCTTTGTTGGATGTCTCGTGACAAACTGAAACCTATAGTAATGCTTGAACACACAAAACCTATGATATGAGTATTTTTAATTCATCTCCTTTTGGCGCTCACTTGGGTTCACACAAAACTATTCAGGTCATCCAGCAGCACTTTATTTATAAAGGTATAGATGTTGAAATCTTTGAGCGAGTGAAGTGTTGCAAAATTTGTGCTCTGAGCAAGCCAGTTTAGAATGCATATTTAGGGTTTCTGTCTTCTGAAGAAGCTGAGAAACCCATGGAAAAATTGTTCGTTGATTTTGATGGTCCTTTCCCCAGGAGTAAATTAGGAAATAATATGTTAGAATGTGTTGATGCTTTCCCTAAATTTCTATGGTTAATTCCACTTGGGAAAGCTGATGCTATAACCACTATTCGTGCTCTCGAAGTACACATTTTTCAAACTTTTATGTACACCTTCATCCATTGTGTCAGTTAATGGTTCACAGTTTATTTCTCATCTTTTTAAGAACATGTTTTTTTCTCAAGACATACACCACATTACTTAATCCCCAACCCTCCTCCTTTGCATGCGGAGCATTTCAATTGAAACCTTCATTCAGCACTCATTGTTTTCCATGTGATGGACCAAACAAATTGGGATAAAAATCTCCCTTGGCTTCAAATGGCTCTCAGTTATGCCAAACAAGAATCACACAAAACTACCCCATTCAATCTTATGTTTATATTTGCCCCTAATACCCCTTTGTCAAGTTTGTGGCATCTGAATGACTTTTTGCCAAACAATCCTAAGGACGTTCGTGATATTTGGGCATCTACTCTCAAGGATTTAAAGCCCGCTCATTTCAAAAGCTTTGCCAAGTATAACTAATGTCGCGTTGATAATCTTTTTAGTGTAGGTGACCTTGTTCTGTGCAAAGCAAACCCTGTCAGCAGGGTAGTTGATAAGAAAATGGCAAAAATCTGTTACCATTAGTCAGGCCCGTATCAAGTGCAATGTTTTGTGATGCCAGTCACTGCCGCTTTGGCTGACCGAAGTTCAGGAGCATTTATTACTAGAACTTATGTCTCTTATTTGAAAAGATTTCATGCTACAAAATAATTTTCTTTTTGTGCTGTTGAGCTGCAGACCCTAACTGTGCACTTGTTTATTTGTTGTACAACCACACAACTTGTTTCTGCCTCAAATTAATTTGTTACTTGTTAGATCCTGACTTCGTCTGGTTCGTGGACTAATCACTCACTGAGCCAAGTTGTTTTGGGATCATGTCATTTTGTGAGCTCACATTTCCAAAAAAGAAAATCTGTGGTACTAAGTTAATTGAGTCTAGGTTAAATTCATTCGTCTTTGTAGCAAATAATGTTTTGTTTTCTGAATTCAAATTATTTGATTGATATATGTATAAATGTATTATTGAATTTTTTGTGTTCAATGTCTAGTTAATTTGGTGATAATTATAGTTAAACAATTTGAGTATTTTGTATTTGTTTGGGGATTGAACTAGTTAGGTACCTAATCTTGTGCAGGTGGCATACTCTTGTTTAATTGGGCCTTGATCTGTAAGTCATATATTAATTATTTAATAATTAATAGTTGATGTTTTACCATTGTAGTTAGGTTAATGTAATGGTAATTTGTATTAAATTTGCTGTTACGTATCTGTCTACACCTGGCAGTCTGTATTTTTTGCCACCTTACACTTTACAGTGTGACATTCTGTTTCTTCCAGTTTCTGCCGGTTAGACCAACATATTTGCTCTCTTGGTCATCTTTCTGGCTGTTGCCAGCTCCATTTGTGTTTCGTCGGTCACAGTTAATAATTTTACACTGTTGTTATTTTTGAAAAAAAAATTAAGACTTTACTTTCTCAGAATTTTTATTCAATTGTGCTGAACTTTGAGATTCAAGAATTACACGAGGAATATGTGCAATTAGACATTATGTTGAATACAGTGCTTGGTGTGCACAAGAACTTTTAAAGTGACAACAGTTTGTGTGATCAGAATTTCAATTTAGCACCGTTACAATTGGAGGATAACCTCAGTGCCTTTAAGAGAGAAGTGCGCACGCTTACTTATTTACTGACTCAGTTGCGTTCAAAAAGGGGAATGTTAGACATTGGAGGCAAGATCCTCAAAACTGTTTTTGGAACCCTGGATAATGACGACCTAAAAAGCTTAGAAAAGAGACTAATTATATTGTTGATAAACAAGACAAAATTTCAGTAAATGTTGCTAACCACATAATTTTAATCAAGGAGCTTGAAGACTGCATTTTGAATACTACTACTAAAAGTATCCAGAAATTGGCTACTAACTAGTTAAGAAATTTTAACGTTTTGTGTGTGGTGTGGAATTAAACTACTCGTGAACTGTGGGTAAGATTGTAATTCTTGGTTTCAGGCTAGACCGTAGTACTATGCTATTGAGGGTCAGTGAAGCTTGATCTAGCGCCATGCTAGAATTGTTAGATTTGAAGCATGCCATCGAGACTTGTGTCCATGGCAAGTTACGCTCTACACTTCTGAATTCAACGGCTTTCAATGAAATTTTGAACAAAATTCAATATTTGATAACACTTCCTTTGCATATGATAGCTGCAGTGACTTAAAATCTTTTTGCGTACTATGGCTTCAGTACAGTACAAGTTATTATTTATAATTCTTCTTTTAATGTGCTGAATGTTCCTTTGGCAAATAAGGATAGCTTTCAGAGTTATCGTTGTGACGATGCCTCGTCAAGTAACTTGGCGCCTAGTGTTTTTTGACAAGGTTGGCAACAGTTGGTTGCCGTGGGGCAAGTGTAGAATACTTTTATTCAGTGTATTTTTAATTGGCAGGCTGATTATTATTTTGCGGTTTTGTATATTCACTGTATTGAAATATTTAATAGTTTTAGAATTTATTAATTTTATTTTCTCATTGTACATTTATTTTCTGCTCGTATATTTCAAATAGTACTTAATTGTAATGTGCACAGTTTAAATGGTTATTAGGGTGATCGCCACCAGGTGCGCTACGTGTCATGTGCCGTGGTGCTGCACTGACAAGGGCCTAGTCGGCTGACGCCCGCAAGGAGCACAAGTAGTGCGTGATGTTCCACGTGCCGTGTCGCCAGTGCCAAACTGTGGCAGGTGATATACGAATGAAGGCGGTCTTCGGGCGGAATGTTTTGCACGTAACGTAAAAGTACGAAGTTCCTAGCTTGGTGTAAAGACTGCATATTTATCATTATGTTAGATAATTTAAAGCTACGCCCTTGCCACAGCAGAAGTGTACCGGTCCTGTTGTAATGTTTTTTGAAAACTTGTTTCTGGACGCAAGTGGCTGGAGTGGTAGATAATTGTGTGTAGTAACGTAACTGTAGCATGCAATACTTTTAGTTGTACATGGCTGGTATGTGCACAAATGCTACGAGCGTTGGGATGTGTTCAATGCGCCAGAGCTGTCAGCCGATGAGCTGTGCGACCAAGTCGTCCTGGTGGGGGCTGGGGCCTGCAAAACAGCGCAACAAGAAGGATTTTCCTGGGTCTGCATGTTGTCCCGTGCTGCTACGTCACTGCTAAATTACCAGGTTTGAGAGGAGCGAATCTTGGTGTGGCAAGTACTGTCCGGGCCGTATATTTTCTATGAGTTCTACGTTGTCAAAGTTTTGTAAAAGTTTGCGATGCGGAGCGTACCTTGTCTGCTAGCGTCTTGTACTGCTACGTATAATATTAACTGTACTTAAAGGCCAGGAATAATTTATTAGCGGTGTTGCCCATGAACATAACTTTTTAGTATTAAAATGTTCACCACTATAGTATTGAATTTAGAAGCGCAAATGGTTGTTACGTATGGTACGGAGTGTGAAAGCAAGTGAAAATAGCAGAATGTAAAATATTAGTAAAAAAAAAAACTTGTAATTGAAACTGAAAATTGGTGGGCGCTATCAGTTAATGTTTCAACCCTCTGCTTGCATATTGGACAGCTGCAAATATTAATACTGAACTTATGGTCTGTTGTGTGAATGACAAGATTGTGCATTGTTTACACCGATACTCAAGTAATTAAACTGAACAACGATTTTGCTGCCTGCTCTAAAATTCATTACTTTTTCTATAAATGAGTTCATCTCTTGTACTCACGAGTTATGTTTGGAGGTTTAGGGCAAAGTGAGGTAGCATTTGAGTATCCTGAAACCCGCGCTGGGTAGAGGGTGGCTCATTGTGTTTTTGCTTTTCCTGTGTTATTTCCCAACATAAACTGGTGTCTTTTATTCTACATTTCAGATTTTTTTGTTGTCATCTTAGACAGAAAGTTTTTTGTTCCCATTCCAGTTAAATTTTTGTCTTAATGTAAAACTTATGGTATTACCATTTGTCGTTCTGACTTTCCTTTTTTTGATGCACTTGTTAATAGTTGTGAATTTAATTTATTCTTTGGTAAACCTCACCATGACTTTTGCAAAAAATCCTTTGTTTCTCTAGAGTTAAAAAACTCACTCTGGCTGTTTGCGAAGAAATTTCCCAATGATGTAACATTTTTATGTAGGACTACCTTGTAGTCACAACTTCCCTTCAGAATCTCATTGTCTGGAAGTTGTTTTATCAGCAATGCTTCACATAGTGACATTGTCAGCCCATAAAGACTTTTGGTCAAATAAAGTCAGCCATTCATTTTAATCACCTGTACTACATTTTTCAAAAGTTATTTCCAATGTTATTTCTTTGCAACTTTCAAAATTACCTAATCTTTGTCCCAATGATTGCCTCATTAAGAAACTTTATTCCCTTCTGGCTTTCTAGACCCAAGGCACTAATTTCCATGGTGTTATGCAACTTCTCCATCTCCATTCTACTCCACCTCCCAAACACATTAATGTTATATCTATTAGTTAATCTTCAGTTGTGGTGTATTGCATCGCGTTCGCTATCATCTTTTGGTTAAAATCCAAGTTTTGTGCACTTATGGAACCCTCTCCACCCATTCAAACCTCTAGCCAATAACGCTCAGATGTTATTCCTTTGCCAGGTGTTTATAGTGCTACGTACTCGTAATGTAGGCTTGTTATGATGTTGTGTTTTATGTGGATTTTTGTGGTAATTTTGCAGTTGGTAGCTATTGCTCTTGCCACACCTTTGCCGACGTGTGATCTGGTTTCAGGTGGGGAGTGTTCACCAATTGTGTTGGCACTTGTCTATGTGTCTATGTAATTTGGTTAATTCTTTTCTTATTTTTGTAGCGTTTCACGAAATAATTTTTTTTAAATATTGGAATGTGCTCTATTTCTCCTTAATATTTTTATTTACTCACTTTGAAATTGTAAAACAAACCTTATCATCTGAAAATTTTGTAATGTAAAATACTTATTTTATTTTATGTTTCTTGTTTAAAAACATTTTTATTTATGTCTATTAATTATTTACTTACGTAATATTGTGTGAACTCTTAATTTCCAACTATCAAAATGAAAAACTTAATTGTTAATTATTATACAGACTGTCCATAAATTATCACTACAACTTCAAACGTTAATAACAAATTACCTAAAGGTGATAGAGGTGTATTTTTTTTGCATGTGAAAGAGATTTCCCAAAGATTTGTAATGAATTTGGGTTTTCTATTCAGGCTGATTCACCCAAATTACCACTCCACAAGAGAACGCTCAATGTGTCTCTTGGTTTATTGAGACCAAATCACACACACGTAATTACAGGACCAGGTATGGTGAGGACCCACCTGCACGATCATCAAAATGGGAGTGGCACCGTAAATTTATGGAAACTGGCAGTGTTCTGCATCAGAAGGGTGCCAGCTGGCCATGCAGAAGTGCTGAAGGCATTGACCGAGTGCATGCTGCATACGTGCATACCCTCGGTAAGTCGGTTCGCACTGCTGCAAGGCAACTGCAGTTACCCCGATCAACAGTACACAAACTTCTAGACAAGCAATTATGACTATGCATATAAAGTGTTGCTGGTTCAAGCTCTGCAACCTGACGATGCATGGAATTTGCTGGCGACATGCTGCAATGCATTGACAAAGATAACTTCAAGTGAGTTATTGATGAAGCAACATTTCATGTTTCAGATGTACGGTACTGAACCGGCATAATCTTAGAATCTGTGGATCGGAACACCCTCATGAATCACATGAGATTGTGCGTGACAGCCAGTGTGGTGTGGTGTCATGTGTGATCACATCATTGGCCCATTCTTCTTCACTGAAAGAATTATCACGTCCAATGTGTATATGTGCATATTAACAGAATTTGTGATCCCATAACTGAAAGGCATGCAAAACTAATGTCATCTTTCAACATGATGGAGCACCCCCACACTGGGGTTTGACTGTTTGTGAATCCTTGAATCAGAGGTTTCCTGGACGATGGATTGGCAGAGATGGTCTAATTCCTTCACCACCTCGCTCACTGAATATCACGCCTCTACACTTCTTCTTATGGGGTTATGTTAAGCACATCGTTTACAACTAACCTGTTAACAATTTGGATGAACTGATGCAAAGGATTGTAACAACCATTGAGACTGTCGACGAGAGAATGCTAGTGTGTATATGGCAGGAGCTGGAGTATCGTTTTGATGTACTTCTGGCAACAAAGGGTGTACATGTAGAGGTCTACAAAATTTTGTTTAAGAACTTTGGAAAATTCTCTTTCACATGCAAAAAATTGCATACCTATATCACCTTCAGGTAATTTTTCGTTAACGTTTGAAGTTGTGGTGATAATTTATGGACATTCTGTATATCATTCTTGACTTTCTATTTATGTATTGGTTAGTCACACGAGACCACAAGTTCGGAGTGTAGCTTTGTTTATAGGTTTCCACTCAGGTAACTTCGTGCTTTGTTTTCTTGTCATAGAACATGTAGTCTACTAACCATTGCTTACTTTTTGGAATCCATCATCTTGTGATGAATTAATTTTTATCCACTGTTCTGGGTAAGTTTGTTTGCAGATATTTTATTTTGCAATGTGGTTTTATTATTTTTGTGATTACGGTCATTTTCAAGCTTTATGCATTTTTGTAGCAGTTCGCAGCATGGTGGCCTAATTTCGTGACCAGCCATTTCATCCTTGATAATGATGTGAAGTGAGCCGTACACCCAATAGTGGCATGGTCGTTGTAACCATGATTACACGTCTTTCGGCCGGCACAGCCGTAATTCTGAATTTCTGAACCTGAAATGAAGTAACCTCTAAAAAAAATTTTTTCTGCTGCATGTGTTTGGGAGTGCTCCGAATTTTCTATCGTGTGACATGATATCAGTTGTTTAATAATTATTTTGGACAGTTCAACTATGGAATTATTTTTGTCTTCAACTTAATTAAAAGTAAATACAAAGTATTGTAAATTTTCAAATGAAGCGATTGGAGCCATATAAAATAAAAAAAATTGGGAGATTATAGTTTGTCAAAAACAAATTGTACACTACTCAAAATAGAGTAATAAAATTTTATTTATTTATGTATAATTCTGTTGTGGCAAAAAATGTTTTAATATATTATTAATTCAAAAGAAAGAAGAATTATTATTTCTATGTTAGTTACTTTTTCAATAATCGCCCATGGATAATATATTGTCGCAATGAAAAAAATGTTTTCCCTTTCATGAAAATAGTAATTTTTTTTTCTTTTTTCTTAAGTATTTTTTGTTAAGGTACTTTTATTTTAATAGTAATTCTGCCCTTGTTTTTATTTTTATTATCAAATTTAAGATTCGAATGTGCTTCAAATACACATTTTATTTTTAATATTTAGTGAGTTTTTTAAAATTAAAAACAACAAGGATAGTTGATTTGTCGGGACTTCTTTACTTTGGTTCGGGCCTTTAGCAGTTTAGAGAAAGCTCCAGACAGTGTGTGCTGGTAGCTGAAATTTTTTTTTGTAGAGGCTTCCAGATAGCCTGGAAGAATTCGTAGTGCGAGTAAACACAGCAATTTCCTGATCAGCAATACTTGTTTATTTGAGCTGTGTCCCGAAGTTTTGCGACACCTCAGTGCAGCGAAATTTCCGGGCTGTGAGAGATGAAAGCGGTGGGTGACCTGCCTGCTGATTTCATCAGCTGGAACCCTTGGACAACCAAGGGGAATGGAGGAAATATGGTCGAAGGTCTCTGGCAACACATGATCACCATGTGGAGTCTCGGCGTGTGCTGATTGGCCGAAGCCAAGGATGCGCCGTTACAACAAAAGTGGAAAGGGGGAGGGGGACAACAATAACCTAATCTCTTACAAGGAAAACCACTTAAATCTTTGTTGATTCCAAATGACTACACGTCAACACAAGGTAAACCTCCGTTACCTTTATCGGCTAGGGATGCTCCTCTAAGCATCTCTCACAATCATAACTCGCGTCTTAATTGAATTACGTTAAAACACAACAATTGAACTATAGGGGGTTGAAAGCTCTCCACCACCAGACTTTTTATACTCCAAGGCAGCCTGGATGCCGTTGTCAACACTCACACTTGTAGAATATAGCTCATAGTAGAGGCTGCTCAACTTGGCATACAAAAGAACTAGGATCTTTTTAGGCGGGTAATGTCACATAGATAAATTAAGAGGGGGGGGGGGGGGGATACTTCATTAAGAAAATAAAAATAAATAAATAAAGTTAATTACTTGTATTGCCAGACTAAATAACTTTCAAATATAACTAAATAAATAAGTAAAATAATTAATCTTCTAGTGCTTCCATTCCCCTCAAAAATTTACTGTAAAGAAATGGGATAAAATAAATGCAACCTCAGTTTGAGGGGGGAAGGTATCTTAAAAATTTAAGCAATGAAAGAAGAGGAGTTTTCTAAAATAAATTTACTCTAGCTAAACCATTAAAACAAAGTACAACAGGGTAAGAACAAATTTGTAAATAAACTCCATGTTTAATTAAATATTAATTAAAAAATTTTAAATATCAGATTTGAGTATTCAAACAGAAAGTACAAAAAAATGTATTTGATGGAGAATTACGTTTACAAAGAGTATTTATCACATAATGTATCTGAAAATTTAATTTATAGTTCACAACAAAAAATTCCTTTCTTTTCTTTAACAACAGCAAATTGGATTTTTGGGCCTCCTGCAAAAGTTAACAACAGTGATTGAAATCTGAGTTAGTCTTAAAACTTCTTTCGCTTTACATAAACTCCGATAAACTGTAATTGCCCAAAATTTACTTGTAAACTGCTCTCAAACGGGACACAAACTATGCGACAACTGGGAAGCGTCAATCGTTTAAAAAGGGGGTCGGCCAGGTAAACATCACTCGGGCATCTTCAGGCCATCGACAAGTTACTTATTTTGTCGCAAACTTACACTCAAAAGAAGAAATCCACTATGGTGAAACTCACGCCACAATGTTCTCTCAACAACTTGGCAACAAAAACAAACTCTGGCCTGCTTTGTTATCAAAATTCTCAACAAAAAAAAATTAAACATGGTACAATTCTGTAACTTTACTTAGCCTTTTAGTGAAATCTGGAGAAAACCTCATTACCTTTACACAACTTAATTTTAATACAACAAAAAAAATAAATAAAACTGTTACTTATCTGACTACATATTGGACAATCACTGAGGCCTCGTCCTGGCCTCACAGGGTTTTCAAAGAAAAATCGCTCCTACAATGACACACTGACGTCTTCTCGACTCAGTGGTTCATCTATGACTCTCCTATATGGGGACAGGTCCCGCACGACTCGACACGCCACCCACGCTACAGAGTTGCTGTTGTTGGGTCGTCATCAGCAAAAACTCGCCACCGACCGCCCCTGTCTCACTCACACTGCACTTCAGCATCCTACCTCTTCCCCCTCAGGTGCCCTAAAGTCGACGCACAGCCGTCCTATAGCTATGCGCCACTTCAGCAATCCACGAGTCCGGTTCTTGCCAGTTAGCCGCTTACTCTGTATTCCCACCCGGTCACCCAATGTGCACGTGACCACTTCCTGTGCCCGGCTGACCGAACGAAAACTCCGCTTAACTCCAACCCACAGCTGTAACACATGAATCCATGATCCCAGAGTGTTCTGGAACCTATCACAGCCAAACTGGCTATAACTTAAATGACCTTTTAATTAATTTTGAAAAAGACTACTGGTTAACCAAAACATCTACCAAGTTCGCTAAATCTCAAATGACTCAAAATCAAAACCCAAATTAAAGAAAGTTAAAAACAATTTTACAAAACTCTCAAATTCAAACCTGAAACTTAACAAAACTGAATTAAAACGATTCCCAACTCAGCCCAAAACAAAACTAGTCCAACATCAACTTCTAACAACAGGAGTATATATGGAAGGAAAAAAAAAAAAAAAAAAAAAAACAACAAATGGGGGCACTGTTTACAACCAATAAAACTAACAAAGAAAATTAAAAAATCCTGACAAATTTAACCTACCCAGAAAAACAGGGGTGTAACAATATCATTTTATAACCATAATGTTGTGATTGGTAAAATTTGAGCTACACCATGAGTGTACCTATTACTTATTTAATACTTTATTTAATAAGTAAAACAGGAGCACACCCATATTTTTTGTTTCCAGTAGCAAACTGTAACATACACAGGAATCTAGATCCCATCTTCCATTTATTTGCCATCCTTGTGTTATAACAAGAGTACCTATGGGTGTTCAAGTTTGAATCACGAAGGTGTTACATAACAATGCTGTTGTAAGTGATAGTGACATCTCGTGTACATTTATTTTCTAGAGCTTTGTATTTTATATCTGCCTTTCATGCAGTGTGTACTGTTATAAACAAAATAGTTTCCATTGCTACCAACAAGTCAAGTGGTGATTTTATTAGAAGAAAAATTGATTTACAATCCAATTAGTGTGGTTTTTCTGACAAAGTGAAATATAAGATCCATAGCCTTGCTTAACACGAGAGAGAACACTATAAATTTTGTGCCAAAAGGAAAAGTAAATTTGTCATTTAATGAGTGTGATTTCACTGTCTGTCATAGGCTTACACTGAAACTACTTACAGTTTTTTTGTTAATTTTACACCAAAATTAATTGCAGTAAGTGCAATAATATGTTACGATGTGCTGAACATATTTGTGAAAGTACATTTCATGTTTGTGCAAATACAGAATCAGAGCAGCATGTATTTACATTAAATTGAAGTTGTTAACTTTATATAAATTAGTATTTTTATGGTATAAATTTTATTAAGAACCTCACTTTTAATTTTCCACAAATTTAGATAATCAACCCGGCTGTCAGCTACTGTTGATAATTTACTATCAAGCTAATACATTGTTTATAACTGCAGTTATTATTTCTTTCTACAACAGATTTATAATACTTTCACGTAATTGTGAAACTTTTTCATGCATTTTGTAGATATAAACTCTCAAAGTGACATGACTTATTTAATTAATTTATGCAATTTTTCTTTCAACCTCATTGAGTATTCTATAGTTCTCTAAGGCATTATATTGTTATTGTGCAAGTATTATAAGAATTTTTTTTGTAATGAGATGGTTGAAGGTTTTTGTCGATTCTGATTCTCAATTCAATTCCAAAAAATTTTTTTTTTTGATTCTCAATTCTGGACTCAATTCGATTATCAACAAATCTTAAATAATTTGCAAATTTTGTATACAGTTGTACATTTCACACAACTTACAGCGGGAACTACAATAACAAGAGCGAGAGAAAATAATTTTTCTTAGTTGAATTTGCAAATCTAGTGGCGTTAACTATTTCATCCAGTACTTTGCGGAAGAAATGTATACTTTTGTCGTGTAGAAATGGCCCTGCTAGGTAAAATGAATGTGTCAACATCATGTGGTTTCAAGAATACTACACATTTCCCAAACAATATAATTTCAAGGATATACGGTAAACATAACGCAAGTCCTACATGTTTATCTTCTTTTCGAAAATTTTTCAGTGTGACGTTTTTAACTTTAAATTTTGTTACAGGTACCGGGGTTTTATAATACCGCTGAATGTAAATAAAACAAATCAATCGCCATGCATTGTATGTTCAATACGTATGTTAGCATGGACAAATTATCCAAATGATAGAAATTTTATGGTCTTTTACATCAGCTGCAGCATTTGCCATAATTTATGAGACTAAATATTTTATGATAAAAGTCGGTTTAATGTTTCAATCAATTTAGATATCGCACTTTTGTTTCACAAAATTTTCCGCGCAACTTTCTTTGTAAACAAACATTCGATTCAGCGCCATAGATTACTGTACTCATTCTAGTTGCGAGTGTTCACTTTGCACCATTGTGTCCACTTCGCACCAATGTTACTAGCACTTGGAAGGCAGTTTGTTGTCAAACTACTGTATTTTCTTTAGAATCAGCGTTGTTAGACCTACTATTTTCATGGTACTTGTACCATATTTATACCCGGTGTACCATGTACCATGACAAGGTTTGTCATGGTACATCTCATCATAAACATCCTCAAAGTATTTTCCCGTATCATAATGCTGCTTGTCGGCACATCTGCACTCTTATCTGTAATGTAATACTACTGCCGGAGGGCCGCCGCCGCCGTATCAGGGGTTTGAGGAAGGGTGGAGGGTAAGCAGGGTAACACAGGCAAGGTTGCAATGCAGTACAGTAGTCAGCAAGGCACTACATCAGTACCTACCCTGTAGACAGTGGCCCAGTGATGTCTGTAACAACATTTTAAAAAGGTGGAATGATAGTTCAAATCTCTTGCCAAGAAGGAATGTGTTCCCAAAAGTGATAACAAAAAACGTGTTCAGAAATATAGTCCAGAATGGGAAAAATTGTATGACATGAAAGTCTGGGTGAGTTCAGACTTAGGAATCTGTTTTAAGGCAAAATGTAAAATTTCTAATGTTATGAAAGCTGACATATCTGTGTTAAAATTGCATGCAAAATCAGGCAAACATTTAAAATCTTTGAAAGATGCAAACTCATTTTTTTAATACCAGGATAAATCTGTCACGCCTCTTGAAAACCAAGTTAAAGAAGCAGAAATAATAACTGCAGCATATTTTGCTGATCACAAAATTCTTTTTCTGTGATGGATCATTTAGTTGAGGTTATGAAAATAAATTTTTCTAAAATACCACAAGGCATGGTAACTTTCAAACAACTGTTGAGTAATGAAAGCAAAACAAACAAAATTGTGATTTTAGGCATTTTTTTTTTATAAATGTACCATAATATTGTGTCAGGTGCCATGATTATGAATGTCCTGTACCATGATAGAGCACCTACCCAGTAAGAAAATTTTACAGAATCAAATCAAACTTTTGAATGCAAAAAATTGAAACTCGCTGATTCTTCGATTCAGGCAAGAATTGGTGGAGTTGAAGAATCAATCAAATTGTCCCACCAATTTTTAAATATTATTTTTACAATTTATTTTTGGATGTTGATTAATGAAATGCACAAGATGCTATAACAAGAATTGCAATGAGAGTGAGATCAAAGGGTTAGTTTGATCACATGTGCATTGTCCGCTTTTCTTAATTTTTATTTTTGTTGACCATTTTTTGGCAAAAATTTGTTTTGGTGTTTATGTTGGAAGTAAGTTATAAAATAAATTGGTCCTCTAAATTTGCAAAAAAATATTTTTTACAGGTGCCACACTTTAAATTAGTTTCTTTGCCACAACTTAGTGTATTGCATATTTCTAAAACATGTTTCAAATATTTAATTTTTTTTATGTGTTACTATTGTATATATTATGCACGTTCACAGTGGAATCACTTTTGCATAGTAAATTTTCAGTTGATTTTACTGCCCTGCCTACCATGCCGGCAGCTGAGAACTTCAATTTGGGGAATCATTGTTAAATGAAATTCCTTCTCATTGCATTAATTTTAAAGATAACTATTCCACACAAAACACATTTGGACACAACTTTCTCAGAGAGTATTGCTATAAAAATTATTTTTGAAAAAATTATTTATTCAATTTTTTTATTAAGTAAATTTCAGTATGAAATTTTTGACAAAAATATATTAACAAAACTATCAACATAATGTATTAATGTAGTAACACTCCTTAAGATAGTTCACGTAGAATACTTTTTGTTTAAAATAGTTATTTTCACAATTGATGCAATGAAAGGGAATTTCATTTAACATTGATTCCCCATTTGTAGAACATCATTGCCAGCAGGGCCAATAAGAATAAAATATTTGGCAGTCGTTTTTTTGAGTATGTGCCTGTTATTATGTGTGTATTATGCAAAACATTATACATTATTAGCATTATTGTATTTTTGGTTGAGTAGTTCATCTGATCACATATGGAATCTGTAAAACACTCCACTGGAATTTGTCACGAAATGTGGAAAATGTATTGGAAATCAAAATGACAAACTTGCTAGACACCTTTTTAAAAAAAAAAAAAAAAAAAAAAAAAAACATATAATGTAAACCTAACTTACCCCTGGCTGATTCTACCACCCTCAATTCACCTCCTCTTCTACCCAACCCTCTGGCAATTATTATAAAATAGTGAAGAATAAAAAAAAATCTAAAAATTGAGAAACATAACGGTAATCTCACATTCGACCTGCCACCTAAACCAAACCCCCCACCCTCCCACACCATCATGCTTCCCAGTCATAAAAAAATTAAAAAATCTAAAAAAAAAATTGGAAAAATTATTTTAAAAATCATGGAACATATAATGTATACCTCACACTCACCCCCACTACCCTAATTCACCCACCATCCACTCCTTCCCCGCACTTTCTACAATGTAATCATTAGAGAATAATAAATAAAAAATAAAAATAATAATTAAAAAAATTGATGAACATACTACGTAACCGACTCTGACCGATGCGTGACATTGACCTTGACCCCAATAACCTGGAAAACTAATAATCCAGGGAAAAAAAATTTTAAAAATTGAATGAAACTAATTAAACTTTAGGAAAATATTACAACACTGACTCCGACACCTATGTTGGATGTTGGTGTCCTTTACTTTTACCCCAATAGCCTTGAACATAAATGATCTAGAAAAATGTGTTAGTTATTGAAAGAAACTAATGAAAGTTTAGGAACATATTATATCATAGATTGCAAAACCCATGTTGGATGTCGGTGGCCTTGACCTTAACACCAATAGCCTTGAACATGAATAATTGAGAAAAAAAAATCATAAAATATTGAAAGAAACTAATGAAAGTTTAGGAACATATTACATAACTGACTACGACCCCATGTTGAATGTTGGTGACCTAAACCTTGACCCCATTGACCTTAAATTAAAAAAAATATATATATAAAAAATTGTGAAAAATCTAAAACAAAAAAAGACTAAATCATTGAAGAAAAAAAAACGTAGGTACCTAAAGCAAAAATCATATTGGATGTGTGGGACACTGAGAGTTCAATTTTTGTAAAGATATCGGAGCACAGCTGCTCCCTGGTATGACGATCAGCTGCTGAATCAACCCCCAACTGTGTATTCCATTTGTAGTATAGCCAAAGAATCTTTTGACACCCAAAGTGAATTATTGAGTTAACATAACACACATAACCCCATCTCTAACCTTGTCCATGCTCCCATCACATCTCTCGTCGTTCCACTTCCCTCAACATAAACTCACCATAGCATGACCTCCCCACCCTCTTAAACATCCACGCAAGCCACCAACCCACCACCTGAGTTACCCCCCCCCCACCTATAGCTTGCCATAGCTTGTCCCCCTCACCATCTACCCACACCATCTACCCATACCATCAACCAATCAAAAAAGTTGCCTAATACAAATCTTGGTGCTAACGTCTATGCATAAAAACTTTGCAAAATGTTCATAAAACTTGGCAAACATTCACAAAACATTTCAACCAGAGCTGACCATACTAAAGAGCCATGCCAAATGGCCAGCTCAACCAACCAGTTTCAGGGTTGGCAGGAAAACAGATATAATAATAATAATATTAATTATATATATATTGTTTGAAATGTATGTTTAAAACTAAAACATATGTTATATATAACATATTTATATATCTATATATATAAAACATATTTTTTTGTTTTAAACATATATTTTAAACAATACTGTGAAAAAAAATTTTTTTTACTTACAAACAGTGTTTTATACACATTTTTTTAAATTGGAGTGATATGTTATCACTTATTTCTATGTCTAGGAGTGAAGTATAAACCAGGAGGGAAATTTGGTAACATTTATGCAGGGGAAATTTTTTTTCCATGCGCCTTAGCACCTTATTGAAGGAAGCCTTCTTCAAGTCAAATAGCACATATTTGGTTTGTCTGTGATTCAATCAGTGCATGATCGATAACTTGCGGTGAATTATTTTTACTTAGTAGTTTGTAAAGTGTGAAGATTAAATGAAAGGGTTAATGTATTTGTAATTATGAGTTCAACTGGTAGAAGGAAGGACCCAGTATGGCAACAATTTGTAGAAAAAAAAAAGTACTAATAGTAAAACTGTAGGAGCAAAATGTAAGATGCGTAAAGAAGATATGGTTGGGCTAGTTGGAAGAATGAAACAGCGTGTAGGAACAATATGTTCCCATCGAAACACTGCCATACAATTGGAGGAAGATAATGCCAACTTATTGAGACATGAAGAAGAAAGGTAAATTTCAATTTCGTCTACTGGTACCAATGAGCATTTGGCATCTAACTCGTGCCACAAAAGCAGAAACTCTGTTCCAATATTCCAACGGCCACAGCAACAAACTTGAACTAATTCAGCTACATTCTAACCGCACAGGTAAGGAAGTTTTCTGTTTGTAGTGAAAATTTAAAGCAAATAAGATAATGTGTTTTATAGGTAATGTGTGGAATTAAATTAAAAAGTGTTGATTTTCTCATCAACGGTTTAACAATTTTTTCAAAATAATATTTTTGTTTATGGTCTCATTCACAAATACAAAATTTAGGGTGGAATCCATAATGAGCATGTTGTGGGCTTACTGGAAAAAGTTTATAAGACAACCTAACTTATTGTTAAGATATTTGTAAGCTTAGAAATAACTGTAACTAAAATGTGCTGAATTAAGTAATGTATTAGCCTATAAGGTGAGGCAATATCATCCCAGACTAAGAATGTGCACTTCATGTAATGTTAAATTCATAGAGCATTATCACAAAATGGACTTACCAAACTTTTCCAGTTAGCCCATGATATGGGCAATTCATGAATTAAGTAAGTATGACCTATAATCTGGCTGAAGTACAATGTATTCCTGTTATGATTAGATAATTTATTCCAGAATAAGTTGCTCATATTTATTAAGTATTCGTTATGAAAAAAGCACTGCTTATTCACTCATATAAGTTACGTAGTTCTAGTCTGATTCACTGTTAAATTAAGACCTGATTGTGAATCAGTTTTGTCCACAAAAAATGGAGAATTTTTACATTTCAATAATAAACAAAATGTTGCCAAAGTCAGCCAGGTTTGAGATAGGATTATTTTTTATTTTTCAGCAATGTATATTGAGGTTATGTTGCACTGAAATATTAGGGTTCTAGAGGAAAGATTTTTTGTCTTTTAATGTACAGCAGCTGAGTGATCAACAAAATTGTGTTTTCACAAGCACACATACCATGCTTTATAATGTTGTGTTTCTAACTGTCAACAATCATGGAGGTGAGGGTTCTGTGTGCACAAATTTTCAGATGTATTAAATGAACAGGGATTTCATGTTCTCTCCTCTTGTAAAAATTACTTAAAGTTTATGTTCATATATTCATTACTTACATTAAATAATGATTACAGAAAAAGTAACACTTCCATTAACAATTAACGTAAGCATATCTAGCTCTCATTGTGGGATTAGTGTAAAAAGTTGGCTAGTACCAACTTACTTGCTATATTCATGTTGAAAGTCACTGAAAGCTTCAAAAGCTTAGAAATAACCATAACTAAAATGTACTATGTTTATTAACTATTATAACGTAACACAATTATATTCCAGGTCCCAGCCCATTAATACACACTTAATGTAATGTCAAATTCTTAGAGCATTACAACAAAATGGACTACCAACTTTTCCCACTAACCCCACAATATTGTAACTCATAAAGAGAGAATTCATTTGTAGTGAGGTGTCATAGTAACGAAGTTAAAGTTACCCCAACAGTAAACCCCTCCTCTGTTAACTTTTAGTGAAGATGTAAACTAAATAAACGGGATTGGACTTTTTGTTTCAGGTAGAGAGAGAATGCCAACACTTGGTTGCAACAGTTCTAATCAATCAAGTGTAAAACATAAACTGTCTACTTTCGTAATAAATTAGAGTGAAGAGGATTATGATTCAAATGAAGAATCTCGTGCTTTTGCTGCAGCTGCAGCACATATGAAATCATCTGCATCTCCCACTTGCAGCTTACAAGGATTGGATAGGTTTACAATATGCACCACAGTAAAGGAGAAGAAATAACTGGATTTGCAAATTGCGTGCTTTATTTTTGGCACAAATTCAGCTTTCAAACATGTTGAACATCCTGAGTTTATAAAAATGGTTCAACTACTTCATCCTGGCTGCAAACCCCTTAATTGAAGACAAATTTCAAAGAACTTCTAGATGACATTTATGCTGATAAATGTACAGAAGTAAAGAAAAAACTGTCAGGGAAATCCGTGTGCATGGCTCTGGTTGGTTGGAGCAATGTGCACAATAATCCAATTGTTTGTGTGTCTGTCAATGATGTGTTAGACCAATGTACTCATCTAACTGAAATCATAGATACTGAGGTTAACAGTCATACTTATGATTAACTCTTACTGATAGCAGAAAACTCAATAAAATTCTGTCGACAATATGTCTGCAGAGTTTGAAGTTTTGTCACTGATAATGCTGTCAACATGGCGAAAATGAGGGAGGAGCTGGCAAGAAAAGACATCAATGATGTTATAACTTAGGGTTGCTCAGCTTATCTCCTCAATTTGCCAGCACATAACTTGCAAGTAATTAACATTATGGAGCATATTAAGCAAATAGTGAAGTATTTCAGGAACATTCACTTGGCAGCTACTATATACAAGCAGGCTGGTGGAACAACTCTCGCTCTCCCTACAGCTGACTGTGTAGAGTCCTATTTGAACAATTGGTACATCATTGCTAAAGTCTGCACTCAAAATTGAAGTGCCATTGAACAAAGCTAAGTGCCAAAGTGAGCAATGTCAGTTTGAAACAAAATGCTCAAGACTACATAAAAAAACTCAAAACTCTTTCAGTCTGTCTAGCTAAGGTGCACCATGATGATAGTACCATTGGCAAAAGCGTGGAAGTTTGGCTTGATCTACATGATTTTTTCAAAAATAAAAATTATGACTGTGACTGATGAACTAAACTACTTTATGAAGTGGTTTAACATTGCTATGACCTAGGTTCATCTCCTTGCCAATCTCATGGACCTACGTTTTTGAGGAGAGAGACTGACTGAGGAGCAAATTCATTCTGCTGTGGAGTATGTTTTAACATACCACCCAGATGCAGTACCTGATCTAATTAAGTACAAGGCGAAATGTTCACCTTTCAAGGATTACTTGTTCAGTCCTACAACACTGAAGGAGATTAAACCTCTGGTATGATGGGTGGCATTGGAGAAGAGCACTCATCGTGCAACTCTATACCTGGCGCACCAGTTACACAGTGCAGTGGCTTCATCAGCTGGTACTGATCGCCAATTCTCCACCTTCAGGTATGTGCACAGTAGTGTTAGAAACAGGTTAGGAACAGAGAAGGCTGCCAAACTTGTAACTGTTTTCTGTGCACTAAACAACAAAAACATTACATGACGTGGAAGTGGCATTTTATGGTGTGCGTTAATGACTAACAAGTGGGATATAAAAATTAGACATGCTATGTTGTACATTTAACTTTTTTTTTAAATTTTTGACACCAGGTTTTTGTCTATTTGAATTTTGTAGCGGTGTCAAAGTGAAAAAAACTATTTTATTTAAAAGAAATCTTAAAATTATTTTTAGTGAATATATTGTAAATAATTGCGTTCTTACAAATTGCTTAATTTGTAGTTTTGTACGTACAGCTTATGGAAATTGCTTGTTTTCGAGCAACACTGTCCTGTTGTAAACCCTCCTAATTCTAAAAAGGCTTAACTGCAAGGCAGATATAATATTTCCTCAGTAAATAATCTTATTTAAATGAAAAAACAACAAACCATAAAAAAACTTATTATTTAAAAAACATGTTTAAAACATAGTGTTTTAAACATTTTGTTTAGTACTTGTTTTATTCAAAGTGTGGTGTTTTAAACAATTTTAAACATTTTGTTTAAAACATTTTGTTTTAAACATGTCAACCCTGGAAACATTCCTCAAAAATATTCTTCAGTTCATTTGTTTTCCATATAGAACTCGGCCAATTTTAATTGACTTGATTAAGGCATTTAAGATCCTTCCATAGCCCTCCTGGACATGCATAAATTTGATCTAAAACAGGTTTTCACAATCAATTGTATACACCACTGAATCAGTGAAGCAGAACAGACTGTATAAGACATTAAATTCTCATTATTATGAATACATAAATTTAATTTATTTACTTATTATAAACATTCTATGTTTCTAATCATTTTATACATTTTATCTTTACATTTCTCAGATGTTTGTAGATCATGGATAGTAGCCAACAGTCTTATTTGATATAATACCAATTCTTCAATTCACTAATGATAGAAGATATCTCATGAATATACGAGAAATCACCATCTTGTTGCAAAGCGATTAAATATCTGAGTATATCAACAAGTTTGTTTGGGTCTTCAGGAAAAAATGTGGTCAGTATTCTGAACGTCTCCTGCCTTCTCCATTTCGCTTGGTGCAGAAAATGGATGAACGTTCTTTATACCTTCTGCCTTCACACCACTTGTTGAAGGAAACTAATTGGTAAAATATGTGGGAACATCGACATAATCGTATTCATATTCATCAGTGTTGTCTTCATAATGGTCTTCACCTCTTGTTTCATCCCCAATATAGAGTTTAATTTTAATTGTAGTAGTCACATAGCCATCATCAGTATTTAGAAGTTGATCAGTTTCACGTGAAAGTCTTGCAACTATATGTTTCACGTGAACCGACTCTACCATGCCTTGTAGGTTTCTCATTCCTTTATTATTGTTAACTGTTTCATCATAATCGCCAGGCAAATCAGTACCCACCAATATAGCAAGAGGTATTGACAGTAACACTTGCTGGCTCTCAAAAGACGGATGCTTGCAGTTCTTGATGTGGTTCTTCAATGTATCCCCTTGCATAAACTGCATGTGCCCATTGTTGTAATGCGTCATCATGCTTGTTCCCTCATCATCTCCGAACATTTTATGTAGTGTATTAATAGTAGGTAACAAAGTCAACATGTGCTATCTCAAATTAAGTAAAGACACGTTACCTTTACACATACTAATGTGTCATTTTAAATTATCACTTCTACCAAATGTTGTTCCACAGTTGGTACATGACAGTGATTTGGAGGTAGGTCCTTTTAAACATTGGCCTTTTTTTAATGTTTGCGAGCATGACAACTGTTGCTGAAGATTGTTACACAGTAACAACACTTTTTTTTCATGTGATTTTTCAGCAGTGGATGTAGAGGTAAGCTCGACAGTAGACTTTTTACAATCATTGGCTTGCATCGTCTTCATGAAATAAATTGAAGACATGTCAATTGTAGCAACATGTGTATCTACTTGGCTTTGCTATTGCTGCATGTATGTATGTATGTATGTATGTATGTTTGTATGTACTTACTAACATATTTCATCAGTGAGATTTAAGCATTTTTATGCATCCATTCAACAATAAATTTTATCTAGTTCCTTAATCACATTACCATGCAGTTACATCTTCAACAGTTACATTCACACAAGTACTTCACTCGGCTTCAACTCATGGTCACCCTTAAAGCAGACAACTGACTACTGACAGACCGACTCTCACAAGACTGATTGACTGACTCACAAAACCACTGACCCCTCATAAGATTACTGACCCCTTACAAGACTGACCCCTCACAAGATATCTGAACCCTCACAAGAAACTGACCCCTCACAAGAAGACTGACCACTTACAAGAAGATTGACTACTCACAAGAAGATTGACCACTCATAAGAAGACTGACCCCTAGCAAGAAGACTGACTCCTCACAAGACTGACCTGTCCCAATGATTGTACGAAGTCTACTGTAGAACCTACCTTTATGGATGTACCTTCTCCCACGACTGAAAAATTACATGGAAGACAGTGTTGCTACTGTGGAAAGGTATTCAGCAAAAGCTGCCATGCTTGCGGACATGAAAAAAGTCAATGTTTAAAAGGACCGACCTCCAGATCATTATCATGTACCAACTGTGGAACAACTTTTGGTAGCGGCAATAATTTAAAGAAACACACTAGTATGTGTTACGGTATAGTGTATTTGTTTAACTCGAGACAGCATGTGTTGACTTTGTTACCTCCTGTTAATACACTACATAAAATGTTTGCAGATGGCAAGGGAACGAGCATGATGAAGCGTTATGACAATAGGCACATGCAGTTTATGCAAGGGGATACATTGAAGAATCAGATCAAGAACTGCAAGCATCCATCTTTTGAGAGTCGGCAAGTGTTGCCGCCAATACCTTTTCAATGGTGAGTATTGATTCGCCTGGCGATTATGACAAGACAGTTAATGCTATTGATGGAATAAGAGACCTACGGGGCATGGGTAGAGTCAGTTCGCACAAAATATACACTTGGAAGACTTTCTTGTAAAATTAGTGAACTTCAAAATACTGATGATGGCCATGCGACTTCTACAAAGAAAAGTAAATTTGATTTTGGGGATGAAACAGGAGGTGAAGACAATAGTGAAAACAGCGTTAATGAAAATGAATATAAAAAGAGTGATAGTGCTGAAAATGAATATTAAAATAGTGATAGTGCTGAAAATGATGATTTTTTCGACGTTTCCACACATTTCATCAGCGAGTTTGTTTCAACAAGTGATGTGAAGAAGGCAGAAGGCACAAAGAATGTTCGTTCATTTGCTGCAAAGAGCAAAATGGAAATGGCAGAAGATGCTGAGAATATTTATTACATGTTTTCCGAAGACCCGAATAAACTGGTTGTTAGACTCAGACATTTGATCGCTTTGCAACAAGATGGAGAGATTTCTCGCACATTAATGATCATTAGTGAACTGAAGGATCGGTGTTACATCAGATGAGACTGTTGGCTACTATACATAATCTGCAGACATCTGAGAAATGTAAAGAGTGAATGTATAAAATAATTAGAAATATGGAATGTTTATAATACATAAATAAATTAAATTGATGTATTTGTAATAATGTAAGTTTAATTTCTTATACAGTCTGTTCTGCTTCTCTGAAAGACTTATTATAATTCAGTGGTGTATACAATTGATTGTGAGAGTCTGTTTTAGATAACATTTATGCGAGCATGTGTAGGAGGATGGCTGTGGTAGAATCTGAAGTATTATGCCTTACTCAGGTCAATTAAAATTGGCTGAGAGGCTGAATTCTATAAGGCAAACAAATGAACTGAGAAATATTTTTGAGGAGTGTTATACAACTGGTTGGTTGACCTGACCATTTGGTGTGGCCCTTTGCTATGGTCAGCTCTGGTTGAAATGTTCTATGAAGATTTGCAAAGTTTTACGAAGATTTTGCAAAGCCTTGATGTGAGGAGGTTAGCACCAAGATTTGTATTACGCAACATTTTTGATTGGTTGATGACATGGGTAGATGGTGAGTGGAAAGTGATATAATGAGTTATTGAGGGGGTAGAAGGGGGGAGATTCTGGTGGTGGGTTGTTGGCTTGTGTGGATGTTAAGGAGGGTAGGGAGGGGAGGTTGTGCTTATAGCGAGTATATGATGAGGGAAGTGGAGCAATGAGAGATATGTGATGGGGGTATGGGCATGGTTGGAGGTGGGGCTATGTGTGTTATATAATGTAAGTACTTCACTTTGGGGGTTGGAAAATTGTTTATATATATAGCCAATGGAATATAGAGCTTTGGTTTCATTTGGCTGCTGATCGTTGTACCAGTGAGTATCTGTGCTCTGCCATCTTTACAAGAATTGAACCGTCAGTGTCACACACATTCAACATTGTTTTTGCTTTAGGTATGTAATTTTTTTCCTTAATGTTTTTTACATTTTTTAGGTTTTCACTTTTTGTTTTTAAATTTTTTGAGTTTAAGGTTAATGGGGTCAAGGTTAAGGTCCCCAACATTCAACATTGGGGTTGGAGTAAGTTACATTATATGTTTGAAAGTTTTTTTTTTTAATTTGTTGCGTTTATAAAAAAATTTTTTTCTTAATTTGAGGTTAAAATTATTGGGGTCAAGGCCAAGACCACCGTCATACAAGATGGGGATCGCAGGCAGTAACGTAATAGTTTGGTAGGTTTTTAGAATAAATTTATTTTTGTGATTATTCTCTAATTTTTTTACTGGGGAGAGTGAAGGCAAAGGAGGGGGTGGAAGGGCTGGTTAGGGCTGTAGGGTTAGTGTGAGGGAAATGTTTTATGTTCCTCAATTTTAAAAAATAATTTTTTAAATTTTTCTAAATATTTTTTTATGACGGGAGTGTTTAGGCGTGGGAGGGTCGGGGTTGTTGTTTAGTGTGGTCAACGTTATGTGTTTCTTAATTTTTATAATTTTTTTTTTACTTTTTAGATTTTATTTTAATTGCTGGATTCAGGGGAGGGGGTGAGGTTAGTGTGAAGAGAGCTAGGGTGAGGAGGAGGGTAGGAGTAGGGGGTGTGGATGTGGCAGGTGCAGGATGTTGGTCGGGGGAGGGGGCCATGCCTGCTCATCCCACCCAGCCCGCTGGGCCTGGCTCGGATTCTCAACTGCTCTTGAGGATTGACTCTACTGCTCTTGAGGATTGACTCGTTCTGCTGAGAGCATCTGTTCATCATGCTCGTCTGAGGACTTTTCGGCTCTTGCGTCAAGGATCTTTGGTTCCACTTTCTTTATTTCCCCATTTTCTGGAAGTTTTTTGGTAAAATAATTAATTTGGGAGATGATTTTTGGGATGAAACAGGCAAATTTGTTGGTAACATGGCTGGCCACGGCAACCGCCTCAACAAGTGAGTTGGCAGGTGAATCCTGAATACTGATGCATGATATCTGCACCCAAATCACCATTTTATATCTACTTATTTACAATGTTATAAAAATACACACAGCTATTATTTACAACATTAAAATACATATCTGTCCTATTAATTATTATTATTATTATTATTATTATCAATGATTGAAATATTTAATACCAGTCTGTAATATAATTGATACCCTTATCACTGTCTTTATACTAGCTATTGTCACTTGATCCTCACATATTATTTACCCATATGCCATCAAAATGCCCATTGCCATTCATTAACATCATCCTAAATGTCTGCCACTCATGCTTCAAGTCCCTTTTTCCCATGGTCCAGCCGACCAGTCATTCTCTACTGTCCTGATGCTCACAGACTTCACTCAGTGACTGCAGTATCACCTTTTTTTCTGATGGTATCGTACATCTGGCACTAATGTTAATCCACGAATCCAAACTCTCCACACAGAGGCACTTTTTGACCTAAATAGCTGACCTGACCTGCATGTAACACTGCCTCACGTTAGTCCCAACCTGAATTTGCAACATCCAGACCTTCATAGAGGGGTAGTCGGTCGATGGATGTGGACAACCCTAAGCTTCGCCTGAGTATGCTTTAGAATCCTGTAGGGGCCTTCCCAGCATTTCTGTAGCATCGGATAGTATCCTTTTCGCCTCTGTGGGATCCTTGAAATTCGTCGTCTGGCATTATCCTCTCATACAGCGTCTTCATCCTGTCACTGTTTATTTTGAAATGCTCTCCAGAAAATTCATAAATCCCAACTAATATGTGACATAATTTGCTGGGATACTCCAGGCAACAGCTTAATCTTCTAATCTTCTATCGGCCAAACAAACAGCGGGTCACTAGTGAGGTGTAGCTCTCTACCAAGTAGCATCCTTGGTGGTGTTACTCTTGTAAACTCTTGGACTGTCAAGTGGTAAGCAAGGAGAAACAATAGCACCTTTGAATCTCACCCCTTTTGGTTGTCTGTCATTTAGAGCTAAGTACTGCTTAGTGCTGTAGTTAGTCCTCTCAACTATTTCATTGGACTGATGGTGTAAGGCTGTAGTCCTAGTCTTCATCATCAAAATTTTTGTTACATCTTGGAATGCAGCAGCTTCAAAATTTTGCTCCTTATCCAAATGGAGTTCTAGGGGCCGTCTAAAGTTTGAGGAGACATGCTGCATTAATGTTATCGGCCACAGTACTTGCTTATTGGTTTGGAAGGGCCTAATGGCCTCGGGCCACGTAGTGAAATAATTTTGGGCCTCTTGTAGATACAGATTACCTCTCTCTGTGGCAGACAAGAGGACCAGAATGTTTACTGCCCTCCTTTTGAATGGGGCTTTAACATTGTCATTGTATTCCTGTAGATGACTTTGTTCCCTAGTCCTTGGTGCCTTCCTCGTGTTGTAGATGTCGCACATTCTGCACAACTTCTCAACATCATCCTGACAGTGAATCCTGTAGCTCGGGGTGTCCAGTGATCTAGAAATGTACAGGATTTGAAATGCTGCTGCGGAAAATGTCCAAGAAAATGTACTGGAATTTTTATGAATTGCTAGAATTTTTTCTGCTTTATGAAATCTGCATTAGATATTCAGAAATGGCACCAAGGAAACTTTATGGTAAATAATCACTCTTAAAAGAGTGAATACCACAGCATGTTATTAATAACTGGTGTAAGGTCATGCAAAGAGAAAGTATGAAATTATAAAATTATATCCACGGAGTACCATGTTTTGTAGGATGAGGATGGCCGGGGTTTGGTTTATTGCGGCAGGGAGGAGGTGGGGTGTAGGAATGCCTCTCTTCTTCACACCATGGCCTGAACCTGACAGACTTTACTGGCCTTGTTGTTTGGTTGTAGGGGAGCTGGGAAGGGAGAGGAAAGGTGTGGAACTCCAGTAGTAATCAAACAAATTTAAATTACCTGGAGACTACGCCAAATGTTATGTGGTTGAGAGAGGGAGGGATGAAATTTAGAATTACGAAAAAATAGAAAAATGAGCCAACACCAAAATCTAACCTGCGAAGCCTCCACCACGTGCTGTAACTTTTACTCAGCAGGGCCAACACAATACCCTGTACCCTAAATACTTACTTGAAAACCAGAAAAGGCTCATCTAACCCAAAAGCCAAAAATAAACAAGGAGTAGTGAAAAGTGGGGGAGAGGGGGTTACTCTAAAGGCGACGGAAAATACCAATTCCGCTTCATGGAGTTGACATTGTCACAGAAACAATGCAATTATGTTTTTTTTCCTAAGTTTAAAATATCCTTTTATAGGCACCCAGTGCCTGTATACTAAATTTTCAGATCCCCTAAACTAGAGGGTCGAGAGCTGCAATGAGAGAAGGGTTTCCTTAACAACTATAAAAAAAGAACTATTATTTAAAAAAACAAATGTAGGTTTACTAAAAAAATTAATAATTTAACAGATTAACAAATAAAATATCAAACAACTATCAAAACATTTTATAGGTAATCTGTCAAGGTTATTATTTGTTTAACTAATTATGTAAGTATTGAAATAGAAAAGATTTTGCCTGGGCAAAACAGTAAATACGGAAGAACTGCGGTTACAGAATGTGAATTTACAGTCCTCGCAGGAAACTTCCTAAAATGAATTATTATACAAACTATATTCAGGAAACACATTGGCTTACACAGTATTCGAATTAAAAAGTGAGAAAAAAAAGAATCTACTGTAGGATTAATAGGATACCCTACTCAATAATACTCCTGGTTTAACTCACTCAGATGTGAGTGCATACAAAACAAACAAAAAGTTATTTAAATTACTTCAAGTTGATTAGGGTTAGACTGCCCCCTTTAACAAAATTATTTTGGATCATTGCGTTGGAATATTTGTTTCAAAACCAGTCGATAATAAAAATTAGCCGCCCTGGGCTGAAATTAAAAAGGACAAATTTAATGTTTAATAGTGTACTACAGATTCGGGTTGTTTAAATACTTTATTCATGGATAGAAAGGTTGGCGTGGTTATTTGAATAAGCTGTAGCAAACTTTAACAAAAAATAGCAAAAAAATAAAGGTTACATGTCTTTAAAAAAGAAAAATTTTAAACACACAAAATTTAACTGTTGGGAGGAACCTGTCAAAAATTTATGGGGAAACACAAGACCTCTGTTTACTTCAGAGCAGTAGTACCAACCCTACTCTGCCACATAGGAACACACTAACCTGCGGAGCCATTTAAAAACCAGGTACTACAATTACACATAGCCTTATATTGAAATTTCCCCTAAGAGGTCTGAAAAATATCACAACTGCAAAAACGAAGGTCCCATCTCATGTCAATGGTAATTATTTATAAGGAATTAAACCTAACCTCCATAGCTCCTCGGCCAGAGCTGATGAGTAGGACATATTTACCTATAAGACGTCTGCCATGCTCTCTCTCAACACCACCTACACAGACCAACTACGCGCTACTCCACAGTCTTCTATGAGCTACTTCTTATTTACTAAGAAACTAACTATTTAAAGGCATGGCCATGACCATTCTTCCTGCGAAGCAGGGAAGAATGCCCCGACTATGCACAAAAACAAAGATTTTCAAAGAAT
Organism: Dryococelus australis; assembly: GCA_029891345.1. Taxonomy (NCBI): domain Eukaryota; kingdom Metazoa; phylum Arthropoda; class Insecta; order Phasmatodea; family Phasmatidae; genus Dryococelus; species Dryococelus australis. The sequence goes on along the minus strand of CM057009.1, from coordinate 41,940,370 downwards.
GCTTAACATTGTCACGTGGACTCTGCCCCCTCCAGGCCACACACCAGCGCCGCACTGCCTGCGACTGCTCTCTCCAGCTGCTCACACTCTACTACCACTGTCCCACTACGACTCTTTGACCTCGTAACTTACAGCCGATAACACTAGCTGCCTCCCTGACGTCACTGTTGCAGCCGACTTCATGGCTGGTCAATCAGAGTCCACCACCGCCGCGATCGATAACTCTACAGCTCTAAGACAAACGCAGCTTTCCCCTTACAAGCTCAATGGCAAAGTGCAGTGTTCATAAAAACATCCCAGCTTTACCAGGGAAAGAGTCGACGCAGCTCACAGCTGCACCCTATGCTTCGAACGAGCAGAAGATAACAATTCTTCCGAACTACTGAAAGGGGAATAATAACTAGCGCCTGGGCCGAGAAAAATACGACCAGCCGCCGTCGCTTCAGAAGAAATCTGCTGATCCAAGTGGTGACAAAACTCTTTCAAATTAAAAATGAGTAACCTCAGTTCCTTAAGATCCTTGGTATTAAAAAATAAAGAGCCTTTATTCTTACGAAAACTAGCAATAAAACGGTAAAGAAATTGATTCGTATTTCTATTCCACCATAACTTAAATGACCTAACCAACAAAAAAAAAAAAAATTAAAGTCATGAAATTACAAATATCTGTTTACAAAAAAAATTATTTAAAATTCAAGGAATGAATTTGAAGGAGATACTATCAGTTTACTTTCAACAACAATCTCAATGTCTAGTTTAAGGCTAAGAAGTCAAAACACACCACAACCTCGACACAAAACGACTTTCGAAACTGACTTCCCGAAACCAAATTTTGAAGTAAAGATATAATTAAATTATTTCTCACTACATTACTTATTAAAGAAAAAAAAAAAAGTGCGTTTCTTATCAAACAAAATGAACAAGTAATAAGCAGGGCTTAACACAACCAAAACTGCCTAATTCCCTAACCTAACCCCAAATGAGAATACTAAAAGAAAATTAAATTAGGGGTAGGCCTATTGCATCTTTACAAAAAACAAATGGATAGGAAACTTCTAGGGCTTCCGAACAAAAAGAGAAAGCGCAAACAAAAATACCACTCCTGACATCATGCTTAACAAAAAAGCCTAACTTAAATCAAAATCACAAAAAAAAAAAAAAATTTAACTCCAAAAATACACTCTGTAACAATACACCTACTACAGACATTTTTTAACAAATGCGATCTGTGTGGGTGACATCACAGTTGTACAATGTAATAATTTTGCTGCTTATGTTAGTTCACTTTACATCTTCAACAGACTACTGACATACTGAATAATTGAAGCAGAGGATTCCGTTGTAATTTTACAATGCATTGAATTTTATTAATTTAGCATGATCTGTGCTTTAAATGTGATTTAAAATGTTTGTCCAACTTCAGTTGATCAATTCCTCGCGCTCTATCTTTCCCACTAATATCTGCTACATGTTTTTGTATTAATCATATGCAACGTGATATCATGAACAACAAGGCCATGCACACAGGAGGGGTTTTGGCTGTTAAACCCCTCCCACAAAGATAAAAAAAATAAAAGAAAACTTAAAATCTTTTATATTAAAAACAAACTCTACCAGTCTCAGTTTTAATTATCCTTGAAAAATGTTATTTACGAGATGGTCTCTTGAAAATTTTTATATCTAGGCTGTACCAGAAAATTCTATTCGTAATGAAACTGAAAGCTAAGTATATAAAATAGCTTTGTCCTTACCAGAATAATGCCTCGCATTGCAAATCCTGTACACAGGCCTGAAACTATTTCACAGGGCCGTGGCACTGTTCACAAGATGTTAAAACATTCATGTTCCTTGTTGCAGATGCAATCCTTGAAGTGAAGTGAACTGAGGAGCATTATTTGTTTTCTGTTAACAGCATATTAGGTCACATTGAATGAGTCATGTAAGCACAGGCCATATCTTCTTTGGGAATAAAAAATGTAGCTTTGGATGTAGTGTAATTTGTGGCATCTGGGGATACTCATTTCTTAATGTAAATAAATAGCTGAACATGTTTGTCTTTCTTGTAAGTGGATTTAATTTTACGTAGGTATTGTGCATTTTCTTTAGCATTTACATCATTTTAAATATAAATGTTAAAGCGATCAATTTGCTGGCTGCTTTTTTCCTTCCCTTTCCTACCCTTCGTATCATATGTCTTTCCTTCTATCTCTCTGGCCTCTCCCTCCACAACATTCCCTAGCTGTGCCATGCCCTTGGCCACAGATGAGGCTGGTGGTGCAGTATGTGGTGAGGGTAATGAACAATAGGAATTGGTTGGAGGAGTCCCAGCATGGTTTCAGGAGGGGTTACTCATGTGAGACTCAGCTGGCTGGGTTATTAGAGGATCTGGTGCAGGTAGTTGATGAGGGGAAGCAGGTAGATGCCTGCTTCATAGATTTTGAGAAGGCATTCGATAAGGTGCCCCATGGAACATTGATGAGGAAAGTGGAGGCGCTGATACCAGACAGGAGGGTAGTGGAATGGATAGAGGACTTTCTCAGGGGGTGAAGGCAGAGGGTGAAAGTGGGGTGAAAGTGAGGGAGGCAATATCGGAAGAAGGGGAGGTTACGTCAGGGGTACCACAGGGAAGTGTGCTGGGTCCTTTGTTATTTACCATAATGGTAATGACATGGGTTTGGGGATTAGAGGAAAAATCAGATTGTTTGCAGATGATTGTGTTGTATATGCTGAGGTGGGAGAGGGGGGCGGAAATTTGCAGGCGGACATTGATAAGATATGGTTGTGGACCAGAAAAAATAAAATGAAGATAAATGTAAGAAAAACTACAGTAGTGGGGGTTCACAAGGAAGAAGATGATAAGCAGGGACATGTACAGATGGGAGGGACAAGAGATAGAAGAAGCAGCAGAATATAAGTATCTAGGGATTGTACTGCAGGGAGACCTCGGGTGGAAAAAAACAGTTAGAAAGGGTGGTAGCAAAGGGAAGAAGGGCTCTGGGTATGCTGGGAAGGGTGCTGAACGGAGTCAGCTGTGAGGTGAAGGAGAAGGCATATGGCACAATGTTACGGCCAATGTTAGAATATGCTGCAGCAGTATGGGACCTGTATGTGGAGGTGGAGGTGCGAGAACTGGAAAAGGTGCAGAGAAAGGCAGCAAGATGGGTGAAGGGTAGGTGGAGAAGGCAAGGGCAGGATGATGAGGAAGAAGGGAACTATAGGCCATCAGTGATGATGAAAGAAATGGTGTGAAGCTCATTGAAGGACAGGAGGAAAGTTGAATGGTTAGTCAGGATGTACAGGGTGGTGAATGAAGAGGGAGGATGGGGAGGGCTACACTGCAAGCTAAGTAAGGGGGTGTTTAGGGGAAGAGGAAACAACAGTGAGAAGCTTCAGAGGGTGTGGAGGAGAACGGAGCGGGGTAGGCAGTCCATGCTTGTGAGGTCTGTGAGGGAGTGGAATATGTTGAGGGAGGAATTGGTATCTGTGAGAGGGGTTGGTAAATTCAGGAAGGGAGTGGAAAAGGAGTTGGTTGGGTGAAGGAGTGTTGAGAGAGCTCGCCACCGGGCGGTAGCCTAATTGCGAGTGTATGTATGTATGATTGGTCCTCGGCAATAAAGCAGCCAATCACGAATTGCATATGACTGACTGTGACATTGTGACTGGCACAGGCGCACACAGAAAAATTTGTTCGAAACAAACATATAATGAGCATATAGATTAATAATGAAATATAATTTAATTGATAATGAGTTTATAACCATGTGCATGTGGTGTAAGGCTTAGGCTGTTTGAATTGACCATTTAGTATGTTAGTATTTTGGTATTTAGTAACTTTCATTTTTGATGCTGTGGATAATTATTTTTCAGCAATGTTTGCTATTTAAGGGAGTTTAGTATTTTAGTAAGTTCCATTAGATATTAAAAACTGAAGTACAAAATACGTCATAATTTTAGACAACTAACACAGGTAATGTGGCCTTTTAGTGTACTTGTGGCATATTTATTGGAAATGGAAAATGAAACAAGCCAGAGGTGTCTTTAACTATAGCTTTACTTTACCACTCTGTATACATGAGACAATACCCTGTCGCCATATTTTGACTTAACCACAATGGTATACAAGTTGAGTTGCCAACATTAGAAAGTATTTTAATGAATCCTTTCAACACTTCCCCTCAATAAAATACTTATGTGCTCATTCCTACGAATTTCCTGAACTTGCAGAACCTGTCTTGCTAAGGGCTTTGTAAATGTATCTGCTATCTGATCCTCACTCTTAAGATAACTTATCTCTACAATGTTTTGCAGATAGTGCTTCCCTAAGTAAATTTTACTTAATATCTATATGCTTTAATCTTCTATGGCTCTCTGTTCTTTTAGCAGCTTTTATTGCTGACTGATTTTCCTCTAAAATCTTAATAGGTGTTACATCAGGAAAATTAAAGTCACTCAAAAGATTCTTTAACCAATAGGCTTCACTAACTACTGTGCATAGTGCTATATATTCAGCCTCAGTGGATGAAAGTGCAACACAATTTTGATTCCTTGAGCCCCAGGTAACAGCACATCCAATTAGTTTGAAGCAAAAACCTGTAGTGGATTTCCTGTCACTACAATCTCCTCCCCAGTCTGCATCAACATACCCTACAAGAACATTATTACTATCACAATTATATACAAGTTTGTGGTCCACAGTACCCTTAACATATCTCAAAATTCTTTTGAAAGCTCTCAAAACACACTAATTTGCACCACTTTGGTACGTACTCAATAGGATAACTGAAGCACGCAGATCTGACCTTGAGGCTGAAACAGCATACAACCAAAAACCTATCAGCTGTCTACACACCTTCTCTACATCATTATCATTCATTACATGTTTCATTCAGCATTTCAGCCTTGAAATTCTGGTCCATTGGGGTACTAATTGGTTTTCACTCACACATGCCATATTTACTGAGCACACCTTTCAAACATTTTTCTTGGCTTATTTCAGTGGTACCCTCCTTCAAGTTCTGTTTTACATTCATGCCTAGAAAATCTGACACTAATCCTAAATCTTTCATTTCAAAATTGTTACACAGTGCCTGTTTTGTTCTACCAATCTCTGCTTCATCTGACCCAGACATTAAAAGGTCATCGACATAAACCAATAAATACAGTTTGTGACTGCCCTTACATTTACTATACAAACAATAGTTACTCTTAGACCTAACAAAACCTTCTGAACTCATAACTGTGTCAAACTACTTATTACAATATTTAGGTGATTTTTTCAAACCATGTATTGATTTGTTTAACTTGGCCACATTATTTTCAAAACTGACTCCCTCAGGCAATTTCATGTACACCTCTTCTTCGATATTTGCATACAAAAATGCCTCTGTTACATCTAGTTATGAATGGGTAATTTTAGCGTAGTGACAACAACAACAAAGACTCTAAAGGTAGCTAGTTTTGCAACTGGTGCATATAGCTCACATCACAATGGTGTTTCTGTTTAAAGCCTCTGGCAACCAGTCTAGCCTTGTAATCTTTTTGTTCACCATTACACTTTAATTTGAAAACCCATTTGCTACTGATTATTGGCTTACCTTTAGGCACAACCCACACACACCATGTATTATTGTCTTCTAACCCTTTAAGTTCTTTCTCTATTGCCTGTGACCACTTACAAGCATCACTTCTTTTCATAGCTTCACTATATGTTGGTGGTTCATTGTTTACACTAAGAAAGCATGTTTCATAATCATTTAACCAAGCTGGCTTCCTTACCTTGCGCTGCCTTCTTTCCAAAGTGTCAGGATATTGTAGCTCTCCTTCCTCCCAACCACAGTCACTATTGTTCTCTTGATTGCTCTCTGATTCATGCTGCTTGCTTGTACTCATTTCTTCTCCGTCTTGATGACTAGTTGATTCATACTGCATACTTGTATTTATCTCTTTATTTCACTACAACTGATTTCATGCTGCTGACTGTTCTCTTCCGTACCGTCCTCCTCTTCCCCTGATGATTCCATCAATTCAACACTCTCCATACTGTTCTGTTGTTCAGTGCCCCTATTCTTCTTTGAGAATATTACATCCCTCTTGATCTCCACCTTCCTTTCCCCTATAAAGTAAATTCTGTAACCTTTTATGTTTTCAGAGTAATCAACAAAGATGCCCTGTACAGACTTCACATTTCACTTCTTCCTTTTCTCCTTAGGTATATGTACATATACCTCAGTGCCAAATACTTGTATATTGAACACCTTCTGAGTCCAAACTTCATATGGTGTTTTTCCACTGGTCCTACTTTTTCCAGTTCTATTCAAGATGAAAACTGTAGTGTTCACAGCCTCTGTCCATATGTCTTTACTCACCTTTTAGCATATAACATTGATCTTGTTGCTTCTAAAATTGTTCTCATCTCCCTCTCTGCCCTACCGTTCTGCTCAGGTGAGTATGCTACTGTTCTCTGATGCTGTATCCCACTATCTTCTAGAACTTGCTGTAGTTCATCGTTAACAAACTCTGTACCAATGTCTGTATGTAATATTTTTATCTTCATTCCAAATTGAGTTTGTACCATTTGTATAAACTTTTGTACATGCAATTTAATTTAGTTTCATCTTTGTGTTTCATAAAATACACAGACCTGTAGTTGGAGTAGTCATCCTTTAAAAGCAAGAAATATCAGGAACCTCTTACAGACCTGTACTTCCATAAGCTCACCAGGAAAGGTGGAAACCGTGTTGCTTTCATCAAAGGGAATTCTATTTTGTTTCCCTTCAAAGCATGCTGTACACTGAGTTTGGGCAATTGCAGAGTTAGGAACTTTTATATTGTTTCTTTTTAGCACTTTTGTAACAGGGTCAAAGTTCTGGTGGCCTAATTTCTCATTCCACAGTAAGAATTGATCTATTGAGGTGATTTTTCCTAGACTAGTGAAAACAGCATCATCATTAACATTGTATCTGAACTGCATAGTGTGCACTTTACCTTCCGCATTGGCAATTGCTCCTACTTTACCATCTTTCATAAATTTTCACACTTTATCAGCTGACATGACATAACCTCTATTTACTGCACTACTAACCGAAAACAAATTTGTTTTCAAGTCAGGCACATGCAGCACATTGTTCAGACTAGTTTCTACCCAGCCCTGACCATCATAAGCCTGTAGTATTATCTGGCCTATGACTATAGCGCTAATTACTGATCCATCACCAATCACAACTGACTTTTCTTGCTGTAACTTTTCATAGTGGGTGAAGATTTCACGCTCAAAACACATGTGTTCACTGGCACCGCTATCTACAAGCCACTTATTGCTCAATGAAAGTCCTGCCATTTCCAATATTGATACAATAAAGGCATTGCTATTTTCTTCTTTTCTTAATCTGAACCTACAGTCTCGTTTGAAATGTCCAGGTTTTTTACAATAAAAGCACAGTTTGTCACCCTTAGCTTCACTTCCATAGTCTTTCTTCAGTGTCCTGGTTTTATTACATGTAGCACACTCTTCTTTTCTCATCACTAGGGCTCTACACTCAGCAGGTTCTCGTTCCTTTACCCTTTCCTCTTCCATCAACAGTCTTGCAGTTAGATTATCGAGGGTCTGTTTACTGTCCAGAGCTGACTCCCAATCAGATACAAAATGTTTTTATATTTCTGATAGTGACATGAGAACTTTCGTTATGATGAATTTATCAGAGACATTCTCTCCCAACTCCCTTAGCTTGTTCTAAAACTCTACTATTTTTTTTATAGAAATGTTGACATATCATGACTCCCATCATACTTGTATGCAAAAAAACTTTGCTGCATCATGTGGAGACTTGTATCACTCTTCTGCTCATAAACATTGTGTAACTTCCTCCATATCTCGCTGGCTGTAGTACATGTGATTATGTGCAACATTGCACTTTCTGAAAGTCTCATCACTATCAGGCATTGAGCTTTTGCATCTTTCTTTATCCATTCTATGTATACATGAGACAATACCCTGTCGCCATAATTTGACATACCACAATGGTTCACAAGTTGAGTTGCCAACATCAGAAAGCATTTGTTGCCATGGAAATGATAAAGAAAGGTGTTTTAATTGAAAAATCAATTTTAAATCATTCATTGTTTTCTTTATGTAAAGAATTCTTCAAATATGTGTACAACGTGGTAAACAGTAACCAAAATGTGTGTGTGTGTGTGTATATATATATATTGATGCCGTCGGGTGAGACAAGAGACGAACAATGACACAAATACTTACTGGTAATTTGGGCGCCAGTGGTGCTTCCCAATCACCGCACTATTGAGACTCAGGGTTCTCAGGGATGTTGTGGGTTCTGTGTGTCCATCTCAAGCGTGCGTACTTACAAACACGTTGGCAATACTAAACTTTTAATAAAATCACTGAAATAAACAATAAATAAAACATGTGGCTAGGTCACTGTCACTACTGAATAAAAAAATTTAGTTCACTGTAGACTTGTTTTTATTGATATTGTTTATGCACATCAACGTGCCAAAGAAATAGTTATCTCGGTCATGACTAGCCAATTCCGCTTGGGTACTCCCCAACCCGTAATTAATGTAGCGCACACCTAAATGGGTGGTCTCACCGAGGTGCATGAAAGCACAGCCTTCACAAGGGAAGAGGGCCAACAGCTGCTAGGGTGGACTGACAGTTTTTCCCTGAAGACAGGACACGATGAATTACAAATTAATACCATTAATACATATTAACACGAGTGATTACTCGGCATCACTAACGCAAGCTCGTCGGGGCTCGCCCTCCGGCACGTGGTTAGTGTGGTGATGGCCTATACACAGAGCCGGCTAGGATGGGAATAATTGCACCGTACACTAGTTACACAATTACATAGACCCTTGAATGATACATAAAATAAGATGGGACACGAGATGAATATTCACAATAAACATACACGTGTGAAAACAAGCTTAGGTGGCGCGGATGCTGCTGGATGAAGTTTGTAGCAGACCACGTGGTGCAGGTGAAATTGCAATATTTCTGAGTGGAAACGGCAAACTAAATTCAGATAAAATATTATTCGTGTTAGGCAAATGGTTTTCTTTACGATTAGCATTGTTACAGGCTTGTAACATGCCTGATGGCAGTAAAATCAAACATTACTGTGACCGCGTGGTCAAGTACAAAAAGCATCAATTTACGTGAAAGATACATTAAACCCTGAATGAAAAATACTTTGAACCCTGAAATAAATGATTGCACATATAATGTTATATAAATAAGCTCTTTAAACACATTGATGGCGTATACAAAGACTTGGCTTCAGTCGGCCATGTGGTTACACGTGATGTTGCCGTAAAATATTCAAACACGAAAATTACCCTTAAATACATACATAAAAATAAAGCTCTTAATATTGCGTGTTGCAATTATGCAGAAGTTACCCTCAAATGTCATAAACATAGGCAGATGGCGTCTGATTCAAAATGTCCACATCGCGTGACCTCTCCGACATCGTTCTCCTCCTTCTCCTCGATTAAGTTAAAAATGCCATAAGGCCGTAAGAAGTTACTAGAGCGGGAGCATAATGCTGGGGAAAATGTCTGGCAAAAACGTACGCAATCAAAGATTAACTGGTAAACTACATGGACTATGGAAACCTACATCAGTGAACAAAAGTTGTTGTGCGAACGTGAGAGTGTCTTACCTCGCCAGCTCTCCCCGACAGACTGTCCAGATACAAGCGTCACACGGACCTATCATGGCTGCCTACGAGGTTCACATAAGCGGAAGTGTTATGCACGCCGAGTGAAATATTTTATAGTGAAAATAAAATGGCACAAATTAAATTAGACATTGTTTTACATTTCTATAATTTTGTGTACGAATTTCAATATTATTTTAATGTCTCTTTGTGATGGCATTCATGCCAGAATGTTAAGTGTTCTTTTAATCTCGGTGCCACAGGTACTTTGAATATTCATAACCAAACAATTAAAATTAGTACAAGCACTTTAAAACATCCATCATGGGCTCTAGCGCTGCTGAATGTTAATTGGCGTCTATATATATAGACAGACACACACATATATATGTACATACACACTTATACAGGATGAATCATCAGCTCTGCGACAAACTGCGAGAGGACGTTCCTTGCAAAATTTCAGTTGGAAAATGTCTGACAATGAACATCCAGGAAATCACTCCTAAGGGCAGGAAACTCTTTTGAAGATGGGGTTGCAATTATGAACTTTATTTAATTACACTGAAACCATGTAATATTAAGAGATGAATTTGTGTAGGCATGCCAAACAATTCAGTCACTGTAACATGCAAGTACCCATGTTGACCTACCGCCTACCCTACATAGTAAAATGGGGGCTGCTACTCCAATGAATAAAGGGTCGTCGTACATTGTTACTTAAATTATGATCATGGCCTATGAATTAACATTGTAAGACGTAAAAACAAGTCCTCTTGGTAAGGAAACCTACGACGAATGGTTTGCGAGTAAACAGACCTCTAAGATATTAAATGCCTTGTAATGCTTATGAGGCATTAAATATGTCTTGCAACAGTAATTCATAAGCCGTGATCATAATTTACGTAACGATGTATGCAGACCCTTTTTTAACTATTTCTAGGGGTGGCAACCCCCATTTTACTATGTAGGGTAAGTGGCAGGTCAATATGGGTACTTGCATGTTACAGTGACTGAATTGTTTGCCAAGATTACAGAAATTCATCCCTTAATATCTCCGGGTTTCAGTTTAATTAAATAAAGTTCATAATTGCAACCCCATCTTCACAAGGGTTTCCTGCCCATAGGAGTGGTTTCCTGACATTCGTTGTAAGACATTTTCTAACTGAAATTTTGCAATGAACGTCCTCTGGCCATTTGTTGCAGAGCTAAGGACTCGCCATGTATGTATGTATGTTTGTATGTATATATAAATTAAATAAAAATATTGACTTTATGCAACTCTTTCTCTAATACTAAATTATTAAAAATTTTCTTTTCAGGCTATTAAAAAAACATAACCACCAACAGGCTTATAACAAATGACTGGAATATACTTTTTTCTCACATCTAATTTGTGCATTACTTGGATATGTTTAAATGGTTACCAAATGCCATAAAAGGCTGTCTTGTAGTATTTTACACACTATAAGTTGAATATAGAACAATAATAAAATATTTAAAAAATGTTAAATGACTCAAAATGAGAGGGCACCAAGCCAGTCAATCATAGTCTCCCATTTCGACAAAATTAGAGGCAAAAATAATTACACAAAATGACAATGTAATGAATGTTAAAACTTATTACAAATTATCGTATCTCAGGCGAATATGCCTCTCTAATAATTGTGTCCCAAATCAAATAAATACAGATATAAAATTTCTCTACTAATTTGCACTAACCAAGATGAGCATATATAAATTGCTCTTAAAATCTCAAATATTATGTTTCCACTTGATACCATTTGTCAATAAATGTGTGTTACATTAAAGCTGTGTTCAGGCTTGTAATTGTATAGCTGCAAAATGTTATGCCACGTAATATCAAACCACCTTGGGTAATTGTTTAAAGCTTGACACGTTAATTAAAAGGGTTTTCCAAAGTTTCCACAATATTAAAAACACCTGATAAAATAATAAGCTGACCCTCAAGTCATTAAGTGCAGTGTGAAAAAAATCATTGCTTTCCAAGGGCGGTGCATTTAACCATTTCAACTTCGCACCAAGTATTCTCACAAAAAACCAATAATCAATAAATCCAGATGACATACCGTAAAGTGGCTTACTGAAACTCCATTTGGAGCGGGAGGCCTAAAAACACGATTTGGAAGCTAAGCCTTTACACAGAAGTTCTCTAGAAATATTAAATACTAGCCCTTGCACATAGTGCTATAACTCACATCATGAAACATCTAACACTGCACCCATGACTTACCTCAGAGTTAGCAATGCTCCTCAACATATAATATTTAAAAACAAGTGTGTTATACCATGACGGTATCAAGTAGTGAAGTGATCGAGACCCAGAACAATTCAAAATTTCTTACGTGGGCAGGCTTCGAATATGCATGCTTATGGAGAGGGGGTATGTTAGTACATAGAGGTTGATGAAAGGAAGAGGTAAATGGAAACGACAGATAGCAGCACCAGCTGCCGAGAGTCGAAGCTGCTAGCGCCACGCAGGTAAAGACCAAGTCAAAACTGTGCAGGACTGCACATATTAAAAGTGTAAATTCGAACACTGCCTTGGTATAATCATTGGATATGTATAAACATAGGTTCCAAACTGCGCCAAACTTTACTCAGAGTTGCAGCATTGTTGTTTTAGTTTAAAATCAGTTGTAAATAAATATTTTAAATAAACATAATTCTCTTAGATTTGTATTACGGTCATAGTAGATATTTTTATTGCTTTATAGGCTTAACCAAAAGTGTAAGTTAAGTCTTAAAATGTGGAATGTAAACATAGAGTTTGAAATGTGAAATTCAAATTTCAATGGAGGAAGGGAAAGTCTAAAACTTGAAACAGATTTTAATCAGAATTTTCAGAAATATTTCACTAATTGCAATTATTTCTTCCTTTTATTACTGAAATTCAAGGTTAACCCAAACTGCCTGCAGCTCTTCAAAATTAAAAATTAACAAATTATCAGAAAAGTTAATTTACTTCTTGTTTTAGTTTTGTGTACCACACCGTCTGACAAAGTGCCATTTTGGTATTGTTATCAGCTCTCCCAATATATTGCGTGTGCTTGAGTGCTCAAAGAGGCATTGTTCATGAAATTATATATGAAATCCTTGGTGCTGCACTCATAGTTGCAGTTTTCATGTTTTATTACTGAATTTAATTTAGAATTATGTATAGTGTGTACTGGGTTTTCCATTTTTTTGTTTGTGTGTACGAACAGTAACATTTATATGTGTTTTGTTAAAGTAAAATAACTTATTTTTCAATGTTGGTTATATTTTCTTAATGCAATGTTTATGAAGCTGTATTCTTTTGCCATGTTGGTGATAGTTTCATAATGCAGAATGGTAAATATAAAAAGTTTTCACATGTTGAAAATTGACACTTTGCCGTGAGCTGTTCAATTACACATGGGTGTAATGTAGTCTTATAGATAAATACATTTCCAGTATGTCACAATTTTCTCCCGACTGCTTGTTTTTAGGATGGCAGGAAATAAATAATGTGATTGTTTATATTTACTGCAGTAGTAAGCAGTTCACTTTTATTTTGTTTATTGTTGATTTTTATTATTTTAAATAATTTATTACGGTAGCATAATTTTGAGCGAATATCACTTTCAAATACTGTTAATTCAAGTAGAGATATCTTTTGTAATTTAAGCTTTATTTCTCTGGTTACAATGGTTTGTATTTATTAGCTAATCTCTGTGTGTATGCTACTTGAAATAGCAGATTTATGAGAATTACTAAGGAGTTGGTTTCACAATATTGCAATGCTATGCATGAGCTGTAGAGATGAGGTTAACCAATATTTTCAGGTATCTGTGACAATTGTCACTGGGATACATAAATATCTGCGACTTACATCTACGATTTTGTCACAGTAACAGATATATCTGAGTATGTATGTGTGTGTGTAAAAAAAACAACAAAACAAATGTAACGGTGGTGATGATTGCATTACTAGTGCTGATTTGAAGGCATCTATATTTAAGTGAAATTTATAGTAAAGGTTCATTTTGTGAGGTTTTGCTTTTTCCATGGTAATTTTGTGTTAGTCTACAAAGTATTGGATGCTAAAAATTAAAACAAAATATTTTATTATTTAGAGGGAGAGGACCAGCCATACCAGGCACCTGACGGCATCTTTAACTGAAACTTATCAATTTTCTATTTGACATAAATAACGTAAACATACATATAAAAAAATATTGTATTTATTAGTCATCCAATATTTTGTATATTAACTATACAGATACAGTAGGTCGGAACAAACATAAGTAAAACTAGAAGAATTCATGTGAAGAGATTTATTACAGTTAAGTAGAAACTATGGTTACTCATTGAATAGTTTATTTAAAAGCAGTCAGCTGCCATCTCTTGGTAAACAGTTAAGGCTAGCTGTGTTGCTGCGACATTTTACAGACAGCTGAAATAAACTGTGACAAGATAAGCTGCTTCACTTGTCACAGTTTGTTTCACAAGATGTGTACCTGTCATTATACACTAGCTCAGTCACAGATATTTCAGTGATTTTGTCACAGATATATCATGACAATGAAATATCTTTGACAAAGTAGCAGGCTGCTATTTATTGGCCATCTCTAGCCGGCTGGCTGTTGCTGTCTGACAGTGATAAATACATTGCAGATGTGGCTTTTGTCAGTGTATGATGGCAACTTAGAAGAAAAAGCATTAAATACTTACTTTTGTAAAAGAGAAAAAAGCAGAAAATTCATTATATTACATAATAAAAACATTGATTACAGTTATTTGCCTCTTCCGCAAAAATAAACTTCAGTTATTTCAACCATTTGTTATCATTAATATATTCACAATATGTTTCTGTGTATACTCTCTGTTGTATCATTTGTGATTTCTTTTAAGTTTTAAATGTTGTTTTGCTTGATAGTGAAACCGTTATACTTAACCACTCTATAATATATTCAGTTTAATAAATATCCAAAATTTTTCATACTGTGAAAGTTTTTTTAGGTTTAGTTACTTTCAATTTTACACTCATTTGAACTTGATGAATTGGAATGCTAACAAATAAGGAATTTAATTGGCAAAAGTTGTTACTCATGCAACTTAAAAAAAAATTGCAATATTGCCACACCTGCCTTTTGAAGGGAAATAGTCATTCTCTATATCTTTAAGGGCTGCTTTCACCAACGAAGATTACCTTTTCGGAATATCAAGATAATTTTATCCAGATGAGAGGTTTAACTTCAATTTAAATCTCGATGTTGAGCATGTTTCACCACGTTTAATCCGTTGTCAAGAATATCTCGTAAAAATTATCTCAATATTCTGACTTAATTACATTTTTCTCGTGGTAAACATTAGATATTGTGCTTTGCGCTTGTACAGAGAAATTATTTTGAGAAAATTATGCCCAGTCATGAAGGTATTTTGGTCGCAAGGAAACAGTGAAGCAGAAATTTTTCATCCCATGAAAAACATATTTTGTTAATAACAGAACATTTCAATATAAAAAAAAACTAACTGATTCTGTGACACAACAAAATAAAGCGAAACAGTGGCAGACAATTGCAAATATGTTTCAATTATACATCTCATGATCACTACAGGACAGCAGATAACTTGAAGGCTGTGTGGGATAACCTAAAAAACACGCGGAAAATATATTCAAGACAAACGTGTCCATGCTAAGGGGTTCAGTGTGTTCTGCCCTCCAAATAGCCACCCATGATCACTGTATACTGCCACCAGTAAAGCCAGCAGAATTTCATTCCAGTAAAGACCCAGTTGTCATAAACACAGCTCAGATGAGTAACCTTGCAAATGCATCAGATAACTATGCCTCGACTGGGTCCAATGGTGGGAGGACAGTCTCTGCCAACCATGTGATAAACCACATAACAACATCTCCCTGGACTAGTAAACGATGACCAGCAATGAACTCAAACAAAAAAGCTGAAGTAAATGCCTGGCATAGAGCAAAAATTGAGTTAGCAAAAAAAGTTGGCAATTGAAGAAAACGAGGTAATGAAAGAGATTCATCAACTAAAGTTTCAACAGGAACAAGAAATAACTAAACAGGAGAAGCTTCAAACAGAGCTCTAACTTTGCAAATCCTAAAACTAAAGACAGAACTAAGTAACTAATGTGTTATTTGTTGTTGTTTGGTTTACATCATCTGTTTTTTGAGTTTATTCAAAGTCATTTTCAATTAGAAACATTACTGGTGTTAGTCACATTTTTGATTTGAACTAGGCCTACAAAAATAACGTGTTTATTTTACATTTATACCTAATGTTAATGCAGAATAGTTGTAGTAAAGGAAAATAATAAAACAATATATGTTTGACAATTATGTGTTTGACATAAGGCGAAAGTGTACTTTTACCTCTTCATCATAAAGTTCAAAATAATTTGTTCTTTCACCTAACCATCGTGGACGACGATCAATAAAATTCTCATCACTTTCCTCTTCAAAAACTAAATTTTACTATGCCTGAGCCATTTTCTCTTTATTCTCTATGAAATAACTTTGACCGCTCATTACCTTCATAAAGTATTTGTTTATGTTTTACAGTTTAATCCTGATAATGTGGCTTAAACCACTAAAATCGGTGCGTTAAAATTTTATCCATATATTCAGAGAAAATAGAGGTTAATGTGCATGGTGAAATATAAAATACAGATAATCAAGATAATTTGTCAGTTAAACTCAATAAACTATCATAATCTCGCGTGGTGAAACCGACCCTAAGTGTGTTGTTGATTTCATGAAGAGGCAAAGGAGTTTTCGGAAAATGGTGTCTTTAGTTAATGTTGTACTGAAGTGTCCCACTTCTAACAAAAACTGTAAGAAGTTTACCTTATTTGATAGATTAAAATAATATTATTGTTGTAATCATATAAACAAAGTAAATAAAAAGTTTTTAACTTAACCTCAAAAAACTGACTTTCTAATGATAATTTTTCAATTCTGTGGGGTTGTGAAGACATGCCCCATTCGTAACAGTTTATGATATACCATGTTAAGAGTTTACAAGAACTTACTATGATAACTTTTATAGGCTAATTTCTATACTAACATTAGACACTATAGTAATTTCTGTATTATAGCAAAGATTTGTTTATATTTGATTAAACATTGTGTTATACTTATACCTTAGGCCTTTACACTGAGTTCTAAATCAAGATGGAGAAGATGATTTAGGAAAGGGGAAATACTAGACCTAGGGTGAAAAAGTTTAGAGAGAAACTGAAAAAAAGATACAGAATGTTGGGAAAAATCACTTGAAAGCTGATGCCAAATTTAAAAGAGTATCCCATGCCAAGCAAAAAGTGAAGATGCATTTTAAAATGTCAACAGCAGTAGGCAGGAAAGAAATAAAAGTAAGAAATAATGAATTGGAAAGAAAAAGTATAGGTTGAAAAAGAAGAAATTAGAACAATCAGGTGGAAAGACTGACAATGGTGAATTATGCCTACACGGATCTTATTTGTGTAAACAAACTTTTGGTAAAGCACTTTTGAAGACAAAAAATCTTTTCATAAAAGCCCAAGGGAAAAAAAATGGCTGTAGTAAGAAGACTACCTTTAGATACTTTGTCACCTGAATGTCCACTTGTTAATAAAGTTTACATACAAGGGTCAACATTACTCACTAGCAAAGCAAAAGAAAAAGTACATTTCTTCTATGTTTGAGATGACATCAACAGACAGGCACCTGGCAAGAGGGATTTTAAGAGTATTAGGAATGAAAGCAGTGGTTCCAGAAACAATATCTAGAAAAGACATGATTATGACAATTAACGAGGTATTTTTTTTTGTAAGTGGAAACCCGGTTGTTAATATTAAGCAAAGCAAATTCTACGAGTTACGATCAAGAAATGTCCTACCAAATTCGGAAATGCCATGCAATGTGTGCATGTTTAAGCATCATGCAAATTTCAACTTCATTTTTGGTGCACTGTTGAAAACTGTTCAGAATTTCCCATTGCTAAGTAAACTTTGCTGTGACATAACTAACGAGAAATGTGTGACAGGAATATGTTTACAATTTGAAGGTGATATTTTGAGTATCTTACTCAACAATACTGACTTAACAACTGTGGTTTCATGGAAGCAGTGGATTGACATCAATGGCCATCTTACATTTTCCAGTGTTAATGGCTCAATTAAAGTTGCAATTATTGATCTCCAAAAAACAGTTAGCTGCTTTTTTTAAAAATGTTCATTGTTTTGTAAAATCCCTACAAGAAGCCCATTTTGAGACCAAAAAGAAGAATTTGCAATTTGGGGAAGTCGTTCTGCAAGTAGATTTCTTAGAAAATTACTCGTTAACCGCACAAGACAAAATGTGGAGTGCACATTGGATTAACAGCAAGGTTACCATATTCACTGGTGTAGTATGGTTGAAAAATGCAACACACAGTGTTATGCAATCATCAGCGATGACTTAAGAAATGATAAATACACTGTATGAGTTTTCCTAAAGAATATCATCACAGACCCGAAAGAATGGCTCAGTGTTGAAGATGTGTCCATTTTCTCTGATGGCTGTGCTGGGCAGTTAAGAAATAAATTCACTTTGTCTAATTTATTCACATGGAAGATGATTTTGGTGTAACCAGAGAATGGAGTTTTTTTTTGCAACTTCTCATGGCAAGGAAGCCATCGATGGAATTGGTGGCACTGTCAAGCAAATGGTTTGGGAGCTAGTAAAATCCAGGTAGGTAGCTGTGGTAAGTGCTGAAGAATTTTACAAATGTTGTGTTGACCATTGCAAACCTAAAGGGATCCATTTGATGAACAGTATATCAACTACCCAGCACCAAGCCATCTTGGAAAAGAGATGGGAAAATGTCACTCCAATACACTTTATACACTTGAAACATTATTTCTATGCTGTTAACAAGAAAGATACTGTGGCTGGAAGAACTATTCAATCTAAATTGAAGCTGTATTGAGTATTTGTCCAGAGTGATGGTAATTCAGAGTCAGATTCAATACTGGAGAATTTCAAGAAAAGTTGGATGGTCCTGTTAATAAAATGAGGTTTGAAGAAGTGTATTCAGACATTGATGAAGAGTATGCAGTCCCTAAACATGTGACACTTAAAGTAAACCAAAGGTTGGCCAGTACTTGTTAGTGGAGCTAGTGGGTGAGAGCAAGCAACAGAAAAAACATAGATATGTGGCTATATAAGTCAAGGTTGTGTTGAAAATGATTATATTGAGGTTATTTATATGATTCAGGTTACTACTTATGCTGAGCATGGACAGCTGTTTAAAGCAGCTATTTAGTGGTTTAGTGTAAACATTAGTGAAATTCATGGTGTGCTTCCTTAGCCTGAAATGAAATATGTGGGAAACAGGATATTTTTTTTTACAGATTTAAAAGTAGAATTGAACTTTAAGTTTTAACAGAAACAATGTATTGACCTTTTTTTTCTATATATTTACTTAAATTAATCATTCATCACATAATTATAAATTATGCAAGAAAACATATGTGTATTAAGTATTCCTGGTGTTTATTCCCTTTATTTCAGTATTAATACGCTTGTAACACTTTGAATCTATCAATACTCCTTGTCAATCAAACTGTCCCATCCGTAAAGTCCCGTCCGTAACATGTCACATTTTTATGTTACTTGTTAAAATATAATAAATAATAACATTTTTATTTACCGATTTGTGCAGTTGAAGATAACTAGTAATAAATTCTATTACTAAATAAAAGTTTGCTTCCAATACAGATCACTAAAAGATTATCTTTAATTTTCGACTCATTTTCTGTACTTTTAAAATTGGTCCCATCTGTAACAATAGAAATCCATTTTTTTTAACATATAAATTTGAACGGATATTAATTACGAAGATCAGTAAAAAAATTTTAATGCTAACTGATATTTTGGTGTATTATATTTCAATGGAATGGGTAGAAACTGTTGTGTTATTCATATTTTAAAAGCTGTAGTTAAAAACTGTCCTGTCTGTAACAATGGAATTGCTGCGCATCGTGTCATATCATAAAACCTGTTTTATCTATGCCAGAAATATTCACAGATAACCTGCATGTGTTGTGTTGTAGTTGATAGGTTCTTGTATAATGTTTTTGTGTGGGGGAATTCAGAGATAAAAGCAGGGAAATGACAGATAATTCAATGTAAAGTCTCGCTGGACGCCCTGACTCTGCCGAACGTCTTTATAATACCAAATTAACACAGTCTACCATATTAGTCTGTTCTTTTAAAATACTTCAGCGACCTGCATTCTGGAAGGACCAACTCTAAGTGTGTGTTTCCCAGCATTATTTTCCCAGTTTCTGTAAAGTACATACCATTGATCAGCAAAATGGAATTTCACTGTACCCAGTATGCTTTGACTGCTGTGCTCAGACCGGATCTCTCTCCCCATTTTTTGCAGACAGCCAGCTTCTTACCATTCTAGAATTGGATGTGAAGTGGGATAATTTAGCTGTTCTTTCAATAATAGGCTCATGTTTTCATCACAAAAAGCAGAACCTTGAATTCCTCACCCCTATACTGTCAGCTATTCACCACTTGGTTATTTCCTGGCATAAAAATAAAACAGAATGTTCACATGGACTTAAAAAAGGTGCATTTGTATTGTTATAAAAGCATCTACATCTGTGTGTTGTATTTAAAAGTCATATTATTTAAAATGCTGTATCCACGAAGCTATATGACCTTCAGGGTTCTTGAAATGGTAGGTTCTTCGACTAAAACATATGCCATAAAGGTAGATATGGAAGTGTGAAATTGGTTTCTCCACAGCCAGAAGCTCCCTGCGTATTACACAGTAATTTCTCTTAGGTTTGTGCACTACCTTACTGAAGTATTCTAGTGGCCTCTCCTGCCTATCCTGAATCTGAGATAAAACAGGTCCAATATTTACATTACTGGCATCAGTATCCATAATCAGCTCACCGTTTTTTTTGGGAAACCTATGACTGGATGAGATATCAGAATTTCCTTTAGATTACCAAAAGCAACTTTGCGCTCAATGGTCCAATAAGACTTCCGATTTGCCTCAGTGTGTTCCTGCAGTGGTTTGGCAATTGTGGCAAATCCAGGTATATATTGACAGTAGTAAGAATATGGAAAACTCAGAACTTCAGTTATGTCAGTTTGTGGCAGCCAATTTTTTTTATTGCTTTGGTCTTCTCAGGGTCTGTTCTGATTCTGCGGGCGATGCTACACATCAGAAGAAATTAATTTTTGTTAAAAAAAAGTTACCACTTATGAACCAGTTTCAGTTTGGCGGCAGCGACTTTCTGGAATACAGCATCTAAGTTTGAAAGGTGCTCTTTGAATGTCCTTCCTCTGATGTCTATATTGTGTAGGTAAACATTACAGATTTCTAAAGAGAGAACTTTTTCCATCAGGTGTTTGAAGGTGGCAAGGGCATTGAACAGTCAAAAAGGCATAACCTTGAATTACCAGGTTCCTTTTCCTTGGACACAAAAAACACTGTACTTAGGGTTACATCGCATTGCCAGTATCTGCTCTTCATGTCCAAGTAGTCATCTATACTTGGAAGTGACAAAAGTTTCTTTGCACATTATTAAGCTGGTGGTAATCCACACAAAATCACAGTGAGCCTTCTTTCTTCTTAACAAGTACAGTGAGAGAAGACCATGGGCTGATGGTTGTATCTCATCTAACGCCTTCATTTCCTTCAGAATACCCTCAACTGCCTCAAGAGCAGCTTGGTGGTTGCTGTATAGGCCTAGCATCTTCTGTTTCAATGCGGTGACAGGCTACGTTAGTCCTTCAAATGTCATTTGGTCCACAGGAAAAGGAATTCCTATTTCTCTGCAGTAATTCAGAGAGAGCCTTTTCCTGTTGCCAGTTGAGGTTGTCTCTTTTTCTTACTAGCAGTTCCTCCAGTATTTCTGGTAGAGAGCATTCAAATTTTGATGGCCTCGAAGCATCAATAACATTTGGAAGTATCTGTGTAACCTGCTTGCAAACCCCTATCATGGCTGCTTCCTCAAGACGAAAAACACTATCAGATGAATTAATCATTATAACTGACAAACTGTCTATAGAGTTTGAAGAAATCAAATTTCTTGCCACAGTGACACTGCTTGACGAGATGCCAGTTTCCCCTGTGGGTTGAATTAAATCCAAACATCTGACAAATTTTCTTGACATTTGCTTGTAATGATAATTTCACAAGAGGCAAGTAGCACAGTGGGCTTGAAGTCTACAGGACAGCTAGTTGGCGAGGACGAATAATGCCATTTTAAGACCATTAACTATGTACTGCATACCTGTAGCATCACAGCCTATGTAGTACATCAAGCCCCAAAAGACATTCATCCGCTATTTCTGCTATGTAATTATCATGCTCTAGGCTATGGTCACCAGTCTTCAAGTGCACTCGTCACTTGCCTCTAACTGGTGTTTTCTTGCCCATTACTATAGTTGAATAACACTGCCCCATGCTGTCATTGGGCAATTGCTGGGGAGAAGTCCTGAGGGTGTCTGGCCTTACCACTTTTATGGTCGTCCCAGCCTGGCAATGTGTTACTCTCACCTGCCTCTCCACATGACCAACACTAGGTTATTTGGATGGGGGACAGCGAAGCTCATTGCTCTTTAATGTGGACCCTTGAAGTGGTGTGTGCTTCTTGGTGGTCGGCAACTCCTTCAATGTCTTCTTGATGCTGTCATCTTTGCTCAGCATCACTGCCTGCTGTGAACATTGGGGCACTGATGCTTGTGTTGCTGCTCCATCTGCAGTGTCAGGGCATCCTGTAAGATGTGAAGTGCACCCAGAGGTTTTGCTTGTCGTACCTCTGTATCTGTGATTGCATAGATGAAGCTGACTGCAATAATGTCGCATGCCTCTTCAGGTCACCCTTCCAGTGATCGGTGGGACAATCATACAGTGTCCTGCCATAGTTCCTGCAGTGGCTCCTCTGGTTGCTGAGTGCGGCTTTGCAGTAGGGCACTGTGAGTATCGTGCCGGTATTGGTCACCGAAACTTATCTCCATGCCCAACACCAGTGTGGGGTACTCCATTCAATGTCAGTCTGACAGAGATTGTAGTGTATTCAGTGCAGGGCCTCTCAGTACAACCACGAGGTAGTAAGCCCATTGTTTGTCTGACAAGCCATTCAGCATCACAAATACTTCAAAATTGTGCTTATACTCCCAGCACAAAGTCTGATCATCAGAAGGGGTGGATTTAATTGTGATCTTTGTTCTCCATTCCTGGCTGCATGACACCAATGCCGCTGAGCTGCTGGCCACCCTCTGAGGTTGCTGTATTGTCTAAAATAACCCGCCTTTCATCCCTGTTTTTCTTGGCTGCCAGCTCAGTGATGGTAAGAAGTAAATGCATTCATACCACTTCTAAAACCAGTGTTGCAAGTTGCCTGGGGTGTATCTGAGTTTGTGAGGGATGAAGGTCGTAAAATTAAAAAAAGGTGAATTTCATTTCTAAATTTATTTACAATGTTATAAAAATACACACAACTATTGGTTTACAAAACTACTCATCTTTACCATTGCATTCCCATTAGTGAGAGCAATATATAATTACAATCTCAGTTATAATTTATTTCTTTATCAGTGTCTTTATACTAGCTACAGTCACCTAATCCTCATTTAATATTTACAAATATACAATCAGAATGTCCATTGCCATACATGAACACCATTCCAAGTGTCTGCCACTCGCACATTGAGTCCCTCTTTTCCATAGTTCAGCTTGTCACTCTCTCTCTCTTTACTATCCCGATGCTCACAAGATTTCACTCATTGGTCATTGCACCATTGCTCTTCATTCTGATGGTACCACACACTTGGTGCTAATGGCCGTTCATCACTACAGACTCTCAACACACTGGCACATTTTGGCTTACATAACTTAGCTGAGCTGGCCCAGAAGGTTCTTTGCATCTCGCATCTAGCATAGGGGAAGGTGATCACCAGAAAATCCATGCAGTGACTATCCAAGGCATTCAATCTTCCAAGCAAAGGAGCAGCATCAGTCCCAATAGCCTTACCGTGGCACATGCCGGTGTTAAACCATGGCCCATTTGTAGATCTGTGTGCACTTCTCCAGTTACTGGTGATGACCTTGGAGCACTGAACTTTGCATACCCGATGGGGATGGCAAGAGAATGGACACAGAGTAGCTTTATGTAACATTATGTTTATAGACACTTTAATGCTGTAAAACATATATAACATTTATTTTGTGTTGTGTGTAAGTACATTATATATATATATATATATATATATATATATATATATATATATATATATATATATATATATATATATATATATATATATATATATAATATATATATATATATATATATAGAGAGAGAGAGAAAACATTTTGAGTATGTTAAATTTTAACTCATATGTTCAATGTGTTACTATATAGAAAATTAAAACATTACCTGTGCATACAAATACAAAATATATATATATTTACACTCTTGGAAAGTTTATCTACATGTGTTCGTACATGTGACATTACTATCATTTATAATATTATTTGAAAAATTTGTATTAAACTGTACTTATCCAATACATATTAATCTTTATGCACAACGTTTTGTGGGTGAAACTGGTCTCTCGTAAAGTGGCTGTTATTCTAATAAAATGGCTGTTACTCCTGTCTGTCAAGCAGTAGCTGTGTTGTGTTGCTCTGTGTGATCAGCTACTTGAACTGTCACTGAATTGGTCTCTCATATGCGAACTTGTAGCGCTACTGAATTTTTAAAGTGGCAACTATATCTGTTACTTTCTTTAATATTTGTTTTATTGTCAGCAATAGCTAACTTTTAGACATATTGTTCAGCACCTTTTCGTTTCTCACTTTAAGTGCAGTAGTAAAATGACTTACGACTGTTTCCACCTTAGATCATGCAGGGTAGGGTGCGGAAAACGTAGTTTTATAAATGATAGTAGTTTTAGAGGACATAAAAACAAGTATTGTGAACATAGGAACCATAGGTCTGCAGTGATTAGTTTCGGCGCTACATGCTATTTGCTGTGGCGCTGTCTGTGCGACCATCATTACCAGATGTCAGTTAATTCGTGAATACAGACTGTACCACACAAATCTATGGTCAAAATTAACAAGAAAAGCAACATTATATTAGATAAAATGACTTCACTCCATGTTAAGTACAGCATACATCATCAGCATATAAAATGTTGAAACATCATAACAAGTGTTCGTAGGTTGCTCTGTCCATAGCAGTGCACTTTTTTGGATGTTGTATGTACGCAGCATAGATGGAGCTTGGCCGCCGGATGCACCCATGAACATTTCCATGTCCCAGTACTCACTGCATGTTCTCCATGGCCTCCTTGGCACTACTGAGTTCGGCTCTTTCCCTTGCTGCATGTCTTACGATGACACATTAATTGTGGTATCGGCACATAACTTCACCCTTATCTGATTGGAATACCAAGTGTTTGCTACAATGGTTTTTAGAACTTTCCTGGCTATTTTCTCGTAAACGAAGATCTAATGAATTTTTTCGTATCAGTATTTTCTACTTAGTTTTGAACATAGATTTATGTGGTGCAGCCCATATCTACAAATTACCTAACAACTGGTAATGATGGTCATGCAGACAGCGCTGCAGCAAATAGCGTGTAGCGGCAATACCAATCACCACAGACCTATGGTTCCTATGTTCACAATACTTGTTTTTGTGCCCTCTAACACTCCTCTCAATTACAAAATCGAATTTTTCCGCACCTGCTATTAATACTAAACGTTAGAAACATACCAAAAGGAATTTTTCCAAAAAAAAATAAATTTTGTGCCAAGTTATGGTCACTTAAAAATCTGTTTAAGCCAAATGGAAATATATGTTAAGCCTATAATTTTCAAATATGTTTTTCACAAAAACTATTACATCTGGGAGGTTAAATTTCTTTGTTAAACTTTATTGGATTGAAATATCTATTAATATATATAAAATGGAATCTTAGCATTAAAAGTAATTTTAAAAAATTTCACAAATTGATTGAAATTGTGGATTTTTTTGTTATTTTTGGTCATTTTTCTTATCCATTAATTCAATAACCAAAGCAATTAAGTGGCACCATTCATAATAATAATACCCCTGTAATAGTTTCAGCCATATCTATTCCTTAATGCAAGATGCATAACATTTTTGTAAATTTACTATCAAATTTTTTAAGATATACAAATTTAATTTATAAAAGGGGCAAATTACTCCAAAACCCCAGTTTTAAAATTTTATCAAATGATATCCTAATTGTATTAATTTAAGCTATGGAAACAGTATAGTGGAGTTTTGTCCTACAACTTTTATATAAATTTTGAGAAGTGCTACTTGTGCATCTTAATATCCATAGCCTGTATAGTTGGAACAGAGCATAATGTATGCTGTTATGTGGAAACAGGAGAAGATAAAGTGTGTATGTGGTTATGGACAATTGGGCGTGAGCAAATTGTAAATTACCTACTACTTCCGCACTTCCCACCCTACCTCCCCCACCCAGATAAAAATAATGTAAGCAAGCATAATTTTGGCAGTGCAGGTTGCATAGTACTGGATGGCTTGGAGGGTTGCATTTTTGGCCTGGGGTGTTTGTGAATGTTGATGTGAGCAGCAGTGATAAGCCATTACTGATGTAGGCATAATATTTAAGCCATCTTATTTCTGTGAGACAGCAATCTGTGACTTAACATGCATTATCTGCTCAGTGAGTCATTAGGGACCTTGCTCTTTAGTCTGATTGCTTTGTCCATGGAGTATGCATCTTGACTAGTTATATTTATAGTGGAACAATTAAATGACAAATTGTTGGAGATCTGTTGTTCAGAAAGAGTCAGATGTGTTGATAATTTTAAAAGGCATAAAAAAATTATGTACAACACAAGTGGAGTGAGTTTTTATAGTGTAGGTGATTTAGCTCAGTCTATTAAAGAATCTGTAGGACCAGCTTTTAAAGTAGACAGTAGTGACAATTTATGTAAAAACGGCATATTGCATTCTATAAAACAAAGACTGAGCTATATGAATATAGTAGAACCCCTATTTAACAAAAGTCACAATTCCTGAAAATCTTTAATCTATTTTTCTGGATCAGTTAATCAAAATTGACCTATTTTAACACCCCAACACCAACAGGTTGTTATGAAAACATGTTTTTTTTTACATTAAGACATTGTTTTGTCATCTGTGGTGCTTAATAACATTTTTATTTAAATTAAATATTAACATAATTCACTAGGCAGATGTTCTGCAAATTAAGTGGTTCCATACAAGAGCATAAACTATATGTAGTTGACTAGAAAAAGTTTAAATATTTTGCACCACTTACATTTAAACCAGTGCAAAATCCATTTCTGAAGGATTTTTTGTACGAAAATTAGACCATTTATTAACCAGGTTTAATTAATTTCAATAGGAAGGAGTCTTCTGGATACAAATATATTATCACAAGACCGTTAAGGACCTCATGTTGACAAGAAAAAAGTTCAAACATTGAGCACAACATAGTGAGCGTGAAATCCGTTGTCAATAACACTTTATACAAAAATGAGATAATTATTAACGCAATACAAATTAAATTAAAAAAAAAAGGAGTCTTCCAGATAATAATATACATTCCACAAGGCAGTCCACCTCTACTTATCATCACAAAAAACGTAAACATTGTGCCACTTGCCACTATGGTTAAATTTTTTACCAATGCAAAATATTTCTTGTTAAAATTTAATAAATAAATCAACAATTGTTTCTTGACTCCATCACAATCATGCCTTTCCTTCATTTAACCAACACTTACAGCCTGTAGTGGCACATGTAGTCAGCCGACACACATGCACACAGCTGGGGTGAATGCTGTGACCTACTTTTCAAGGGCAACTGCGACATGTACGAGAGACAAGTGAGGCAGGTTTCAGCAGAAACTGATCGTGCTGGTGCACGTTATTATTGATATAATAAGGTGTATTGGTTTATGTAATGCTGGTTTGCTTTCATATCTTGAAATCAAAATCTAAAGTCGAAGCCAAAAAACGCAAACCAGTTGACAATTAATAAAAAGTACAAAACAAAAATCTAGAACTGTAAATAAAATTGTATTACAATGAAAATAACGTAAACAGTCATCAACAGACAATGCAGTCAATTAAAATTGCTGTCCGTAATCAAAACCCAAGAAGAAACACCAAACATCAGTGTCCAAACAGCACTATTGGAAAACATATCCTGAAGCAAGTAAACACCACACAAAAATACATAAAAATATGGTATGGTTATGAGATAAAATGTGAGGTGCTCGTTGAAGTGAAAGGAAAGATCTTTAACCCACACTATTACTGGCTACCACTATTGCTATGCACGTGTGATTGGAAGGTAGCAGTGAGCTCAGAGAGAAAGGGAGTGGAGGGTGGGAAGGAGGAAGGGTAGAGGGGTGAAGAACAAAGCAGCCCTTCATGACGTAATGTGTGTCGCTAAAAGTCGTTTTTCATGTTTCGGTATATAGTTTAAGGGTACATACTGAGAAATACCTACATGTTATTCCCATGACCAAGTGAATGTATTTTTAATAGGGCGTAGGTTTTCATTGCAATTTATTCCATTTTAGCAAGGATATTTTATTCTTTTTATTTATTAATTTTTTTTTTTTTTTTCGATTTTTGACGGTTCCTGAAAACCTTTTCTTAGGATACTTAGCTGTTTTTGATACTTACCTGTGCATAATATAGGAATTTGGTTGTATCTAGCTGGTGAGGTGTCTGAAACATGTGTAGATTCTTTAACATTTAAACCTAGTGATGATGTTTTTAAGTGTTTTAAATATTAACATAAATATATTTGAAACTGGAATATCACCTTTAAAACATTCATCAAAGGTAACGCCAGAAAGAAGACAGGGTTACTTAAAAAGGAGAAATGTAGAAATAGACTACTATTACATTTAGCAAAGTTCCATGATGTTAATGGATTTTCTTATTGATCACATGAAGGTGAGATATCTGAGTGGAATGCTTGTGTACGAAGTGGTTTTCTAATGTGAACACAGCAATTAAGACTTAAATTATAATGAAAAAGTTAAACTGCTTACATTGGTTCCTACTGTATTCAGCAAAAGTCGTCTTAACAGAAAAACTACCACATTATTAAAAAAAACCTAATTGATAAATCATGCACATTAATGAAATTAAGGTACATATGAAATTACTGATCAATATATAGGACACTATTACTGACCAATATATAGGACACTCATTACCTGCAGAGATGCTGGAGGTTGATCTTTCTTATTTTTGAAGAGAGTAAGGGCTATTATGATGGTTTAATTGGACTGTGTCCATTGCCGACCATGAGACAAAATAAAAATCTTGCATACACACATAGAACTCAGCAAGACAAAATAGGAAAATAACCTTTTACAACACCACAGACAGATAATTAGGAAAAGCTGTTTCCGTGACAATGAAGAATAATATATATATAAAATGAAAAACAAAATATAGATAAACAACTTATTACAAAACAGGACAGACAACAAAGCAAACCAAAATAAAAGACACAATGCCGAAACCGAAAACACTACATGAGTGAACAAAATAGTGCAGAAAAATCAATATCAGTGGACATAGCTGAACAATAAAACCAAAAACACAAGAAAAGGACAAAAACCACAATGAAACACAAGTTAGGAAAAGTATTCCTTGTCATAATATAAAAGCAAAAAAATCAACATTAAGAACAATGCAGGAACTACAAAAATAACTAGAGAAACTAATAGGTAAACCAACAGAGAAGACACAGAGCGACGAAAATAACACAAAAAATAATAATTCTTCATGACGTTTCAGGGCCTGAAGATTATCCTTTTATTCAGGTGAGACACTGGAAGAACAATTTGTAATGGTAAGTTAAAATGATGACACATGATGGTGCACATTCATTATGTGCTATTAAGCTAATAAAAGGTGAAGTTAAAAAGCTATATTCCTGCCTGAGAGTAATTACAGAAATTGATATCTGTGATGGAACAGCATCAAACTTTAAAAACAGATACCAGCTGCAGTATGAAATTTCCAGTGGAGTGTTATGATGAAAAATAATTTCTTCTACTGGTCATGGATAAAGTGCATGTGATGGTGTAGGAGGGTTATGCAAACATTATGCCACCAAGTTAAATTTACTAAATGGGTCACAAGCGGTAACGGATGCTGCATCAGTCGGTATGGTTTTTAAAATTATTACGAACTAACTCTCATGTTCTAAAAAAGTGAAAGGTTGATAATTTCTGTTGTAATCTGAGAAGTGGAATAATGTGAAGTCTGTAAATGGTATTCAGTCTGATTGTTACTGCTTGGCAGAAAGAACAGAAGTTGCATGACAAGAACTAGTGCTCATAGTGTGCGAGAAGTGTTTGTGAATGAATTAAAAATAATTACATTATGAATTGTTGGATGGGTCAAGTTGTGAATTTCAAGGTAGCTGAATGATATGGCTGTGTTATTCATGTATCCACATGAACCTGCAAATGGATTTAAGTGGCATACTGTGAAAGGTGAATGCCACATATTACTAAAGGATGTACTCCTGAAGCTGAAACTTTCATTTCCAAGTGGTCATTCACGACGACTGCACAATTTTGATTCCAAATAAATACATGCTGTTCAGCAGGATTTTTCTGTTCACAGTAGCTGGTACCTTCAGTGAAATATATTTTTGCTATGATAGCCAATACACTACAATTATTTTAATGCTATAACAAGTCCATTCGTCAAAAAGTTCTGAGGTTAAGCAATTATGAACATTGACTTTCACACTTTTTTCAACCAGTGCCTTTTTTGTTGTCAGACAATGCTCACCACCATTGCCACCACCACCGCCTCCACCATCGCCATCACCACCACCACATAAACAGGAGTGGTGGTTCGAAAGGAGGCGGAGGACATAATACATAATATCTCAGTCATCTGAAAACATATACACACTACATTTACAACCTTGTTTCCACATAACTGTATACATTAATCTCTGTTCCCGCTACAGAAGCAATGGATATTGAGCAGTGCAAATAGCACACGATGCCTTTCAAAATTTTTGTGTCATAAGGCAAAAATCTAGAGTATTATTTACACAGTTTGAATTTATATCATTAGGACATCATACAATAAAATTTTCAGATTTTTGAAAACTGGGGTTTGGAGAAATTCTCTTCCTCTATAAACCAAATTTCCACTTTTTTTCCTTCAAAAATTTTATAATAAATTTACAGACATACTATGCATCTTGCACAAAGGAAAAAAATATAGCTGAAACTGCCATAGGGGTAGCACCAATGGTGCTACTTAATATAGCTTTAGTTATCGCCTTTGTGTATGAAAATAAAATTGAAAATACAGAAAATAGACAATTTCATAATTTTTTAAATATTCTTATGTTAATTATTTTATTTTATATAGCTTAAAGGTAAATCATTCTGATAGTAATTGAACAAATAAATTCACTTTCTAGATGTTAATAGTCTTGGAGGAACACATATTTGAAAATGTTGTTTGACATATATTTCTACATGGGCACATTTCAAACAGAGTTTTGAGTGGTCATAACTTTGCACAAGAATCTTTTGGAAAAATTACTTTTGGTATGATTTTTAACTTTGTGTTAGAAACACTCCCCCCAAAAACAATTGGAAATGAGCAACTGACACATTTTAATGGAAACTGCTGGAGTTGATATAGATTGGCCCCCACCAGGTTCTGATGTTATTGTGTTACCATTTGATAGTTGACGACCTTGCTATAAATCAGGAAAAACAGATTGCATATTTGTGGATGAATCAGATAAATTGTTTAAATCAGCTAGGATATCGGAAACATTTTTACATTAATTTTAAGTAACATTCATGTTTCTTCTCTTTTAGATGTGGAAGTATTATCGAATGGCAAGGATGAAGCAGATGGAAGATGACATGAAAGATGCAATTAAGCTAGTAGAAGATAAAAGTTGCAAGTATGCTACAAGCTTCAGAATGGTGTGCACATCCATTGTCATATTTATGGAGGCATGTTTAAAGTGGCAGTTTAAATGTGGAGTATCAAGCCATTTTTTTTCTGAGAAATGAATTAGTTATTTGGTTGAATTGAGTGTAAATAAACAAGCATGCTGAAAGTAAAATTTGATATAATATATCAAATAATACCAAAAAAAATTACAGATAGGTTTAAGAGGGAAGTTGTTTTCCGAAATATAACATTGGAACATTTATTTGGAATTTCAAATCAGAGATTTAGCACAGTGTGGTGCATTCATGAAACTGTATTTGACTCTTACATAATTTATAATGCTCAATTGTTGATATTGTATGATTCTTTCTATCTACTGATAGTTAGAGTTGCAATGAGACCAGGTTCCCTTAAAATTATAACCTAGCAAAACTGTTGATTTTATAGGTCTAAGAACTGTAGTAAATTATACGCGACATATTTGAATCATAATTGTTTTCTGGAAATGATTTTTTAGAAAACTTTATCATGGTTGGAGGACACATTGGTTGGAAATGCGTAGTATGCTAATTAGAATATGCTAAACATTGACTTTAATTAATATATTTATAATGTTCACTCTTAATCTTTTGGCCAGGTGTTTTAAGATATCTGAACAATAATTGGATAGCCTTTGCTTCATTTCTCACTGGACCAGAAATTGAAATTTTTATTTGTGAATAGATTAACTTGTAACTTATACAGGATGTTGCAAAATTGCATGTCAATATTTCGAGGAAACATTTCCATCTGGAGAATGAAAAAATGTTATATATGAACATAGGTCCGCAAACGCTTCTTTTCTTTTATTTACTACGGCTCTTAATACATAATGTAGAGTGTATGTCCCGCGGGCTGGATCATCTTACTGTGGAATGCCATTACAGCTGTAATTGGCAACCTTATATCAACCTCCGAGGAGCCCTTATTTGAATTCACTAGACGCTTATTTGTGGGGACATTGAAAAGCACTTATGTATGCACCCCGAGTGGATGATTTGTACACACCCTTCGTAACCTTATTGTGGCGGGCTGCGAAACAATTGGGAATACTCCAGGGATTCATCAACACGTCCGGGAGTCCATGTAACAGGAGGTGGTTGCATGTGTTTGTGCTGATGGAGGGCATTTTGAACATTTCCTTTAGTGCTGATGATAAGCATTCACACATGTGTAACTAATTCCTGTGCAATTCATACTGTTCTAGGCGTAGTGGTGTGGTGTGTCGTGTATCATGCCAACGAATGCGGCCATGTCATTCCACAGTAACATGAGCCAGCTCGCAGGCATACACTGTACATTATGTATTACGACCTGTTATAAAGAAACGAAGCATTTGCGGACCTATGTCAAAAAAATTTTCACCCTCCCGATGGGAGAAATGTTTCCCCAAAATATTGACATGTCATTGTGCAACATTCTGTATAAGCCCACATTCATACCATTAAAGTGAAAAAAATATTATTAATATATTTTATTTTAACATTTTTTAACTTATTGAAGTCTAAAATTTGCTATAAATGTAACATAAAGAACAAATTTTCTGTTAAAGGCCATTTCCAACAATCTCTTTGTCCTCATACTGGAATTATCTTGTAACAATTTATAGGAAATGTTCATCAATTCACTTTGGACCAAAAAAAATAGAATTACCTAAGTAAAATATCCAGATATTGCTTGCTACCTCTGAAGGCCACATCTATTTCCAGCATTTCTTATAATTATTCTTTTATCAAAGAATGTAGAAATTTTTTCAGAACCTTTTAACTTTTTTTTTCACAAATCATTTTATATTATATTTGTAATGAAATGAAATGTTCAGATACTTTTTCAAGTTTTTTTTACTGTGGGTAAAAATATTAAAATATTTTTTAAATTGGATTAATTTGGCATGTATCTCTATTTTATTTTTATAAGTAATTTTGATAAACTTGGCTTTTTTTGTTGTAAATTTTGCTTATGAAAATTTTTATTTTAAAACTATAGAAACAGTGTAATTGGCATTGAATACATGCCCAAGTTGATAAATGATCATAGTAAATATAGTTTCATATATTTGTTACTAAAAAGAAATATATTACCTAATGCCTGGCAAAAAATACAAATTTTTATTGAAATTTATTAGGGAAATCTTTGGTTTCCCCATGACCTGTATTCCGAGAAGTGGTCACAGTTTTAGATTCTTGTTGTGGTGAATCTTGTAATCATATATATTGAATAAGTGAAGTTCATAGAAACCAGTAAGTGTATTTAGCCTGGTTGAAGGTTGGAATTGTTCAGTTTGTAAGAAATACTGTCATTTTTTAAAATTATTTTTAATATTTATAAATTATCTCAAATGTATTTATAATTAAGTTTTTCGTGTACGTTTTTATAAATTTTTGATCTTTAATAAATGAAAGGATTGATTTGCATCAATCTAAAAAGAAACTGTAGAACCACATTTATTGCAGTCTGCATCCTTGAGTGAAATATGGCAAACATAGTGTATTATGCTGTGGTAACTTGTTGCATGCAGTAAGTACACTATTGCCCCTACCATTTAAGGAAGTGCTCACATAAATTATTCCTCCTATTAATAAAAATAAATACCTAATACTTGGTAAAGTTACATTTATTTTCGAAATATCAATTTGCAATGAGTATATAAGACAAGATTTTGTTTTTCACAAAAAAAAAAGTGTTTAAAGCCAGTGCTGAAGATACTAACAACATTTTATTGATGTTGTTCAAAGCATACTGGCTCTAAGTCACTCAGATTGTGAAACATTGCATGCCAAGAAATACTTATTATTCTAGCAAAATTATCATAACTCAACAGGTAAGGGGGCCACATCAGCATTAAGACAGCCATACAACCAAATCAGCTGGTTTTGTGGAGGTCATAGTTTTGGCATGATAGGCTGCTGTGCTGCTTCTCTTGAAACTGTTGGTTGTGTAAGGAGCATTGTTAGAGAGTGATAGTGAATGAATGTTATATGGGTGTGCATATAGAGAATATTGTGAAGAAATGTGCGCTGCACTGATACTTGGTTCTTGACATTTGACACAATTTTGACTTTTCAAAAGGAATATGTAAGATAATATCTGCAAGTAGATTTGGTTGGTTTATGGTTTTTCTCAAAAAATTGATGTTAGATACTATAATGACAGTGAACTACCACAAAAGCAAAGACAGGAAAAAAAAAATATCGCAACAGAAAAATGCTTAAATAAGTTACTGTAATGCTGAATATTGTGTATCTTTGAGAAAATAGGTGTCTTGGTAATTCCCAGTAAGAAATAGTTTTCATGTTAAATATTATTAAAGTGAGTGTATATGAATACAGTGTGTTGTCCATTTGGTGTAATTTTCTAGACTTAATCAATCTTTGTTTGCATGAAGCAGAGGAATTCATTCCAAAATTTTCTATTTTGAATATAGTATGTAGGGCCTCATCTGCAAATCAATACTATCAAGTGGAGAAACAAAGTAAGTAAACCGCACTTTATCAAACTTATTATATGGATCCACTGTCACCTTATCATAAGAAGACGACGGCTCGTCTCTAACAATCTTAGAAGTACCCTTTGTAATGTTATGTATAATACAATAAATCCTTTTTACACGATGATCCATGTGTTCATGCAAACGAGACTCGTATTCTTTACTAGCAGTTTTAACTTGTACATTAAATTTACAAGTTTTAAAGTACATAATCAAGGAGGACCGTTCGCCAATTCATAATGTAAGTGTTAAGGATTTACATTTCAATGTTCAATTGCTTGATTAGCTTGGCCGTGCAAGAAAGTTTTCATTTCTGGACCCGTTCGTAGTTGGGAACGCTCATTACAGGCATTACATTTGTGATTGTTATAATGAATATCAGCGTTCAAAGAAAGGTCCAGGCTTATCTTGTTGCTGACTGTAAAATTTTTTATCCTGATTGCAGTAAGTTTGCTTTTGGTGACTTGGACCTTTCTTACGACGTTATCGTGATACATTGTGTAGTAAGTTAAGTGATGGCAGTTGTAAATTTGCTGATGTTGTAGCCAATTGTATAGGTGTGTCTGAGAATTGTGAATTTGATTATGGCTTAAATGTATCTTGGCCGGATTTGAGCGGTCATAAATATTACTATGATTTGTTAACCTGTGATTTGTGCTTTTCTGTATACTTTGTATTTGGGTTTACAGGTGTAAAATAAATGGCGCTTCCTGCAAATGCTAACGCTTGGACTCAATTTTTATTTGACATTGGGGGCTACCAGAAGATTCCTTATCATGTTCGACTTACTATGTGGTGTTCTTATATGCAACGTCGATCGTGTGTTAGTTGCTGGTTTATTTAATGGAAATGGCTATAATTTTGCTTTATGTCATAGTGTTTTGCTGGTGTGTAACAGGAGTTATAGGGAAGATGTTAAAAAACATCATGCAATAGACTATTTGTTTTCATATTGGAACGACGAAAAATTTGGGTTTGAAAGACGTTCACGTAGAACTTATTACAGCATACATTTTCAAAGAGTATTTGATTTAAATGACAATATCCCTAGGCGTGTTGGAGGACTCATAAATAGAGGTAGAAGAGAGGTTGTAACACGGAGATATTGCTTTGTGCCTTAACTGTATAGCATAACCCCTAGCAGTTCCCTTGCACCAAACGTTAAGAAATGGAAAATGAATACAGTGATGTGGATTTACCAGAGTATGACATTGATTGTCCTGTGTGTGATGAGGATAATGTGTATTTGTTGAATTTTGTGTCACGTTGCGACTGTGCACGTAAAGTTTTAAATGTAATTAATAATTGCTGTTGTAAAAATCATACGCATTTAATAATGTATACTACAAAGTAATGTTATCTATGGGTTAGTAAGAAAAAGGTAACGAACAAAACATAAACCGATTGTTATGGCAAAAAACATTTATTATGGATTAAAACACAATTCAGCATGATCATGAATATGTATGTCACCAGTCGTACCAACCAGCTTGCGATACAACCAAATCTGATCACCAAGTTCAATCTTCACTTTCTTACGAGAAAACATGGAAGCGTTACCAAATACGCTAATAACAGCAGTAGTATCGATCTTCCCTTCATGAACTGGAAAAGTCTTCCAACATATTATATCATGAGAGTCAATGTCACTAATTTCCTAAGGCGCAGGATCCTTTTGAGTATGTGACTTCCTGAAGAAACACATTTCCAACAAACCACTACCTGCTTTAGCGGTTTACCCTTGAAGTCCAAAACGGTACAAAAACAACAACAAAATATAACTCTCTTGACTCTCTTAACTCCTTATTGACATCCTTACTGAAAGACAAAATATTTCTGTATACCTTCTTAGGGTAATACCTAGACGTGCGAGAATGCAGAGGAAGCATTATTGATGTCTCTTCTCTAATGACACGGAGCGATATGAAATGCACGAACAAATTGCATCCTTTATATACGTCAGAAACAAGATAAAACCTGTACGTGGCCATAGTAACACAGAGATAAAGAGACAAACTATGCGCAGCACCAAACGACCCGGCCCCCCTGACAGGCGAGTGCTTAGCAGCAGGCGAGTTATTTATATCTCCCATGCTGTAGGGCATTATTGAGTATTGTTGGGTACAATTCACATTTCTTGCTGTTCAAGGTTCACCTAAGAGCCGAGCATTTACCATTTACTGATGCAGTCTTTTTGAAAGAAACTGAGAATTGCTATTAACTAATTTGTATAAAATATAATTATAAAACTACTCTTTAAAGTAAAGCTAGTTGTGTACATTTTCTAATACACATGCTTGCTGGAATATAGAACAAAGTTTATAGTTTTAAGATAAGACTTTTGAAAGTCAGCTAATTTTAAACAGTGGCACTGAATATCCTTTATCCGGACTTGAAATATCCTTCAGCCTTTAATTTACAAAGTCCGAATTTAAACTTCCAGATTCTGTACAAAAAATTCGAGTTTTTGTGAATCACTGAATGTGTCTTTGTGTATCATTCTACCGGTAAAACTAAGTGTGAAGGTTTCAACTAATTTTTATTCTGTGGATCATAGAAGTAAAAATATAAAGCATGTTCCTTATTACAGTTTGTCTAGGAACATTCTTTTAATATATTTTGTAGCAATGGAAAAAATACGTTTTTCACACAAATACTGTTATAGTATCACAGTTGCGATATCGTAAATAGAATTCTAACAATATGTCATAGGTTAACTTGTTTCTGGGAACAGCACACATATTCATGACATTCGAACCTGAAGTTGTGTGTTTCAAAGACATCTTAGCAACCCTAGCCATGGATGTCGCTCATGAGCCTTGGGTGGAGAAAGCCGGACGTACGTAATATTAATTTTTTTTCTATTTTTGTTTGGAAACCTGATTTTACAGGACAATTTTCTTGATTTTTTTTTTGGTAGTGCCTTTTTAATTATTGTGCTAAGTAATTATTGATACAGGTACAATTATTCTTTTGCAGTATTCATCTAACACCTAAAAGTTAAGTTCAAAAGTACATTTTTTCAAAATGTTTTCGGTGATGTTTTATTTAGGAACCATTCTACGAAAACAAACATGGCATGGCGTTAGTTCACCAATATAATTCTTAGAAACTGCTCACACAATTTTCACCAAATTTCACATTCAATTATTATTACAGGACATGACCTACAGTTACAGATTATTAGTAAATATAATACTTATTTTCAAAACGATGACCTTATTTTGTGAACTTCTATACACATCTGAAACTAACGTGTACCGTAGCAGAGGAAGAATATCTGTAGAATCAATTAATTTGAATTATAATTAACACACAAATTCTACAATAAAAAAATTTTAAATTTCAATGTGTCAAAAGTGTTTTTTAAAAAGTCTACTATAGTGTTGCATAACAGACCTCTCGTCACATTTCAAATTATTTCAGCCAAATCTGGCATTTGGCCGACATAAAAGAGATCATTAAAATCTTTCAATCAAAGTTTTATTCTTTGGCCATTAGGGATACTGTGCTGAGTAAACAGTTAAAGTAATAGCAAACAAATTGTAAGTACTTTAATGACAATGATTTTAAAAGGTGTCATCCAAATTTGGATAGGAACTTGTGTGATATACTCATGTATTCAATAACATCTATTATTCATTTTTGTTTCGTGGGATAATAATGGAGAACTTAGAATAGCCTAGCTACCAGACATTTGGCAACATATGTGATAACTAGCAATTGAGAAACATTGTTATAAAATTAATATCTGCCACCACTGACAGTTTCTTACATGTCAAACAAAGAATCACTAGGTCATCAGTTATAACATTTCAGTTTAAATACCATTGTATCCTTTTAGAAGAAATGATAAAGTCGCAATTCAAATCTTCTGAAATATTTTATTTACTGGTTCGTCGTCTTCTCAGACATCATCTGACAAGTTAATCTTTGTTATCAAATACAATCAATATTCTTTATGTTCCATTAATAATTATTAAAAGTTAAAAATTTTCTGCAGCAAGTGTATTAAACAGTTAATTATATTTTATTACTTATTATTAAAATACTTTCTTCTTATCATAACCACATCCTTGCAGGTGGTGAGAATTGTTCTAAAGAGAAAATTAGTTATATTTTACATTGTTCTTACTGATGTTGTCTCCTGTACTTTGATTGGCTGTTGTCTGACCATGATGCATCTCTCCGCCAATCAGTAATGGCAAGACGAGAGACAACCAGGATAATATTGTTTATTACTTTCATATAATAAACACTTAATGCCGACTACTCTCTAGAGTAGAAATGAAAATACAGTCAACTCTCAATCTATCGCTATTCAGGGGGCTGCCAAAAAAATGTCCATACATGCGGGATTTCAGTAGATGGGGTTTCTGGCATGTACAGCAATAAAATACAACTTCTAATGTTATAGAACTTTATGTTGCGTATAGTAAGAGCTGTTCATTAACTGTGAATAAAGTTTAGCTAATAAACACAAAAGTGGGAATTTTTGAAAAAGTAATTCTGTAAATAATACATTAACAAACATTTTACCAAAACTTGTTTAAATAAAGAAAATAAAGTCTCAAAATATTTTACATAATTGATTGTAATCTGACACAAGAAATTACTGAAAATGAACTTTACACTTATAATACAAGTTGCTTGATGTTCAAACAATTTTGGTGACAAGGGGAGTTAAGTATATGTTTCTGAGCATATAGTTTTATTCGCAAAGGGGCTGCTCCTTGAGTTAAATAAACATTACATTTTAAAAATCATGTTGGTTTTACACCTGATTCAATGAAACACCAACCTTATGGGAAAAAACAACCTTTAATCACAAAAGAAAACATCTTTGCAAGTAATAATTCCTCATTAAAATGTTTTGCCTTACATTTTAAAATTAAACTATTTGCTTTGAAATACAAGTGATAGATGCAACTATTTTGAGTGACAGATAATCTTGATAAAATAACGTTCGTCAGGCTACATTTGCTATAGGCAGACGTGTGAAGGTAAGTGAAGCAGGCGTGGCAAAGAGAGATAGGACGTGCTTTATCTTTTGCTAGACAGTTATTTCCCCTTTTGTCAGCTTGTGAAAGGAGGAAAGAAGATGTGCAGCTGAGAGAGACAGAAAAATGGGTTAGAGAGAGGAGGCCAGGTCACCACGCTCGTTGCTATAGGTAACCATTTCCCCTCTTGTCAGGCATGTAGGGGAAGAAGCAAGCCAGTCTCATTTCACGCCACACCACGCCACAGTGTCAACAGACGTGTTGGGAAGACAAGATACTAGACAAAGTGCCATAGAGCAGTACTAAACAATGGCGTGCTTGGCATATTTGACACCCAGTTACTAGACGTTTGCATAAACAACCAGCTTAAAAACCATAGTTGCGGGAAATCTTAGCTGAAGGGGCTTATTACAATACGTTTTGACATTTTAGTGGGAAATGGAAAGGATACTTATACTAACATATACACAATTGTGTAATATTAATCAAGTGAGGGAATCAATTGAAAATTGCATATAGATATTTTTTGAACTTGTTTCAATAAATTTTAAAGTTATACTTAGATATTAAGAAATCATGATTTTTGTTTGTATATGAATGCATTGAAAAATTAAAAAAAAAATTGTCTCTTACATCTATGTACTCTTTCATATGGCCATTGTACTAAGCAAATGTACACAATACTTTTTTTGTATATTATAAATTGATATTAGAGAAATTCAATGTCTTCATAACCTGAGTAAGCATATAGTGTAATAAAGAATTACTATTTCATTACGACAAGTTGATAGACGTGAGTCATGTCCGTAATTGTTACTTGAGACACATATTAACTCAGTTGCTGTTTTTCTTCAGTACTATAAAGACTGTGGCATTCATATTCTTAACAATTTTTTTTTTATCAGGAAGTAGTTAAATAAATTTCAGTACATAACTGTTAGATAATATTATAATTCCTTTTTTTTTTTTTTTTACCAAGGATATCATGCTACTTTAATTCATTGTAAGCTATGTAGAGAATTAACTGATTTGAAAACTTTAGTACAGTTATCTGATACTGTGAAATTGTAATTCGACTTAGAGTGCTCCTGATTATTATTGGTAAACCATATGAAAATATATAACTATGTCAAATACTGTGTTTTGACTTTGAGTTATATTAATTGTTTAACTGATGTTTGTGTCAATCATGTTTGTGTGCCCTGCAGGGGTGAAGTTTCTGGTGTGTAAGTAATTTGTCGCCGGGTTACTTGGGAATGTTTTATGCATTGTAAATCTGGCCTGAAGTGGTGAGGATGGTGTGACATATGCATCGGGAATGTGGAAATGAGTGGGTAGCGACACCTCTTGCTGACGTAACCTGGGGGTCTCATAATGGTGTCGGCTCCACCTTGCATTGTCAGTGCCTTCCAGAAGGACTTTTGCTGGGATGTGACGTCACCGTGATTCTGAGACTCATAATAGCTGTATGAGCAAAGATGCATACGTAATTTGTTTACTAATTTGATTTGGATTTTTTTGTATATATGCATTTCTGAATTAATTAGAATTATGTATCCACTATATTTCTATGGGTGTGTTAATATTTTGTGGGTGGTGTGTCTGCTATGGGGTAGTTGTCTGTTGAGACATACATTAAATTAATTCTCAGGGCCAATAACTAACTTCTATAATATATTTTATAAATTCAATCATTAAACAGCAGCTATAAATGTGTAATTGATACATTCAAAGATTGGTAAAAATTTATTATTTCTGTGTTCAATTCTATTTAAATTAAATTTTATTTATGAAAATAATAAATTTTTAAAACGGTTTTATATATATATATCTCTCCTCTGCATTTTTTTTTTTTTTTTTTTTTTTTAAATGCTTTGTCTGTATATAAAGTCTCAATCTTTGAAAGTTATTAATATCCTGATCCTGTGTGCGCTGAACTTAACTTTTAATAAATAACTTAATGGTAAGATGAACAACTACAAATGTGTGGTAACAATGAGGGGCTTACGTAATAACAAAGATTCTAGATGGTAATTGGAATAAATAGTGGTAGAGCCATATAAAACAGGAGGTAATTATCATTAAATTGTACTTATACTAACACTTCCACACACAGATTGGCACACGGGATTGGGGTAATTCGGCATTCATGTCTTACACCTGGCATGGTCAGGATAGCCAGTACACTTGTGTGCACTGCCAAAATGTGTCCTACAACGAGACCTCGTCGCGGTTAGCAGCAAAAGAAAAGCCCGCCTGAACAGTTCACCACACCATTAGCGCTTAAAAGGGAGCTGTCTCATGTCTCCCCTGAAACAAAAAGATTTGACCCTCCTCGCTGTAAGGACTCATTCAATTGCGAGAAATGTAACTAAATGCCCACGTACAAAAGTAGTCGAAATGGGTATGTCTCGGGCATAACTCCCATTCCGCAAATATCTTTGCCATTTCACACAATTAGACTTTCTCATGTTGGAGTTCTGTAGTTTGCGATCGGAAAAGAGAGAGAAAGAGGGATCAAAACTCTACAAAACCCAACGGACTTCATTTTGCCCATGTCCGCATGTCAACAAAGTGTGGGAAGTGTGTAAAATTATTCAAATCAATAAACCTAAGTCTAGATTGTGTACCGTACCGCACAAAAAGTGTGGAGGAGTCATTGCGAAGCTTGCACTATGGCTGCAATAGCACTGCGAGAAATGGCTGATATGCTGATGTGTAATGGTATGTCAGCGGGGAGGAGGGGGTTTTCAGGGCCATGTCGCCAGAACATTGCACTGACTGAGGGAGGAGTAGAGGCATGTGTCCATAAAGATGGTGAAGGGGGAGGGGGTTTGCAAGGCATGGAACCTTGCGCAACTCGCCGAACTGTTTCGTGTACTGTGCTGTCCCAAGGCGCACTCTGAACTTAATACTATTGTGAGATTATATTCTGACATCCATATAGAACTTATTAAACCTTAAATACCTAGAAACTACTGAAATGTCATATAATATTATAGTATTAACTATGCATATTTCTATATTCCGTCAGTATGAACTCTTGTGTGAACATAATTAAATTAGACATACTGCTAAATTATTTTAATAGCACTTGTCACATGTCATTTACTGTGACACTAATAACTTAATGACCATTGTAAGCGTAGCGCACACAGTTATTAAAATATGAGTTCTAAAATAAATTGAGTCACAAGTATATTATAGCTTTATATTAGTAGGAAACTCGCGAATCATATTGAAATTCTGCAAACCAAATTGCGTCAAAATATTTTATATACGAGACCTTTTCTTTTCATACCAAATTCTGTACGCTGTACCAGTGTTCATAATGAGAGATCAACTCATTCCCTGTAATTGAGTATAGCAAGCAGAACAATTGAATTATTATTTAAATCTAATAAGAATCATAAACAAGTGAATAAATTAAATAATTCTAATGCTATGGGAATTTGAACCAAATGTGAAATGGAAGTAAATTAAATTATAAATATTATTATTCCGTAATGTAGTGAGGGTG
Organism: Dryococelus australis; assembly: GCA_029891345.1. NCBI lineage: Eukaryota > Metazoa > Arthropoda > Insecta > Phasmatodea > Phasmatidae > Dryococelus > Dryococelus australis. The sequence continues at coordinate 41,896,634 of CM057009.1, read as the reverse complement.
GGTGGGGAATTTAATGAAATTAAGGGGTAGGAGGTAGAGAATTGCCTCTGCAAGGCAGCAAGAGGTTGTGAGGAACCATGCCTCCACCAGATGTAATGGTTGCTATTGTGCTCCACTATGCACCATACATATAGTGGGGGTGCAGCTACTACGCTAATATTAACTGGTAGGCAAGTTGTAAAATACACTGATTTAATCCGTGTTATAACACAATAATTTACATACAATAATCCAATTAATTGTGTGACTTTAATTGACGTGGGATGCTACTGAATGATACTAAATTTATAGTTAATCAGCTAGCAATTATGCCTTGTTGACTCAAGCTAATGAGGATAGCCCATACCTGAATCTTTAGGCTGGAGGCTGTATCTGGCTCGTTCGGATCACGATGCGCGACATCCAAGGCAGCAAGCTCCTCGCTGCTCAACATCCCGATGTGGAAGCTCCTTCTGACATCTTCAGCCGCTGTCATGGAAAAGGCCCCTACCCTCGATCCTCCCCGGCCTATATCATTCCCTGTCCGGCTTATATCAATCCCTGTTTTGCGTTAGTCAACTGGCCTCCATCCAGCTTCAGTGTTTGGGGGGGGGGGGTGTTGTCCTGTTGCAGTCTTTTGACGCAATCCCTGGCGTCCTGGATTTGTTTGAAGTCTAGGTTGGTTTCATACCACGATGTACATGACAATTTGTTATGGCCCTCTCATGGTGCCGCTACAATATGTATATATATATATATATGTGTGTTTGTTTGTATATATGTATTTCCTTTTAATCGTGAGGTATTTAACCTCCCTTTTTTGTTGCCATATGCTAGCACCTAGTAAGTTTAATTTTTGTAACTATTATATTGTATCACTTCCTCATCACTTCATTCATTAAATGTTTATTTGGGCAGTCCTTATTTATTTGGGTAGCCTACATATTTGTTTTAATACCACGTTACTTTACTTTGTTGATGGTTTATTTTTAGTGTTTGTACCAAGGGCTGACACTGTACTTTTAGATGAAGGGGATTCCTTAAACACATTAAATATATTTTAATGCTTGCATATGCGTAACAGATCAGCACATATCATCTGCAAAGAGGATCCAGGTCTGACCAAAACTACAAAAATCTATTTCCTTACTCATCAGGCCAGTGCTGACAATAGGGGCCTCAGGCCTGCCCCAATCAAAACTATTTGTGCTGTGATCCAAGGACACCATAAAAACTGGAGCAACATCTTATAACTGTATACCTATGTTAATATAGCCTAACACATTATAACACCACCTCAACCTACTTGTATCTACACAAAACATGTCTATTTGCACAAACACACTTTTAATTGAAAAACAAATTATTAATTATAATGATTTACGTACATTGGATTTCCAAAAGATTGTATGACTCAGTATTGGTACATTCATTATAATTCTTACATCAACATACATTATAACCTCAAGTAATTTTCAGTTGATTTGGGGCTGCTGTGTAAAGGTCATAGTACTTGCCTTTCACCTAGGTGAATCAAGTTTGATTCCCAGCAGGGTTGCTCCTGGATTTTTGCTCATGAGAACCATACCTGACGATGCCATTAGTCAGGAGGTTTTTTCGGGGATTCCCCTTTCCCCACACCATTGCATTCTGGTGCTGCTCCATTCTCACCTCACTTCACCCTCAACATTAAGAGCCGCCAGAATCTTTCCACTCCACACCACTTCAATTGGTTTCCCAAATTTATTCTATTGGATTTTAATTTTTTTACCAATGGCAAAGAAAATACTTATCAACATGCCTCACTCACATGTAACTCTTCCTCCTCAATACCCGGCTGTACAAGAACTCCACTCTATATACAACATTGTTACATATCCTTTCTTCTCTTTACCAGAATTGTACAGTAAATAAACTAAAAAATGCAATGGCAAAATTACATTTTATCTATGACATCATCATTAATATGAAACAATGCTCATATTTTAATAGTCTGAGAAGAAATAATATATTTTCTGTTACTAGTTTTAACTCATTAGCATTTTAAATATTGTTTCTCTTCCTAGCCTCTAATGGGCAAAAAATGCTTGTACTTGAGAATAGTATACAGTTAATTCACCCCTATTCATATGACGCCGGCTAACAGCCAGCGGCGCTAGAGCCCATGACGGCGCTCACGTGTCACGTGTTCCGTACGTGCGCAAAGAGGCTGATAATTTTGAACTTTCCTATAAATATTAACTCAGAATAAAATGTGTTATATTGTCTTTACAGTGTTTAAAATGTCTTAAAATGTTTTAAAGTGTTTGTACTAATTTTAATTGTTTGGTTATGAATTTTCAAAGTGCCCACGGCACTAAGATTAAGAACACTTAATACTCCAGCACAATGCCATCAGAGACATTAAAATAATTCTAAAATTCATAAGAAAATTATAGAAATGTAAAACAATATCTAATTTAATTTATGCCATTTTATTTTCAATATAAAATATTTTACTCAGTGTGCATAGCACTTCCGCTTATGTGAACCCCGTTGGCGGCCATGGTAGGTCCCCTGCGACGCTTGTATCTGGACAGTCTGTGGAGGAGAGCTGGCGAGGTAAGACACTGTCACGTACGCACTACAACTTTTGTTCACTGATTTAAGTTCCCATATTCAATTTAGTTTACCAGTTAATCTTTGCTTGCGTACGTTTTTGCCAGACATTTTCCCCAGCATTATGCTTCCATTTTATTAATTCTAACGCCCTTGTGGCATTATTTACTTAATCAAGGAGAAGGAGGAGAAAGATGTCGGAGAGGTCACGTGACCCGCACATTTGGAATCAGACGCTATCTGCCTATGTTTATGGAATTTCAGTGTAACTTCTGCATAATTGCTACACATAATTTTAAGAGCTTTCTTTTTATGTATATATTTAAGAATAAATTCCGTGTTTGAATATTTTACGGCAACATCACGTATAACAACGTGGCCGACCGAAGCCAAGTCTTTGTATACACCATCATTGCGTTTTAAGAGCTTATTTATATAACATTGTATGTGCAATTATTTATTTCAGGGTTCAATGTATTTTTCACGTAAATTGATGCTTTTTGTACTTGACCACATGGTCATAGTGTTTGATTTCATCGCCATCAGGCATGTTACAAGCCTGTAACAACGCGCCACCTAAGCTTGTTTTCACACGTGTGTGTTTATTTTGAATATTCATCTCGTGTCCTATCTTATTTCATGTATCATTGAAAGGTCTATGTAATGTTGTAATTAGTGTACGGTGCAATTATTCCCGTCCTAGCCGGCTCTGTGTATAGGCCATCACCACACTAACCACGTGCTGGAGGGCGAGCCTGCGTTAGTGATGCCGAGTAATCACGTGCTAGCAGGCATCTGAGAGTGTCCATCCTGGCCATTGGTGCATAGAGGTCTCCTTTTTTTCAAGCTTTGGTTGCTGGTATCCACGTGCCAAAAGCCTTGCTTTCTTCTCAGTAATTCCACCAGATTTTTTTTCAGAGAATACCCAATGTGGGTCAATAATGTTAACTCCTTCAGGAGGCTCAACTAAGGTCCAGGTTTTGTTATCATTCAGTATATTTAATTCCTTTTCTATGGCTTGCCTGCAATCTGGTGACTTGAAAGCCTCACAAAAACTAATAGGTGGATAGTTTTCAGATGCTGAAAATGCCAAGTAAATGTCATATTCTTCTAGATGCTGGGAGGATGCCTCTCCCTCACACTGCGGCGCAGTCCTAATTCCTCCCCTGATGGTTTATTTTCTGTTCTCTTCTCATGTATCATACACTTTTCTCCCACCTCATTAACAGGACTACTGACATTTTGTTGTATACTAGGTAGTGTATTAAAATTGTTATTTTCATCAAATATCACAGACCTTGAAGCAGTAACTTTCTTTTTTCTTGATCCCACAATATGTAACTGTTATCACAGTATCCAACAAGATATTGTTTTTTGGAATGTGTCAAGTTTTCCTTGTCTCTTTTCCTTAGGAACATAGGCATATGCAGCTGAGCCAAATACCTTGATTTTGCGTAAATCACAGAATCCATGCCATAGTTCTGCCATGGTAGCTTTTGCAGATAGCACTGATGTGTCTAGGCAGTTGGTTATCTAAGCAGCAGAGAGGACAGCTTCTGCCCACAAGCTCTTACTAGCACCTGCATCAAAAATCAAACATCTTCCATGGTCGAGTAGTGTACAATTGTACCTTTCAGCAACTCTGTTCTGGGCAGGATTCCTAGGTACTTTATATTGGATATTTATTCCCCTAGGGTCACACAGGTGCTTAATATCCCCAGAGATATATTCTCCACCATTCTCACATCACAGACGTTCTATGTGATGACCAAACTTGGCTTCTACCATAGCTATATATTTTCTTAGGTGGTTTTTAACCTCCTATTTCTTCTCCATAAGGTAAACAACTCCAAAATGTGTGTAGCTGTCAATAAAAGTTACAAAATACTTTTATTGTCATGTAGGTGGCAAAATGGGTCGACTCACTTCTTTTCGTGGTCTTCTCTGTTCAGGGAGTTCTTTAGCGTAAGGGACTCTTGACTGTTTCCCCATAATACAAACTTTGCATATAACCTGAGTAGGATACAAACATGAATGAACCATTCTGCGATGAAGTAACTCAGTGTTTTGAGCTCACTAGCGTTCACTCAGTTTTTTAAATCCTTGAGATTAATAACATATAGGCGTTTCTCTAAACATCCAGACATGATAACAGTCCTGTTTCTGTATACTGTCACACAATTATTTTGAAGTTTGGCACTCAGTCCACTCTCTTCCATCTTCTTCACAGATAGTAAATTTAGTGACAACTGGTCACTCAACATGATGTTTAAGAGAGTTATATGAAATCCTTCCTGACTCTGAAGATGTGTTTTCCCTTTACATGTAGAATTAAGTATTTTGCCAGCTTTAGCAACACTTATTTTATTTTCTGCTTCAATTCAGTCTAAAACATAATGAAAATATTCACTTTTAACTAAGTGATTCATTGCACCACTGTCCACTACAAATTATATAACCTTAACACAGGCACTAGAAACATGATAACATTCCTCGCTATTGTTTATATTCGCTAAAAAGGCTATATTGCAGTGTTCGTCTGCATCCTGAGTTGTGAGTTGTGCTCGCTTGATGTTCAATAAATAATCTTGCGCTCGGACACTGGTATCGTTTGTGTCCCCTATTGCTGCAGTTGTAGCACTTTCTATTAAATTCTGAAACCTGAGTTTTCTTACTGCTGTCCGGGAATTTCTTCCCACCCTGATATTTCTGGAATTCACTTCCTTTGAAAACTGGAAATGTGTGGGAGGTTTTATCACTGATGTTTTATTCGGCTTGCTGTATTCTTCTTTCCTCTGCAAGTAACATACTTTTTACAAAATCCACTGTAATTGAGAATGGGTCTTTAGAAAATAGCATTGATCAATTTAAAGACAGATTTAAACGAAGCTGGCATAGCTAAGAGCAACTGAACAGTCACCTCATCTTCTGTCAATTTATTTCCTGCTTGGTTTAATTCAGTTTGGATTTCTTCGAAGGTGACGAAAAATTCCTTTTTATTGGACACTCTTATCATGGTTAGGTTTAGGTGCCTCCACTTTTTCTGGAGATCAACTCTTGAGGCCAATCCTTGTTTTTATCATATGTTGCTTTCAGTGTGTCTATCACATTGTCCAAAACCGACTGGATTATTGTGTCTCTCGCATGAGCATTTTTTGACATCATAGCAACATCCTTCGCCTTTTTCTTTTCGTCAACTGATTTCACCCAATCCAGAGTTTCAAGTTCTCCTTGTCTCTCAATACATATTTTCAATCGCACAAACCACTTTGAGAAATTTCCAAGGCAGTTGAACAGTTTGACATACACGGAAGTAACAGACGCCGTACATCCGCGTAGACCGAACCAACTGAACACGGAATTTCTTACATGGTTTGAACTAACATTCTAAGCTAAGATGACTTTAAAGCCGCTATTTTGAAAATAAGTGCCTGGCATACCTAAAACGTATAATTTAACATCTGCAACAGTATTAGGTACATGTTTGTCAAATTTGGTAGGAATCTGTTCATTCTTTACAGAGGTATAATATAAAAACTTTATTTATTCATGTGGTGCTGCTATCTTACTAAATGGCTGACAAAACTGGCTATGTGTTAACATATATGGTGCTTGTAATATATACTTTCAGCCTAGAAAATTAGGTGGAAATGGTTTAAATGGTATAGTAGATATACCAAATGTAAAATATTTGTATTACCGCCATTTTGAAAATAAGTACCTAATAAATTTTAATTAAGTTTACCTGACCTATCATAGTATTACTTACCTGTCAAATTGGGTGAGAATTGATTTAATAGTTTTTGAGATCTAATGTAAAACTTACCTTTATTTTTTCTTTTTTATGCTATTGTGTAAAATGGCAGTTTGACAATTTCCATTTTAAAATATAATGCTTACATGATACTGTTATTTTGAAAGTAAGTTCCTGGTGTGGTCTAAAACTTAAGTCAGGTGTCCTTACTAAGTACTATACATGTATGGAGTTTGGTGAAATTTGGTTTACACGTTCGAAAACAAAAAAGGAGGGGGAGGCGCACACACACACACGTACATGCACACACACACACGTACAGACAGGAAAGTTATTCATTATTCTTTCTTTCCTTTGGAAAGTAGGCTAGAAGTGCAAGGAAGGAATGGATTAGAACAATTTCCATAATTACAACTTTTTCTAAAATTCATAAAAATGTAATTACGTACTGCATTATTAAATCATATTGCTGCTAATGCAGCTTCTATTCTATGCAAAATTTGGTTTAAAAAAATATATATTTGATCAAATGTGACACTCGTAAGACAAATGTAAAGTAGTGGTTATTGTAATAATATGTGACGACATCCATATTCTGAAATCATCACTTGTATATGGGATCAGAGGATTGTAAAAATAAAATTGATATATAATTAATAATTAGAACAAACTGTACAGTGGCAATGTAGCATTAAAATGTGACAAGTTAAGCACTGAATAAGTAGAAAGGTAACTACAGATTAATAGTACCAATTTGCCACAGCAATTATGTTCTCATTTCAGTCCATGTATGAACATTGTATGTAATCTCCTATAAATGTGTCTTCAGTTATAATATAGAGTTTCATCCTAGTAAGAAGATGCAATATAATCAAATAATATACTTCACCATATTAATAAAATACTAAAGAAAAAAAATGTATTTACCTTGCATTACTCTAAATGAAGAATATTGTAAAAATTAAACTACATGAAATATTGTCAAAAATTGGAGACTTTTCTACATTTACTTTTTTCTTTCTCCTCTCTGCCATTCTCACTTTGGCTCTCCTTTTGCTTTCCTTCTGCCTCGACAACCTTCCTCATACTGTATTTAATTTTTTTTTCCTACTGTCTTAACTCTACCCTTCTTTTTTCTTGTCCTTTTTGTCATTGCTTTTTTAACTCTATGTTTCACTACTTTATTTTGCCGTATAAAATATTTCCCTGAATAACTCAAGAATATATATATTAAAAAAAAAATTCTCACTTTCCTAAGAATTTTCACATTCAATTTAACATTTTCCATACTCTGTTTACATATGACACCACCATGTCATTCCATCTCCGGCAACTCCCCACACTAATAATAACCTTGTTCTGTGTACTGAGCAGTGTTACCACCAGAAATATGAGTGCTCCGAGTCATTTTTACGTGATCCAATAATAGCTGATTCTAGCTGCATCTTTAATTCATGAAAATCCTGTTGTTTCACCCCTCCAAAACCTGTGGTATCTCTTCCTATGCTGCATCTACTATTGGTGCACTTCATTCACAAAAGTTAGGTAAGCTTTCTCAAAATTGTAATTTGCTGCAGCAATTGAGTTTCACTTGAAGGAACTGAGTAACCTAAATTCACCTCAACATTTTCACAAATTTCACCTTCAGGTAATGTGGGTACATCAGGTACCTTAATTCCCCCCCCCCCAAACTGATTGACTTCAGTTATATCAATTAAATTTACTTACTCTGGTTCACCAAACTTGTTATTTTCATAGTCATTCTCAGTAATAAATTCTTTGCCTAATCACAATCTGTAATAACCTTTACATTTTTACCCTCATAATCTTTTGCTTACCTTGTTACAACTCTATAACAAATTTTGTGTTTACATAATTACAGTTGGGAATTTTAATATGACTGTAAAATTACATCCAAATTTTGATTATTAATACTTGTGGCAGGTAAAAAGAAATAAATAATAAAAATGTTGATAACGTGCTATTAACATTAAGCTGATTAAATCAAATTAATGGGTGCTTTTTCAAAAACTGCATTTTTTGGCTCCTACCCACCAGATTTTTAGCCTCCCTACTAACTCTGCAATTTTTTCTGAGTATTTGATCCTTTTTCTCTAATTACTTGTCCTAATTCATGTTTTACATCCTGAATTTCTTGTTCAGTGCACGAAATACTTTGTTCTACCTTCCAAATTTCATGTTGAGTATTCCTAAAATGTTGTTCTAAAGCTAAAACCATGTTAAAGATATCTGACTGATTATGCTGAGTTTCCTGGGAAGATTCTGGGAAATTTCTAGTAACTTTATCCTAATATATAATTCGGCATCAGATTGGCTATGGCATAATGTCAAAGAACTGAAGTGTTCTTTGACATTATGTATACACAGAAAAATTACAATGCATACATAATCTAAAACAAAATATTAACAAAACAAATGATGATGGATTTATGTGGGCTTTGATGGTTTCTTTGGTGAATCACTCTGCATGTACTGTTGAATTTTACTTTTGCAAGATGCTGGAACAGACGTTTTAGAACTGTATTCCAATGTCTGGTCCCTGATCCTTTGTTGTTAGCTGGAACTGCTGCCTCGTAGTCACCTAGCTCGCTGCTGCATTTGGAATTGTCATGTAGACTTGTAGCTGATGGTATTTCCTCAAGTGCGTAGAATATCTTTGCCCCATTGGTGAACCAGCCATTGTTATGATATGGCAGCCATCGAAAACATACGACTGAAACTCACAGCCTAGTTCACTTGCTCGACAGAAAGATAATATGTAAATGATTGTCTCATAAAAAAACAATTCACAAATTTTGAATATTTTTTTGTGAAATTTATTCACGTTTATGCAGTTCACATACTTCCCACAGCAGAGACAGGAACAGTTTTTGATACAAGCCTGGTGGATTAGGATAACAGTGGTACAGTGTTCATTATTAATTTACATGCCTGTCATGGTGACCTTGGTCCTGCATGTTGGATGGGCAGCTGAACTACAACTGCAAAGTGCCTAACACAAATGTGAAGTGGGAGTGGGCATTCACAACTTTTAACTCCTCAACACAACCTCCCTCTCACATCATTTCCCTATAAACATACACAAATAAGGGCCTTGTGCAGTGCTACTCTTATCACATGCTCCCATTGTTAACTAAAAAAGTATCGTGCAATACAGACAGTCCCTTTCAGACACTGGTGGAAACCTGTTGTAGCATTGCAATATTTTATAATTTACATATATTCATGAATTATTTAATTGATTTCTATATTTCTGTGTTGGATAGTAATTCATTTAATATTTTGAAGATCATGGCAATAATAATTTGTTTGTAATTTGTACATGTTTGTTTTTATAATTTTCTTATTTTATTCGAGTCATTGCATCAGTACTAATAATCGTCATAGGATGAAAGTACAACTTTTCACGAGGTTAGTCAGCTAGACACGTAGTCACAGGGTTACACCATTTGATGCAATGAGTGTGCTGTCACAGTTGGCCAATATGATCACCAGTGTGTGCATGTAATACTTATATATTTTGAGAGTCATGTCAGAGTTCACAGGCAATTTTTTTGACATTACAGCACTTTGTGAAGCCTTGATCGGACAACATGTACATGATGAAACATTCAGTTAATATATATAAGGTAAGCGTGACTTTCTTGTCATCACATCAAGTTATTCACTAGTAATCACATTTTGCCACAGTTTCTTAGTTGTCGCAGTTTATTCCTCAAGTCAGTTAGGCGATGTAGTGTTCGTGCAGGAAAACGAGTGACCATGCTGCCATTGTATCGCTTTTTTTTTTTTTTTTGTTGGGAGTGTCAATTGTTTTAGAAGAGACTGCAATAAACGCCAGTGAACATTTACTTTATATTTTACTTATTTTCTGTTGGCACTCCTGGTATCAACAAACTTTCACCTTTTTATTTATTCTGAGTCTCAAACTTTTATCTGAGCTAGTTCTAGCTGGTGTTTGCTACAGACTCCAACGTGTAATTATGGGAAACACATAGTTGCAACTATTTTCCCCCACATGAACCAAACTGTGCCAAAAGAAACAACTATGTTACCAGGCTGTACTCGTAAATAAAGAACATCTACGAACATCCTAATGGCCTTTATCACAAATCTGTGATGTAACTTTAACTATGACTTTAGAACAAACAAATTCATGACAGGTACACATACTAATAGTACCAAAACATATAAAATAGTGAAAAACAATTACATTCCCTCACAATAACAAAAAGAAAATTAAATCAGTTTTCCTCTCCAATCAGCAATACTGCACCATTATTCACTTAGCATTTGACACTTTCTGTGAAACTTTGTTTCATAATTATTCATAAGTAGAGAACTTTTAAAGTACAACAGAAGACTGTGTTTTATTTTCCTTCCTATATTTATGAAAGGCAGCTTCACATACCACTAATGATTTAATTTTACTTGTTATGTAGGATGATGAGGGGCATGTGACCTCTTGTTTTGTTAGGAATGTATTTGTCAAAAAAGTTTTGATAGTAAGTGAAATAAAGTATATTATTGTGTTCTATATATAGAAGTGATTTTATGGCCTGCCAGTTAGCATTACATGCTTTATGACCAACGTATTCATAGTGATGTTTTTTAAAATGTACAGCTTATAAGTCTAGGGCAGAATATTTTTGTTTTTAAGGAGTATGAAACACAAACCAAACCATTGAGTGTAGAACAGGTGCAGGCATTTTTATTGTTACAATGAAGCCCTGTTCATGTTCGACAAAGTAATGGGGTCTAACAAGGAAAAAAAATTAAATGTGTCATCAATTGCAGACAGAGTCAAAAAGAGAGGTTCTACATGAAAATATATTCCACAGTGTCTTGGAATCACTAGAGTTAGTAGTAGTATTAGAAGTAGTATTAAGACTGTTGTCTAGTCATTAATTTTATAAAAATGAATATTAAAAAATTTAATTTGGGTTTTGTCCAATGATCGTACACAGATAGGATGGAGGGCAACAGGATTTCCTTATTAAGTGTGCTTTCCACTGGTGCATGTCCGCATGAACAAGGTGACGTCACGTGCTTGTGGGTCACCGAGACGGCGTTCGTCTTCTCACAATCAGGCCTTTCCCACTGAAGTTCAGACTACGCATGACCTGCTTCCTCACGATGAACCGCTCATGCTCGTGGTGGAGGAGGGTTTCCACCTCGTAGAGGGCATTTCCACTGTGCGTGTCTCCCAGCCGACCAGATACTGTAGTGCAGGCTTGTATCCTAGTCAGTCGACATGGATTGGGAGGAAGAAGTATGTGCTGGCCTTACAGCAGCTTATGTTGTTTTAATAGCTAAAACTTTGCATAATTGACTCATATGTGCCGACAAATTACAACTCCTAAAACATGCTCCATATACATGTACGTTGCCTAAGGTCGTTTACTGTTGCTTAGTTACAACTCAGAAGCTCTATCATTTATATAGTGCTAACTTTGACAATCAAGTTAGTTTGCATCACTCAATATACGTTTTGCGAAAATGCATTGGCACAAATAATCCGTGTAAGATACAACATTACTATTTCTGCCTAAGGTTTTTTCAGGAGAACTAACTTTTCTCTATAAAATTCCAAAGCTTCTACCAACATGCCTGTAACTGCAAAATATTTACAATGTATTACTTAGCTGGTGACAACTTATATCATCAAATGTGTTTGTAAAATTATATTTCTTAGCTCTAGGCTATTTTATGGAAGCCTAGAAATCTGTATTTTTCCATAGCTGTCCGTGTATAATAAAAAATAAAAAAATCATGAAACATTTGTGTGTTAACACTCTAATGGCCATTTACACTATAGTGTATTATTAAATTCAATCAGTTGTTGAATTCAATTTATTGAATACAAATGCAGTTCAATTTATTGAATTTAATAGAATACTTCAGAGTTTTGAAAAGCTTTTCACACATGCAGTTGTATTTGATAAATATTAAGTTAAAACTGATTTTTTTTTTTTTTTTTTTTTTTTTTTTTTTTTTTTTTTTTTTTTTTTTTTCCAAAAATTATTTCAGTTAAAAAATACCTGTTTGTCCAGATTTTTTTTTCTTCTCCAAACCTCTACAAACCATGCACTACACAAAAATAACTTGTAGAAATCTATACAAACTTTTTTTCCAACATGATATATTTGCTTTGTATGAATTAATTATATGCAAATACTATTGTTGCTTAAATGCTCATTAAATACTCTATTTATACTGTTTAAATGATTCGGAATGCTAGTTGAAAAATTTGACTCAAGAAAACATAGTTATTAAAGAAAAACATTGGAGAAATTTGAGTTATTCAATGTCTTGAAAGAGAAAATGGCAGTGATAATGACGTCCAAGTAAAATCATACATTATTCAATAAATAGAATTCAATAATTTTGAAGTGATCTTTGATCATGTGAAAGGGCATGAAGATTGTTTAAGTTAACTATCAGGCAGTTTATGAAGTTATTGTTGAAAATGAGTGACGGTATTAGTTATTTGTAGTATATAATATTCTGGATTATCCTCACCGAATTCATATGTTTGGGAAACAACAGCAATAAAGGGAAATAGTTTTGCCATATTTTATAGAAAATTTTGGGGGCCAGAAAGCTACATGAGAAGTCTACAGCAATGGTATGCAGATGTAAGCATTCCATTGTCCAAGGTACCATTAAGGGGAAGGCCCGGCACTTCTTGGAAACAACCCACACTGTGCGGGTGCTATTTCCACTGTGCGTCCCTTCCCATTCTGAACAAGGGTTTCTCTGTCAGCATCTTTCATGTATATGCACAGCTACCTGGAGGATCACCTTTAGACGGATCCTCCTGCACACACCCAACACACAGCAAATAAGGCTTTTCCACAGCCTGCTGTCCTGCACACATCCCACCTGTGACGTCAGGAGTGACGTCATGTTCGCCGAACAGGAACAGTGGAAAGGCCCCTTTACAGTTAACTTCAAAATACTTGATATCTTAATGAGTGCTTGCAAAGTGAGTCAGGCAAGGGTTTTTGGGCTAGAACCATTACTGGTCTACCTTCCTTGAGTGACAAGTGAAGCCTTTGTAGACTGTCATAAAGGATTTGACATAAGGTAGAGGTGTGTCACAACAAACTTATCAAGCCAATTATTTGCCACATTTTTTGAAAAGTACCTGGTTTTTTTTTTCATTAAAAATACTACCTAAGAGACTGCAGAAAAATACATCTGCAAATGAAAACAAGGAATAATTTGCAATTGCAATCATAAAGTTTTTCAGAAATATGAAAAACACTATATTTCTGTACTAAAATTGACAGTTAAAAAGTAGTGTCAATTCTCTGGTTGTAACCATGTTGCTTATAGGAAAGAAGTCATATTTTTTAATAAAATAAAATATGTAATTTTTTAGTTTAACTATACTAGGTATATAACAAATCCATACAGCTTGCACTTTCACAACATAACAGTCGCTTAAACTATCTGTTTGATGTAAATATAACTTTAAATACCTCAACAAATAATTGTCACTTTATAACAAACATTAATTTTAGAACTAAGGCAGTTACGTTTATCATCACAAATCGTCTGACATATTACCTTTACAATATTGAGATAAGTATCATACCTAACTCATTCCAACTTGCACTATCCCATGAATCTATGACAGCGTCCAGTGCATATGTGGAAAACCCCTGAGAAGAGTTCTAAAGCTTTTCTTGACACTGCAAGAAGACATTACACAAAGCTCTTCAGGTCAACCCAGCAGAGGGTGTAGTGAGCCAATACTAGTACCCTCTGACCCCTTTAGATAAGAATGATGCAATGTAAAGGAACAAGTAATTGACTAGAGAGGGAATGATGAGAACTAATCAGAAAAGCAGCTGGCATATAACAATTTGAATGATTACCTGTTATTCAAATAAATTTGCGAGTAGAAAGATGTGTGCTTTTAGCTTTAATATTGTGGTGTCATGACTTATGCAGCTTATACTTTAAAACACACCTACTTAGTTGACCAGAAATAACAAAAAAACAACTGTCTCCACTACATGCTCTTCCCTAAAAGGAGGGCCAGCATGAAGTCCGACAAGAAAAACAAGACTCAATGTGGCCTCGAAATCCACAACCGAGATGGCACTTACCGATATTTTGGCAATGCTCGCACAGCATTTTGAGCCCTAACCCAGTGAGATAGTGGAATCTTCAAATTCTACATCAGAAAACCATTAGAAAGGTGAATCCATAGCGGAATGTGTGGCAAAACTGCGGCGACTAAGCATCCACTGCAACTTCACAGACCTTGACAATGCTATGAGTCCGGGGGGGAGTGGGACGGGTGTGGCATTCGTGACATTAACTTGCAGCATACACTCCTGACTAAAGACAAGTTGACATTCAGGAACGCGATGGAGTTGACAACTGGCTGCAACGTAAACTATCTGTGAGCACAGCTGGGCCCTTCGTCTGGGGCGGTGCTTAAGGTAGGGCGCACCAAGTATGACAAAAAGGATAACCCCACTTCACAAACTAAACCAAGTCCAGTTAGGGTTGACTAGCAGGTCACATGTGACAGGCTGGTCTGCTTGATGTGCAATTGGGATGACAGCCCCAACCACTGTCGCCATGTGCATACGGTGTGCAACTTCTGTGCGAATGTAGGGCACATGAAATGGACATGTATTACGAAGAGGAAGAAAAGTATAACTGGAGAAAAGGGACGATGGAGAGAACAGAATGAGATTAAAAATTCCAGGAAATGGAACAGCAACCAGGTCGTGAACTACAACTTAAACCAATCAGACGTAGAGAAAGGGGATGAGGCAGCAGTATATAGCATGTTACAGACAACAGCTATTACACGTAAGAGCTAATCACCGATCGTCCCGGATGTTTTGCTGGATGGAAAAAAACATCCCATAGAGGTTGACACAGGTGCGAGCTTTTCAATTATCAGCAATGAGACATACAAGAAACTGTGGCCGGACCTACCTACTGTGGCCAGTACTAGCAGACTCAAACCTAGTCCTACATACCTGGTCTCAGGAAAAGTGGGAAATCAAGGGAACTTTAGAAGTATGGGTAAAGACAAAGACAAGTCAAAACAGATTACAGATTTTAGTGGCAGATGGGCAGGGGCCCAGTCTCGTAGGCAGGAATTGGCTACAACCACTTGGAAGTGAAGTGGAAGGCATTTTCCACCTAGCACAACAGGAAGTAATGCAGGCAGTGCAGCATCATGCACGGGTGTTAGACAGTGTTGATCTTGGTATGTATGTGGACCCTTCCGTGACGGTGGAGCTTAAACCGGAAGTCAAGCCAATTTTTCGGAAGAGCTAGGGTGTGCTATTCCCATTGTGGGACTTGTTAAGCATGGAGATTGATAGGCTGGTCAACCCAGGAGTTTGAGCCAATATAACTTTTGGCTTGGGCTACTCCAGTTGTCCCCATTAGGAAAGCTAATGGATCAATACGGCTTTGCGGAGACTACAAAGTTACAGTGAACAGGGTATGCAAAACTAACGTCTATCCCTTGCCAATAAAAATGAGGCCTTTGGTAGTTTGGTGGGAGCGATGGTATTCACAGAGCTAGACTTAGAGGATGCATACTTGCAAGTGTCAGTGGATGACGCAACAGCAGAAATATTGACAGCTTATGGAAACACTGTTAGCTGGGATTACTGGTGTGGTGGTCCTGCTGGACGATATATTGGTCACTGGGAAATACAAGCAAGAATATTGGCCAGGATAGATAAAGCGGGATTGAGGTTTAAGAGTGCAAAGTGTTTTTGGAGCTGATTCATAAAATTTCTTGGGGTATCAAGTTGATAGAGTAGGAGTCCACCTAACAGACGAGAAAGTGGAAGCAATCCAGAAGGCCCCAATCCCCAAGTGTAAGAAGGAACTGCAGGCATTTTTGGGCCTCCTGAATTTTGACGAGAGGTTTCTGGAAAATAAGGGAACTGTCATGGAACCACTGCATCGCCTGCTATATAAAAGGATAGAGTGGGGTTGTACACCAGAGCACACTGGGTCATTGTGGAAGGCGAAGAACCTCTTGCATTCTGATCAAGTGCTAACACATTATGACGTGAATAAGCCCCTCACTCTGAAGTTTTGTGCATCAGAATACACACCAGAGAGGAAGGCAGTGAAGCACCCGTGGCTTCTAGATCTCGCACCTTGCAAAAACATGAGAGGAATTGTTATCAACTTGACAAGGAAGGGCTTGCTGTTATGTTTGGTGTAACCAAATTTAGGCAGTATGTAACTGCACAACCATTTCTGATTGTAACCTACCACAAACCGCTGCTATGCCTCCTAGATCCTAAGAGAGACATCCTAGATATCCTATCACCATGCCTCTTTAGATGGAGCCTTTGGCTTTCAATGTTTGAGTTTACAAGCCATGCAGATGCCCTCAGCCGATTGCCTGATTCCACAGAGAAAGTGCAAATACAGACAGTGGGCAATGTGCTCATGCTGGAAGCCATGCCCAGCCCACCAACAATCCAAACATGCTGGCCCAACTAACAGCCTCAGACCCCATTTTGTGTCAACTCAAGCAGCACACACAAGGGATGGCAGGAAGGCAACAAGGGCTCAGATAGCTATGCCCATGCTGAAATAGGAGGGAAGAATTATCCTTACACAAGGGCTGCCTCCTGTGGGGTAACAGAGTGGTTATCCCAGAAATGTGGTGGAGGGAACTGTTGGTGAGTCTACATGCTGCACATGATGGCATTGTTAAATCCAAGATGATCGCTTGTTATATGTGGTGGCTAGGCATAGACAGGGACATTGAGCAGATTGTAGGACAGCGTCTAGAATGCCAGCAACAACGAGCCAACCCACCCAACATGAAGTTAAAACAAGCAACAGTAACAGAGCCATGGATACGGCTGCATATTGACTTTGTGGTACCATTTCAACGACAGGTTTTCCTCATTGTGGTTGATGCACACTCCAAATAGCCGGAGGTGAGGAAAATGCATAGCATGTCGAGTGCAGTTATCCAGGCATTGCAAGCGTTTTTCAGTTGCCATGGGATCTCTCTGTACTTGGTATCAGACAGAAGAACTGAATTCGTGTCCTGATAATTGGGGGATTTTCTGAAGAAGAATAGCGTGTCCCTAATTCGAGTGCCTCCATTCCATTCAGCCACAAACGGACAGACAAGCTGAGCGAATGGTGCAGACCGTAAAATGTAAGCTCAGGAAGATGTGTATGGGAGATTGGCCGACATGAGTGGCAAGAATATTGTTGGCACTACGCACAATGCCCAACGTGGACTCACAGGGGACATCAGTAGAGCTCCTCATGGGGCTACCATAAAGAACGGCACTCGAACAAATACGCTCCAACCCTGATTTGGAGTTGGAGCAGTCACGTGCAACAGAACAGTACGGCACTTTACCTTGGGGCAGCAGGTGCTTATCCGTGACTACAGAGGAACACGGAAATGGATAACGGGAAGCATAGTAGCTAAACAAGAGCCTGTAACATACTAAATAAATGACAGGGATGGCAACACATACAGCCATCATAGTGATAAGTTGCTGAGCATCGAACCTGCACGTAAGGCAAAACGGGCAGGCCAGTTCAAGATTTCTGGAAGGGCCGATGGTTATCAACATGTTCCAGACCATGGAGGGAATGGAACCAGCCATGAATGCACTGTTCAACACCACCCCATACCGGAGGAAGGAATATCACAGCTGCAGCAGGCAGAGCAATCAGCGGCCCAGCAAGGTGAACACTGGTAGTCACCAGTTCAGGTACTAACACCAGACCACAACTTACACCCTTTCAGAGGGTTAGAACAGCAATGGAGCCGTGTGCAAGAGCAACTGGAAGGACTGCACATAGAATTGGACAACACACCGCAGACAAGAAGATCGAGCAGGGTGAGAAAGGTCAGTACGTAGTCTTGCAGCCTGTCGGGGACAGGCTGCAAGAATATGTACTGTAATTTTAAGGGGGGAAGTGTCATGTATATAGGTTATGTGTACGTATTTGTGAACCGGGAATGAGTGATAGAAGATGCAGGACAGAATGTGAGGCATCAGAGGGGTGATTGGTGCTATCCAGGTGATGTGTACAAGGTTATGGTGAGAACACTACAAAGTCCTTCCTGGTTTAGTTGTTAGTAAGCTTGCTATGTGGCAGACAGTGTTCGAGATGCGTAGGCAATGGGTATCTCTCATGTTTCGCTAGGTTGAGCACCTAGTATGATGTGTGCCAGCCCCCTCGGTGAAACATCAGGAGTAACAACCAGAGGTAAATCAGGGTTGTAATGAGCTAATACTTGGTGACTGGTTAACATATCGTTAACTGTCTGAAGTGCCACTTGGTGCATTGTGGTCCAAGCCCATTTAGATTTTGAGTTTATCCAGCAGTGTAATGACTCTAATATGGTAGCCTTATCCTTGAAGAATCTACCATAAAATGAGATCAAACTTAACAAAGACTGAAGTTCCTTTTTTTGTACATGGACTGGGAGCATTTGTAATACCAGCAGTTTTGTCCCTTAGTATCAAGCCTAAATCCCAGAACTTTAGTAAATGGAGCTTGCCACACACATTTGCCAGAATTAACCTTGAATCCAGCATCACCAAGGATATGCAATACTTGGAGAAGCCTATCCCAGTATTCTGCTATAATTGTACCTTAACGTATGTGTTGTCTTTGTATGCGATAACACCTTTAACAGGTCCCAAAAAAACTATCAATTATCTTTTGAAATGCAGAAGACGCAATCTTAATACCAAAAGGTAACAGCGTATCTCTGTGCAGGCCTTGAACAGTGTTCACTGTCAGCATGTGAGAAGTCTATCCATCCACCGGAATCTGAGTGTAAGCCGCTTTCAAATCAGTGGGTCCATAGATGCAACCACCTGCTAACTCTGACAACACCTGATCCAGTGTTCGTGATTTGTATGTATCTGAAGATAAAGTATGGTCTACCGTGCCTTTGTAATCAGCACAAAGTCAAAGGGTACTGGTGTGCTTCAATACTGGGACATTAGCAAAGGCCCAGGGACCGGCATGGTTCACAGGAATCCATACCCCTCTTTTCACATTTGCCTCAATAGCTTCCTCCATCTTAGTAGCGAGGGAAAATTCAACCAATGAAGATTGCTGATACACAGGAGCAACAGCAGTGTTTATATCCATGTGAAGGGGAGGTCCCTTATAACAGCCCATACCACAAACACACCGATTGCCTAGAGAACATCAAAGCTTGCTTCCACGACTGTCCTGTGGTTGCATGCCATGATCTGAGCTGTAATTTGTACCTACAAACAGATGCATGCAAAAGTGACTAGGTGCAGTGAGTGTGAGACAAATTATTGATTTCGGTACTGCTAAATATAGCTCCGTATAATGCAGCCAGAATTAATGAGTGTGTCTGTTTGGCTGTTGTTTGGTCTGTTAAGTGATAACAGGAAGTTCCCAGAATATTGAAAGTGTACTCTATGCGCAGACAATGGGTGCTTAGTGTGGCTACACTATACGAAGAAAGCGAGAAGCAAGCTGACTTGCTGGACCTTGTTTCAGCAGACCTTAAATTTTGAAGTGCAGCATGTACCTGGCAGGGAGAACAAACTGGCATATGCACTTTCAGGGTCACTCGAAGAAACAGTCTCACATATCAAACAGAAGTGGGAAGTTATTATCCCCATTAAGCCACCTGACTTCAACCCGGCTACTCCCAGCGGTGTTGCATAGTGCCAAATTACCATTATTTCCATGGCACTCACGTGGCAGGACTGTGGACATAGGTGATTAATGTGCAACAGACTTGCCCTGTATGATTGGACTAAGCAATGTGTCAATAATGTAATCAATCACTGGAGTGTAGTTGGATGTCTATACACACATGCAAACACTGCTGCTGATAAGTGGAGTATACTTTATATGTACCATGTGAAAAACATAACCTAGAGCCAAATTATGCACACAACAGTGAATTTGCCTGTCACACCCATGTTGCACAGTCATAAAGAAATGTCCTTTGCTATTTCTGTTGTCCTGGAATCTCCCATAACACACACCACCATGCAGATGGAACTCAAAAACAGTTACCCTATTTGCCAACGAAACCCTTTACGATTGTGGCGCTTGATCTCGTGGGCCCTTATCCTTGTGTGGCCACCGGGAAATGTTTAATAGTGGCCATATCTGGTTTGTTTTCCCAGTGGGTATAAGCTTATCCAGTCCTGAGTGCATGTGCCAGAAATAGCAAAAATACGGGAGTGAGAGTTTTCCTCCTGCTGGGGATACCCACACCTGGTGTTAACAGACAATAGTACACAGTCTATGGGGAAATAATGGCAGGACTGTTGAACCAAATGGGAAGAGTTACATCACACAATTGCTATGTAACACCCACACTTAAACACATCTGATTGACACAGCCAAGAACAAAAAAAAAAAACAACTGCATCTGCACATGGGTGACAACCTTGCATCGTAGGTTGACCTCTTGCCCACCTCCCTTTTAATTCTCCACACATCAACCTCACCACTGGCAAGACACCAGTTGAGCTGTTTCGAGGTCAGTATATTCCTATCCTGGGAGAGTTCACATGCATGCCGCAAGGGCATGCAGTGAGATAGTGCCACCAGTCCTGAAAGCAGCGGAGCATGCCAGTGGCAACTTTTGTGCTGGGTTTGCTCCAAAGTGAAGTGGCCCTCATCTAGTGGTGTACCACCAGGGAGAAACTGCTATGTGTTGTGTGTGTGAGCGGGAGACACTGTCTCTCCATCTACCACTATGACCTGTGTTGCTCTGGCACTATCCCAGACACCATCACCACCACAGCATACCAATTCTTGGTGCCTTAGTGCCTAAGTCAGCTGACCGCAGTGTCATGTGGCGTGTGTCTAGTCCTGCGATACCCAACATGCCAACACCCATTGGGGTTCCAGACAGCAGGCCAGCCGCATCAAACGTATGTCTCCCACTGCTGCTGTTGCCTGCACTGCTGCTTCAACACCTCACTGACATTTGCAACGTAATACCTATTCACAGAGAGAACTGCCCGAGACACACCATCAGGGGCACCTTCTGGGAGTATGGATCTGCAGGTGCCAACCCTGCTCAGTGACACCACAATGTATTTGTTACACCTTGTGTGTCTCTCCTACAGTGATTCCTCACCTGACCACAAGGTGGATACATCCACATAATGTGATGGGGATGCCCAGCCACCCACCTAGTGCCTCTTGCAACACTGTTGCAGGCCTCACTCCAGCAGCAGCAATGAGTCAGTGTCTAGGGCTGGCTTCTTGCTGTTCCATTGCTCCAAGTTGCCCATTTGTTCACGACGTGTGCCTTGTACAACTTGCAGAGGCCTCCCATCACAACCGTATCAGTACCATGCCTCATGCACCAATTCACATCCGAGGCCCCTCCCTCCTGCAGCTTTGGTGAGGGCTGTGACCACCACCATCCTTCTGTGCCTGACAGCATAGGGGAGGGGGACAGTGTTTGGTGGCAGACAAAAGGCATCCAAATGGGGGTGAGCATACAATGAAAGTTGAGTCCTGTGCCCATGGCATCCATTCATCCTACCACCTGCACAGCGGCATGTGCACTTGAGGGGTCATTACTGCGACCTGAACAGTGGGCAGTTTATCCCGGCCAGCGCTGAGTGTGGGAAATAGCTTCCTTGTGCTTCGGACTATGACTGAGGACAAGCAGCTGCCCTGCATTTGCATTCTCAAGAGAGAACTACTTGGGACATAATTATTCGAGCCAACACAAATATGCAGAAATGTCCCACATTCAAAGTAACCAAGGAAATTAAAGCCATTTCGAATCCAGCAGTTTTCTGAAACTCGGCTACCCTTTGTGTGCCCTTTATCACCTCCCAGTGTATTATTGTGTGTGATGTGTACAAAGCTGGTTTTATTTCCGTGCTTTGCCTATTTATCACAGTGTAAAACCGAGTAAGGGATAGTAAATGGTAACATAGTATCTTAAATATTTTATTGTTTTTACCTGTTTTGAGCATAGTTACCCACACCCCTTACTGCCCAATAGACTTTTCCAACTAAGAAGGTACAAATGTACAAGTTTGAAATCATGGACATAGAATTTTTCATGTTTTTATTTGGCCCAAAAGACTGCTCAAAATTCATCTTAACAATGTGCAAGTACTAGTCTTGTAGTTTTTACAGCTCTAATCTTCTACTATTTTATGGGTATGTGTCAAAGTGTGGATTGTTTATTGTCTTCCAAGGATAAAATTCCTTAGTGTATGTTTTTCTCTGATAGCAAGTGTTCTCATCTTGTAAATTTTGGCACATTTCCGAGCCAAGCCCGGCTCAGAATGCAGCCATAATGATTAGTTTGGTATTGTGCGAGATCGAGAGTGGACAGGCTTTTACCTGCTCTTGGGCCATCAAAATATTTGTGATATAACCATGTAGATTTCAATATTTAATAGTATAAACTGGAACCTAGTTAAATTTTTTCCCTGGGAGTAGATCCCCTTCATTCCCTGCAGGCTTGCACAACCCAGGGACTTAACACCTTCGAGTTACTGAGCCTGTCTAAGGGATAGGGGAGGTGAAGAAACCAGGGGGTAATGTTGTAGTCCATAACACTACCTACTCCTCATGTTTGTTTGTTCTGAACAGTCTCTGCAACATCTGGGACCATCATAGAGTGCCGTAGGCTTTGCCTAAGAGCTCTACAATAAATCCAAAGGACACACATCTGTAGTGTTTACTTAGGTGCGGTTCATAGCCGCCATCTTGCACACCCTGTCTTTTCCTTCACTCTGCCTAATACAGTTGCTTCTCTGCAGGTCTGCCACCCGACCAGCTGTACACTACCTTACAACACCACAACACTACACCTCCCTCACTCTGTCTTTTCTTTACATATATTTCTGGAGTTTCCTCACTACTCTCCCACTCCTTGTGCCACTCGACTGTATTCTGTTAGTTCCTGGGGTGCTTGTGTCTTCTGCTGGGGAGCCCAGAAATGGGCTTGGGACTTCTGCTGGGCCCCGCGCACTCTCTGAGAAGCACCAAAATGGGGGATTTCTTGCTGCTTCTGGTGCCTGTCTTCTGCTTACGAGTCACTGCAGATAGAGTCTTGTACTGGACTGGGTAGCGTCAACAACTTATCTCTTCTGACCTGTCCAGGGTTGGTTTCCTTCCCTAATGTTATTATGCCCCTCCTGCTGTTGCAACTGTTTCCTGCAGTAACTTCTATCAGCTGGTGTCCGTTTCTACATATCTGCCCTTTCTCTGTAGATACACTGTATGGTCTTGGTACAGTGGATATATTTTGAACTTGCCCATAACGTCTCATGTCTGTGATCCACACTTTATTGCCTACCGGGAGCAGTGATAGGTCCCTGATTCCTTTCTTTTCATCATGTTTCCTTTTGTTCCTGTATTGTACTGCTTCAGCCCTACTCCTGAACTGTGCCAAAGGTCCCTTGTTCCATGAGGGTGCCAGTTGTTCATGTCTCATTGGCAGTGTATTCTGCAATTTACTCCCAAACAGCAATTCTGTTGGAGAGAAGCCAGATTCGAGTGGTGTGCTTCTATATGCCAGTAGACCAAGATTTGGGTCTTCAAATTGGGAGAGGATGCATTTCGTAATGTCCACTGCCTTTTCAGCTTCCCCATTGGACTGCGGAAAACATGAATTGCGGAAAACATGGATTGGACGTTTCTGTATGGAAGTCATAATCTTTTGCAAACTGTTTGAAGTCATAGGAACTGAATTGGGTTCCTCCATCCATCTTAACTGTTTGGGGTATTCCATGTCTGGCAAAAATGTTCTTTGGTTGTGCTATGACTGCATCCAACGAAATCATGTCTGGGTCGATCACTTCTAGGAAACGAGAGTAATAGTTTTGCACAACCAGGAAGTGTTTCTTCTTCAGTTCCATTAAGTCCATGCCTAACATTGATCATGGTTCACTAGGCAGCGATGTGGTCTTCAACATTTCTACTCGTTTTTACTGCTCTAGACACACCACACAATTTTCTACCATTCTCTTGACCTCGTTCGAGACATTGGGCCACCACACAGACTCACTTGTACGGCGACTGAATTTAACGATCCCCATGTGTCCTTTGTGGATACATCGTAGAATTTCTGGCTAGAGTTCCAGTGAAACAGAAATTCTGTTGCCTTTCATGATTTAGTCCTCATTGTATGTCATTTCTACCCTCTCAGACCTGTATGAAGAATCTTTATGAAAGCCTTTCAAGATGCTGTTTTTTAATTGGTGGCTTTCTGGATAATTTTTCTGTGCTTCCCTGATTTCTGAAAGATGCATGTCTGAGAAAAGTGTTTCTCCAAGTACATTGTGTATGTGTAATTCTTCTTCAAGAACATCTTGGCCCTCTTCCAATGGTCTCTTTGTTAGTGCTCGTGATGGTGCATCTGGCACATGAAAGTCTTTTCCTAGCACATGTTGGATCATATCTCTAAAGCACATCATTCGCATTCACAGCCTCTGTAATCTTGCTGTCAGATCTGCCACAGGTTTAGAACTTAACAATGTCAATAGTGGTTTATGATCAGTCAGGATGTGTACATTTGTGCTCATGATATACTCAGGAAATTTCTTGCAAGCCCAGGTAATTGCCAGAGCTTCTTTTTCTATTTGTATATATCTCATTTCTGTTTTGCTAAAACTCCTAGATGCATAAATAACTCTTTTTCATTTGTTATCCTTTTGTTGTTGCTCTAGGACCGCTCCCAAGCCATACGATGATGCATCTGCTAATATTATCTCAGCACCTCTTCTCTAGAGTACTAGGGTAGATTGCTATGTAAGCTCTTCGTTTATAGACTGCATTGCTTCCTTCTGTGCCTCACCTCAGACCCATTTGTTTCCTTTGTTGAGCAATGCCCTCAGTGGCTGTATCTTGCTCGACAAATGTGGGATGAATTTCATCAGGTAGTTTACCATACCCAGAAATTGTCGCAGTCCATGTACATTTGTGGGTTCTGGCATGTCCCTTACAGCCCTGGTTTTCCTTAAATCAGGTTGTGCCATTCCTTTGCCTTTCACATGTCTTAAGAACTTTTTAACTGTTGGCACTCGAAACTGACAATTATTTTTGTGGAGTGTGACTCCCTTATCTTTCAGCTTCCTTAAACTACCTTTACCCTTGTATAATGTTCTTCCTGTGTTTCCCCATAAATAAGGATGTAATCTGCTTGGTTTACTATTCCTACCATCCTTTCCAGTATCTCCTGCATACTTTGTTGATAATGTTCTGGCCCGGAATTGATCCCAAAGCGTAAGCGGTTGAAATAAAACCGTCTAAATGGTGTGAGGAAGGTGGTTAAGATTGTAGTATGTTTTTCCAAGGGAACCTGCCAAAACCCATTAGAAGCATCTAGTTTTGTGAATACTTTGGCTTCCCCAAGTTGCAACAGTGACTCATCTACGGATGGTAGTTGGAGACGTTCTCTGCATATACATCTGTTTAATTCTGTATAATCAATATATATTCTTACAGCTCTCTCCTTTTTAGGCACAACCACCATTCGAGCACACCATTCTGTTGCTGAACTTGTAACAGGTTACTGTCCTGTCCTCTCGTGGTTCTCAGTAAATGCCAAAGAACTAGCTTAGCGTGAGTTGGATACTTTGACTACATAATAATAAAAGTGTGTTGATACCAGGATTGCCAATAAATAAAAAAGAAGTTAAATGTTTACTGGAGATTTATTGTAGTGCCTGCAAAACAAACTATTGACACTCGCAGCTGATGAACAAAAAAAAGAACATGACAATGGCAGCCTTCATAAAGTAAAACTTCTCACTTCAAGAGTTATGAAGACGAGAGAGAATTGTTACTTTTCTCTCCCGGCACCCTCCTCGCACAGATGAAAAATAAATTTAATAGATATTTGAACTGAAATGTCCGAAATACAAAATAAGGTTAAAGTCGCGGGCACTGGTCATTGCGAGTAACGTGATCACTCGTTGCAGGCTGTCCAACTGACAGCTGACAAACGATCATGATGTGACAAACTGTTGTGATACCTGAGAAAGGTCGTGCTTCCCTATATATTAATCAAAAGTTTCCTCATTGAAAACATGGTTTTCGAGCAGTTGGACACATCAGCTAAAGGTGACCTCTGTTATTTTCCTTGTTTCACCATGTTGTGCGGCGACGTGGTTAGTTTATCAACCCAGTGCAAAGGAAAAGGTGCAGTATCGTCCTATGATGTCTGTTGTTGACGTCTTTTACTACTGATGAAATGAGAAAAGAAAAATAATCAATTTGGAAAAACGAAAATATATAGAATACAAACAAGTTGTCATTGCCACAACCTTTCAAATATTACATGAATTACTATCCTTGACTGAAATATAGACAGTTGAAATACTTCCTGAATGTACCAATTATATATCTACCTGCAATGCTACAAACTGATCGGTGTGATCACACCATCTTTTACCATTTCGTTTAGCTCGCTTTGAACAATGTCTTGAAGTGGCAATGCCACTCTCCGTGGTGCAGAAATTCCATATGGCTTGCTGTCCTTTTCCAACATTATCTTATATGCTTCATTAATTTTTCCCAATCCAGTGAATACCTCTGGGAACTTATTGACAAATACATTCGTGTTCACAGTGGTGACCTTTTCCTTAACTTCCTCCAAAGCCCTCCAGCACCTATCGTAATAAGGTTAAAAGCTCTTAAGGCTGGTTTGCCTAACAGTGGTATGTGTTGATGTGCTACAATATAGTTCTCTTGATCACTACACCGATTCTGGATAGACAAGCATGCTCGTGCCATGCCCACGACATCTACTGCCTGACAGCCTGCACCAAACAGTTTTTTTTTGTCAGTTTGTTTCAGCACCATTCCCAACCTGTCACTTAGTTCCTTTCCAATCATAGTAACATACACACCTGTATCGACTTTGAATTTTACCATTGAGCTTCCCACATGCACACATAGAAATCATGGGTCTGAACTAATTTCCATGGCCTCAATCTCGCCCATATAATAATACCTATCCTCCGTTCCATTTGCTTCTGTCGCATCAAGCTCGTGAACGTCAACGCTTTTGCAACATCTTGCATAGTGCTCTTGTTTTGTACATTTGTAACACTTTACCTTATTAGCCAGACACTGAAATTGCTGATGTGAAGGGCTGACACCACATTTGGGGCACCTGGTTGGATGGACTTCTGTGTTTTGTTGACATCTGTCACTTGTGTTTTCCTGGTAGTTTTGCAGCTGAAACACTCCCGTTGGCTTCCGAGGAGGCTTGTGGTTGCTCGCTGTTCCATGCACAACATCAATTGTTATCTCTGGTTGCCTTATCGCCTGTTGCTGCTGTTGCACATTTTCTGCATGTAGTATTCGAGCAATTGCTTGTTCCACGGTCAATGTACTGTCCATTTGCAGTATTTCAGATAGCTTATCATCCGCTACCCCGATAACTAACACTGTAGTGACAAGCTCATCCTTTAAGCCCTGCAAGTCACACGTTTCAGCGAGTTTGAATACGTAATTTATGAACGCGTCGGCAGGTTCACTGTCCTGCTACCTCCACTTATAGAATTTGGCGCATTCGTAGACGACATTTTTTTTTACTAAAAGAACTTATCAAATTGGCCTTTCACCGCATCATAGCTTACTGCCTGTTCTTTTTTCATGGTGAAGGTTTTCATCATCTCATCTGCCTCTGGTCCCATGTAGTACAACAACATATTGACTTGCGCTTCTTGTTGTTTGCTTTGCAAGTCGGCCGCAATTCGAAATTGTTAGAATCTCTTGAACTTGGGCCGCTCAGATGGTGTGTGGAAATCACAGTTGTCCAATGGCATAATCTGAAACTGCGCCGCGCCTGCCATGATTGTACTCGCACTCCCATGGCTTACCCACACTTTTGTTAACCAAATCACTACCTCTGCACGCACTTAGCTCCGTTATTGCACAGTGAACAGAATCCGAACAATGAAACAATTGCGTGTGTCTGTCATTTGCATAGCAAAGTATGTAATATACATCATTATTTTACACCTGACAGCATGCAGTGTTTACTCTGGTACAGTTCATAGCTGCCATCGTGCACACCCTGTCCCATCATGCACTCTGCGTAATACAGTTGCTTCTCTGCAGACCTGCCACCCGACTAGCTATACTCTACCCTATAACACCACGACACTACATCATCCAATCAGTATTTTTTTTTTAAGTGTTTGCGAGGAAAGGGAAATACCGACTAGCATCTGATGTCATTGTCTGGCATATTCTAGGGTAACCACTTACTCTTTTGCTGTTCATTTAAACAGCAGGTCACTAGGAGGTATAGCTCTCTCACAAACAGTAACCTTGATGGTGTTACCCTTGTTGAATGGTGAATTGCAGAATGATTAGCAAGGAGAAATACTGACATCTTTGTATCCCAGTCCTTTTGGTTGTCTGCCACAAACGTTGACAGGTACTGCTCAAGATACTTTCATCAGCATTCACAGTCTTCTTCATCCAAAAATTGTTGTTACATTTTGGAAGGAAGCAGCTTCAAAATTTCATCCTGATATAAGTGGAATTCTTGTGGAACCCACAAACCTCGGAAAGACATACTATAGGAGTGCATTAGCAACAGTACATGTTGCTTGGTTTTGTAGGGGAGTAATTTTGGGCTACCAGTAGCAACCATTTACCTCTGTCTAGCAAGTAAGGGGCCCAGGTATCTATAGCCATCCTCTCGAATGGGACTGAAACATTGAATTTCTGGAGATGACTGTGTTCTCTAGTCCTTGGTCTCTTCCTCGCAGTGCAAATATGCCACATTCAACACCACTTCTCAATATCCTCTTGACAATGTAACCAGTAGAATGTCTGGTGAACTATGTCAAGTGCTTTAGTAATATCAAAGTGTCCACAAGCTGCAGTAATATGCCATTCTTTCAGGAATTCTGCAGATCTTTATTTTATAAGGACCAACTTTAAGTGCATGTGTTCCTTATCATTACCCCAGTTCCTGTAAAGCACACCATTCAGTATAAAGGAATTTCACTTTGCCCAGCATGCTTCGACTGCAGTGCTCAGACTAGATATCTTGTCCCATTATGGTTGACAGCCATCTTCTTTCCACTCTAGTATTAGATGCAACATAATGTCCTTTAGTTGAACTTCCCTAATGCTTTTGTCACTCCATTTAGGTATCTTGTCACAAGATACAGAACCTTAATTCTTGTCATCTGTGCCTTCAGCAACTAGCCACTCTTTTCTTCTTGGCATTTACAATGATGAGAGAATTGTTTGCATGGCCTCCTAGAAAGAGCTTCTTCATTACTGTATTTCAGTCATATTCTTGAAGAAGCAGTATCTACCAGCCTGTTTGACCTTAGACGTTCTTAATTATAGTAGCCATTGTTTGATGCATGATCAGTTCTTAAAATAAATTTCTACCATAAAAGGTAGTGGTAGAGATGTGAATTTGCTTTCACCATAGCCAGATGCTCTCTGTGTGCCACATAATAATTTCTCTTTGGCTTGTGTGGTACCTTACTGAAGTATTCCAGTGGCTTCTCCTTCCTATACTGTATCTGAGATAATACAGCATCATTATCCAGAATGAAGAGGTCATCACTGCAGGGGAAACTCAAGACTGCGGGGTATATCACATTTTCTTTAATTTACTAAAAGCAACTTTGCACTCAGTGGTTCAACAAAATTTTCTTTTTGCCCCAGCAAGTTAATACATTGACTTGGCAATCGTGGCAAACCCAAGTATAAATTGATGGTAGAAGCCCTTAAGGGGGTGATATCTTTTGTTGGGTAGGAAAATTTAGCACTCAGGATTAGGAAACAGTCAGACTCAACAATTTATAGGAGTTTATTGGCAAGTTGCTACATCTAAAACATACATACAAGACGCCATCATGGCTTCAATTACTACGCTAGTCAAAATAACAATGGAGGATGACTTGGGTATTTACATACACCCAAAATATAAAATATATCTTAATATTAGATTTAGTCACCAACACCCCCCCTTAAATCTTTATTTTATTTTAGGCAACCCTTAGGTTCAATTTTTCATTTGTTTTTAAACTAGACCATTACCATCAAGACAATTTCTGTGCTTAAGCTTACATAAGGGTTTTGTTAGAACATGAGAAACATTTTCTTCACTGGGTATATAATTGATACAAACATTACCGTTCTCAACATGTTGTGTAACAAAATTATGATTTATGTCAATATGTTTTGACCTTTGATTTACAACATTATTTTTGGTCAGTTTAAAAGCTGCTGTATTATCACATATGACTTTTATGGGTCCTTTCACTACGGTAGGATCTATTTCTGCTACTAGAGCTTTAAGCCATAGGGCTTCCCGGATAGACAATGATATACTCATGTACTCTGCCTCGCAAGTTCACAATGCTACAGCTTTTTGTTTTTTACTGCACCAAGAAATTACAGAATTTTGAATTTTGAAGCTGTAACCTGAGACTGAGTGCCTATCATTCAGTTTACTTCCCCAGTCAGCATCACAATACCCTATCAATTCACTTTCACCATCTCCATCGTATTCTAATTTGTAGTCCAAAGCCCCCTTATATATCTTGGCAAACTCGTACCTGCAGTCCTGTGAACTTCTGTGTAACAGTTATTAAACCTACTCAACAGACTTACCGCATAAGTGATGTCTGGGCGAGAAATCTGTGACAGATAAAAATACTCCCTATCTCTTCCTGGTAAAGGACCTTCTTCAGCTTCTCATCGTCTCCTTCCTTCCTCTGCTCTGTGAGGTCCGAACCCGAATCCAATGGTGTATCTGCTGGTTTTGACTGTTCCATGTTGAATCTCCTCAGAATTTCTTGAGCATAGCTCTTCTGTGAAATTCAATGTTTTCGACTTTCCTCGTCTCTCGATCTCTCCATTCTTAAGCATTTATTTACTTTACCCAGATCCTTCATTTCTAAGTTGTCTTTTAGCTGGCCTTTTATTTGTTCAGCTAATTTGTGATGATCATAAAATATTAGCAGATTGTCCACGTAGACTGCGACAATCAGGATAACTCCTTCCCTCTTCATCATGCAGATGCATGGATCAGCTTTTAATTGAACTAGGTTTGATTGTACCAGCACTTTATGCAACCTTTGGTTCCAACAACGACCACTTTGTTTCAGGCCAAAGATGGATTTTTTTAACTTCCACACTTTTTGTTCTTTGCCTTTGTTCACCACTTCCATAGGAGGTAGTACATAACAGTCCTTGTCGATTTCTCCGTATAGGTAGGCTGTAACAACTGTGATCTATGTTGAACCCGTTTCTTGTGGCAAATGAGAGGAGGTACCTTATTGAGGTATATTTTGCCACTGGAGAGAAGGTTTCATAAAAATCTCTCCCAAAGGTCTGGGCACATCCTTTCACTATGAGTCTAACTTTGAACATTTTTTTGTCATCAGGATCTTTTACTATCAACACCCATTTTGTCTTTAACAACTTTTCATCTGTAGGCGGGGTTGCCCAGTTCAAAGGAATCTTTTTTGTTAGAGAGTTAATCTCGCTTTCCATGGCCCTTTTCCAATCCTTCTTGTGTGGTCTGCTCAAGGCTTCCTCCACAGTTGTTTCATGTTTCTCATGACACTTTGTGATCCTCCACAGTTGTTTCATGTTTCTGATGACACTTTGTGAGGTAGATTTCATGATCGGGAAAACTTTTTGGCCTTTTTACCCATCGAGATTTTTGCAACACTGATTCACACTTCTTCTTAACGGTTTCGCTACTTTCTTCTCCATTTTGTGAGTTTTCGAAACCATAAAAAGGCTCATTGTCCAATAGGATCTCTGTTTCCTCAACTTCTGCACTTTCCTCTGTGAACACGATGAGGCTTTGTTCAATTACTTTCTTATCTGCCTCCTTTCCTTGGTTTTCCATGCCTCACATATTTTCCAAGAACTTCACATCTCTTGAGATTAACACTCTTTTTGGATTCATAGAGTTGATCAATCTGTAGGCCTTTGACTCATCGCTATATCTTACAAAAATGCATTCTTCACTTTTTGAGTCCTGTTTTTTTTGGAACAAGCTTCATGGCTTTGCAACCAAACGTCTTCAAGTGGCATATATTTGTTTGCCACCCAGTCGAGACCTCTTCTGGTGTCATCCCTTTTATAGCTTTTGTAGGACTTCGGTTTTTGAGGTAGGTTGCAGTGTTGATTGCTTCACCCCAATATTTCCTGTCCAAGCTAGCATCTTCCAAGATGGTCCTCGTTTTTTCAATCAAGGTGCAGTTTACACGCTCACTGACTCCATTTTGCTTGGGTGAAAAAGGAGTTGTCCTCTTATGAATTATGCCATGGTCTTTCAAAAAAACTTTTGATGTTTCTGCTTGAATACTCCCCTCCATTGTCACTTCTCAGTGCCTTAATTTTTACCCCCATTTGTGTCTCCACTAAATTTTTGAACTCTTTAAATTTGTCCAAAACTTAATTTTTACTTTTCAACAGGTAAGTGAAGGTTTTTTGGCTGAAGTCATCAGTAAATGTTAACACATAAAGGATGCCGCCGCATGTGGGTGTGCTCATGGGTCCACAAACATTTGAGTGTACTAACTGGAGGACTCCTTCAGACTGAATCCCTGCGTGTTTACTGTAGGGGTCTCTACACTTCTTGCGCTTTACACAGGCTATACAATGACTGTCTGTGTCATCGCTGAAGTCCATGTCAATTGACATGCTTTTCTGTTGACTCATGGACTTTCTATTAAAGTGCCCTAATCTTCTATGCCATAAATTTCTTGGTAGTCTTGCTGTCGTACCTTTTTCTTTCATGTCCTGCACACTTAGGGCATGACTTTGTTTGTGGGCGTTTATATTGTGAGAGTTGCACTTTACTTTGTAAACACCTCCTTCATTTACGGTGGTTACAATTACATTTCCTCTGATTTGGCAGTCATCATAAACCTTACACTCCTTACTATAAAAAAACACTTTTGAGTACCCTGTTGGCCATTTTGCTGACAGACAGTAAGTATGCTGATAGATCATTTACATACAAAACATCAGAAACATTAACATCACTCTTGAGTCTGACCAAATCCGCATCTTCGGACATAATTCAATTTGGGTTTTTATCAACAATTTCTTGTGCATTTTCTTCCATGCCTTCTATTCAACCCTTGTTTCTCTTCATGTGGGATGTAGCCCCCGAATCAATTATCGATTCCCTGATGCCTGTAGTCTCTGATGACAGGGCTGCGATTAACGTGGAAGGTCTATTTTCTCTTGTTGCATTTCCTTTCTTGAAAATGGGGTTCTTCTTTTCACGACGCTCACTTGATTTGTGCCGTCTTCTGTTGCAATTGAAGCAGACAATGTTGTTCTTACATGTATTTGTCTTGTGTCCCTTCTTATTGCACTTGTAGCATGTGATCGTTGCTGAGCCATCTTTCCTGCCTTTTGTTATCAATGCTGCTTCTTCAGGATGATGTGATTTTGCGACATTATGGATGAGTGTTGATCTTATGTAGTCTGAAGTAGTTTTTACTCCGGTACTTTCCATGGCCATAATCATGGGTTCGTAATCTTCGGTTAAGCAGCTCAGCATTATAACCCCTATAAATTTGTCACCAATTTCATCATTTATCTCTTCCAGCTTCTGTGACAAGGACAAAATCTCATTTAGGTATTCTTCCATGGAAACAAATTCTTTTAGTTGTATTCTGAATAATTTTTGAAGTACTGATAACCTCCCTGTTAGCCCTTTATTTTCATAGGTGCTTTCTAGTTTTGTCCAAACTTGTTTTGGCATATTGCAGCTCTTCACTATTGGGTATAGGCTTTCATCTATCACCAAGCATATCTTGGATTTCGCCTTTGGTCCATATTTTCATCGGTCTCGGCGCCAGTAACACTCGGCCATAAGTCCTCTGCAGTGAGGTACATTTTCATGCGGAACTTCCATGAACTTTAATTATCAGTCCCCTGAAGTTTCTTGATGCTGGGCAACCAGCTTATTTGGTTTTCTCTTGTTTTGTTCCCGGCCATAATTTTTAATTTGGCAGTCTTGATGGGATATTTCCGGACACTTCATGGATGCTTGCGCGTATCCATTTCTAAACACGGCGGTTGGTCGCATCACTTTCACTTTTCCGGTAAACACACAAACATTCGCTGTGGGTTCTGACTATATTACTGGGCCTATAACTTGTTAGGTAGGAAAATTTAGCGCTCAGGATCAGGAAAAAGTCAGACTCACATTTTATAGCAGTTTATTGGCAAAGCTGCTACATCAAAAACATACATACAAGACGCCATCATGGCTGCAACTACTACGCTAGTCAAAATAACAATGGAGGATGACTTGTGTATTTACATACATACAAAATATAAAAAACATGTTAATATCAAGATTTAGTCAGCAACATCTTAGCCGTATTCTGTCTTTTTAAACCACGTTATACCTTACTTTTAGTATTAAATATTAAAATTCAAACATTATTACATACCACCGAGTGACTACAGAATTCTTTAAACCAGAATTGACTGATTTCTGTGTATTTTCTCAGTGAGACTGAAAAAGAATAAATAATCAGTTAATTTTTATTATGGTTACAGATTCAACAAAAACACTATGGGCAAAATATTGTGGTCTTAAAAATATATATTAAGATATACCATGTGCCCTCATTTTTAAATATTTAATCTGATAAGTAAACTATGGTCAAATAAAAATAAATCCAAGTTATATGGGATATTACCCCCTTAAACCCAGGCAACCCAGCACTTAGTTTACAGAGGCGAATTTCATTTTGCTTTGATTTTCTGGGTCAGTTTCAATTTCATGGGCTAACATTACCTGTCCCAAGAAATGTATTTTCTTTTCAAAAAGAAAATTCTTATGTTCCAGTTTCAGGCTGGCTGCAGCCACTTTCTGGTATACAAAATTTAGGTATGTTAGGGACATTTCTCACTTCCTTCCCCTGAGGATATTGTCTTAGTAAATCTGACAAATGTATTAAGTGTGAACTTTATCTATAAGACATTTGAAGGTGGCAAGGACATTTATGTAGGTTCCTTTCCCTTGGACAAAAACAAACCTTCTCATGGTCCTCGGGGGTCATCTTGCAGTGCTAGTACCCACTCTTCGTGTCCAAAGTGGAAAACAGTTGTGAACCTGTTAGGCTGTGTAATATGTCATCTGCCCTTGGAAGTGGGTAAAAAATCCTTTATTTTTACTTTATTTAGTTGGTGACAGTCCACACAATCTGTCATAGAGTAATAATTCTTCTTAACAAGCACAGTGTGAGAATACTCTCATCTTTCTCATGTGAATCTAATAGTAGTCTTCTTGATGGTTGCTTTAGAGCCTGGCATCTCCTGTATTAATGCAGTTGCATATGACATTTATCCTTCTCCAAGATTGTGTGTTCCACAGGCGAAAGCATTTCTATTTCTCTTGAATCCACCTGGTACAAATTCACTTTCTTTATTATTACAAACTGTGGAATTATACAGGATATGTCTAAATTCCCATTACAGATTGTAAGGCCTTGTATTGGGGAACAAGACGGTTATATTTTGCATAGGAACTTATGTGCCTAAACATACCGTTTCCCCGCGACAAAACACCACCACATAACATGTTGACCTCTCCCACGTCTGCAACATACTGTACGTTGTATATCTTCTGGGTCCACTTAAAACAATGACTTGATGTGACGATCAGCGATGTCTTACAAAAACACAGTACCTACGTACCATGTTCTGGTACACAAGATCACCAATACCTGGACATCCAAGATTCTCCTGGGTTTTTGGAAGATGTGCCACTGCATGTGCGTTAAAACATATGGTTTCAGCATGATTGAGCACCACCTCATTTTTCTCTTGCAGTCTGACATCATCTGGATCAACGTTTTGGCCAACAGCGGATACGTCAAGGTGGCCCGATTGCTTCCCGATTGCTTGGCCTGAACGTTCTCCGACTTGACTCCGCTAGACTACTTCCTGTGGGGCCACATGAAGTGCGTGATTTACGAAACCCTTGTGGAATCAGAAGAGGACCTGCTGGTGCGGATTATGGCTGCAGCGGATCTTGGACTCCAGGTATTATTGATTGTGAGTACCAGAACATGGTATGTAGGTACCGTGTTTGTGTAGACGTTGCTGGTTGTCACATCGAGCCCTTCTTGTAAGTGGACCCAGAAGATAAACAATTTACAGTGTGTTGCAAACATGGGAGAGGTCAACATGTGATGTGGTAGTGTTTTGTTTGTCACTGGGAAACTGTATGCTTCTGCGCATAAGTTCCTATACAAAACGTAACCATCTTGGTCCCCACTACATGCCCTTACAATGTGTAATGGGAATTTAGACACAACCTGTATATTACTCAGTGACAGTGTTCCCTGCACTGACACGCGGATACTTTTAATCTGTCGTTTATATAATATCTACAAATGCTCTTTACAGCTAACTGAAAAAAACTTCTGTGACATGTGTGAAATTTGCTTGCAGTGCGTATGAAAAATGGCTGCCATCATCCACTAGTTGTAAAAATATAACATGAGAAAATTTGCTACGCTATATATGGTTACTGCATAAGGCTATTCTGACGTGTTATCAGTGCATGGCCTCTGGCATTGCACGTGAATGGCCAATAGGTTTCATGGTTGAACTGACTTATGCTAACATCACACTCAAATAAAAATAAATAATTTAAAACTGCTATTTACATTTCCCTCATGGGATAAACATTACGTGATTATGGTGTGTTGCACTCTGATGTGCCGGATGTATGAAATATCGTGATGCTGAATTTTTATAATGCAAAGCAATTGACACACTATATAAACAAGCTCACTCTTAAATACCCTTATTTATGAACATATTTTGTGTACACGAAGAATACACTACACTTACCTTATAATATTAAGAAATAATCACTTAAATTTCCTTTTACCCTAATTGTACAGAAACATAAAGATGGGAACAAAAATATAAACAAACACATTTGGTTGTGTGATCATTAGCGAGCACGTGGCACACGTAAACATTAATACTGAATTATTTTAAAAGGCCATCAAATGATATACAAAACATTTATACTGAAAATAATATATGTCACTTCACTCACGGACTGTTACACTGTATGTAGATTCACTGAAATAGTGACGTGATGAACGAGCTGGGTAGGGGGACTACGAGGCAAATGTAAATTTATAATTATGATGTTTGGTAATATGAAAAGTAAATTTTTGTCAGCTTTAACCTTTAATAAAATTGCTGTTTTTTAATACACATAAATACTTTATTATATATATATAATCATTAAAATAGTTTTGTGTGATAGAAATTTTTTAAATTTGCAGTATGTGTGCATCCAGCATAGGGTGAATTTTGTGAATGGCTTTGTGTTTTTTTATAATGTTGATAATAATCGAAAGTGCTTGTATATTTAAATTTGTTTTTGTGCTAGAATCAGGAGCACATTAAGTTTTGTGTATTAATGAAGTTAAATTTTGCAAAAGCATATTTGTAAAGGTATTGTCTAGTCATTCTCAGAAATCATTGCTTGTGTGTGGATGTATATTAGAGTTTGATTTTGAAAAAGTGTTAATGTATGTTGCAGATTAATTTTTCGAACCCATCAAAACATATTTTGAATTGGTACATGTTTATAATGATGAAGTGTGAACTTGTGTAATATGAGTAAGATTGATTTTACTCCCTTTATTATGTCCATGCTTTAACTCTTTTGCTGCTACATGCTTGTTAATGGTGTCATCTCTGTAGTTCTAGTAGTCACATCACCAATTCACTCCCTGTGCTGAATACTTTTTTTAGCATATGTGGACAAGACCTGTATAGCCATTTTTTGCACCCTTTTTGGAAAAATTTTAATAGTTATTGTATTTTGGTGGATGTATTACCTTAATGTTACAATTTATTGTAATTTTCAATGTCTAAATTGATTTTAACATAGTGACATTGCATTGTTTTATTTCGCTAACTTATTAAATATATATTTTTTTCAAACCTGCTTTCTGAAGGAAGAATATGCTTAAGGCGTCATCTTCCTATCAGCGTGCGTGTGTGTGTGTGTGCGTGTTGATTTTTATTTAGTTATGTGTGCAAGTTTCCCCCTAAAAACTTGTGCACCCGTACACAGAATTCCAACCAACTCATAAACTTATAGTACACAATAATGAAACCTGATTTTCATATTTTTCAATCATACCAAATGTTTATTTTCAAAATGGGTAACTTTTTTCTTTTATTTATTTTGGATGCTACCGCATATCTCAGGAACTATTCAACCAGTTAAAACCAAATTATGTATATTGACCATTCATAAATGGCAGCTTAAATTCAGAAACATGTGTCCTGGTCAATGCGCCATTTTGGAAGATAGCAGTACGTGAAAAATTTAGATTTTGCATCAAATCTCAGGAACTATGTAACCGATCCCCATGAAATCTGGAATACAAGTAAATCTATGGCACTTTTCAGTAATTATTTATTTTCTTAAAATAAAAATACAGACATCACATTCATTGGAGTCAGTACACTAACTTTTTAAAATGTATATAATAGTTTAAAAAACAAAATTTTGTACACTCAATAAATTAACAGAATTGTTTCACTTACATATGAAAGTTCAATAAATTACCTTTGTTTTTATAACATTTATTATAGTCTAATTATACTATTTAGACATATTGAAATTATATGTTATTTCACAACATTTAGTAATTTTTTTTGGTGTTGTAATTGTCAAAACATGGTGCAACACACAGTGCAACTTTGCAGTCTTGCACAAGTATCGTGTTTCTCTACGAATTTTGTGCTTGGTTCAAACAACACATTTTCGGGTGGGAAATTTTTTTGACTCCTTTTGCTTCAATGGCTGTGGGAAAATGCCTCTGTGATAAGCACATCGGAGTGTCTTCTTCTGACTTTCTTCCTCCTCAAGACTTTCTTCTCTGTTTTGAGTATTTCTCCAGAATGTCTCTGATGAGCATTAGATGGAATGTTGCAAGAGGCAATGTGTTAACAGTAACATTTTTGTGAAGAGCATGGGCATTCAGAACTGCAAGATCCAATAAATGAAAGAACAGTTTTGTATACCATTTCACAGCTTTCCTCACTGATTCTATAGAACTTTTTAACCATGTCAGTTTTGTCAACAGATCCCATGCTAATGTTGTAGTCCAGAACACATGTGGGTTTGATTATTTTACATCTACTCTTCCTGTCAATCTTTACACTTTCTTTCATATCTGCATTGTGGCAGGTGCTGAGCACCCATACTTTTCGTTTATCGCACCACTTCATTGCAAGTAACTCGCCTGATGACTTGAAAGAAATCTCTCCTTTCTTCAGTTTGTTGTCTATTTTTGGCATATTTTAAAAATATTTTTCGTACTGTGTCACCTGCATTTGTTATACTATTATGAAGTCAATGAAACAGGTTTGGACGGGAATACCAGTTGTCTACAAATACCATGTGACCTTTGTCCAAGTATGGTTTCAATAAAGCAGCCACAATATCACCAGACTTTACCAGACTTGCCTCGTCAATGTCATTATTTGCACCATGTACACAATGAAATCAAGAACATATCCAGTCAGACAGTCACACAAAACAAAAGTTTTTATTCCAAACCGACTTTGTTTTGAAGGCACGTATTGTTTGAAAATCAAACAGCCTTTGAAGAGGAGCACGCTCTCATGAAAGCACAGTTTTTGTAAGACATAAATTAAATACGAAAAGCATTTAGAATTCTATCAACAGCCCAAATTTTGAATAGCCAATTGCCACGTTGATCCACACTGTTGTCACAGAAATGCAGTATTTGCAGTAAAAGTAAAAATCTGTCTCGTGATATTATCTCTCCAAACCACTGGTGTTCGCAAAAGAGTATCTTTTGACCAGTATTCAATTAGCTTCAGTTTTCTCTCACACGTGCCATTAGTAAACACAGTGTCAGAAAACAAAACAATTCCTTACAATTTGTGTCTGTCGATTGCTTTATATGGGAATGGGACTGAAAAATCTGTGGTGCATTTTCAATGACATACTTTTATCTATTACATTCATTTGCTACAAATGTCATCAATGATACATCAAAGAAGACTAGAAAGAAGTCTATGATAGGACTGTTAGTATTTACATTTGCTTTACATCCTGCATTCGTATCATCAAAGGGATAAATAATGGGAGTCAAATTATTCGAAGACCACTGAAATGTATCACACTTCATTTTTGTAACATAATTTTCATTTCTTTCTTCATTGCTGCTATCTTCCTACAATTCAGAAGACGATTCTTCAAAGAACACGATTTGTAATCCCATTAGATGTAGTTGGCTGAGGAGAGTTTTTTTGTTGTGTGGAGTGTACTCTACATCTGAATCACTCAATGTAAACACATCTTCGTTATCACTCCTTGTGGGAATCATCTCCAGTGCTTCTTGGTTTGTCAGATAGCGGTGGCTCTTCATTTTTGTAGTTACAAATAAATGACATACAATCACAAAAAGTGACAGAAAAAATCTAAGACTTTAGCGTAATAACACTATCCAAAACGTCGCAGTCGGCAGCAAAACATACAACACACATAGCTGGCAGGCTGTCCCACATTTTGCCATCCATTTCTTTTCCTTCTTTCCTCCACCCCTTATAAAATTCCCCGCCATCCCTGTTTATCTTATCCCTGTAAGTGGCCGGGTAAGTGTTCATCTATTCTCTCTAAATGGTCCAGCAGGCTGGGGGGAGGCAGGAGGCGACAGAGAGCTGTCCTTTCTCACCACCTGGCATTTATCACCGCCCATGTTGCTCTCGCTCTCGGAACAGGAACTACAGTGTCTGCTGACACACTTTCTCTTGACATTGCTTGAAACAGGAACTACAGTATTTCAATGTAAATAGGACCCTTTAAGACATTCTTATCTGAGGCTAAAGAATGTTGGTCTTAGGCCGCTGGTGCGTATAAACAGTGGGACGAGATATCTCATCCTTCGCACTAGTGGCACACTGTGTTGAGGATGACATATCTCATCCATAGTACACATGGCTCCTACATTGAAGGGCAAGATATCTCATCTATAGCAGCGAAAGGGTTAATAATAATATTTATTAATGTGTTGGGATAGGTCTGAGGTCCCTAGAGTTAAATGTGGCACTAACCTAATGTGAAGGGCAGGATCTCTCTTTTCTTGAGTTAAATAGCGCTGACCCCATAGGAAAGGTAGTAGTTCTCTTATGGTCCCTTGAGTTAAATTTGGCATTGATCTAAACTGAAAAACAGTAGCTCTATTGTATTATAACTTGACTTTGTATCCTCTTTCACATGTTGCATATCAATTAAATTCATTTTTCCACTAATGAACCATTTAAACAAAAAAGAGAATGTAATATTGTATTTCATTGTTGTTTTCTGCTAATGAATCGTGTAAACAAAAACTGAAAGTGAAGGTAACATTCTAATGACTTTGAAAAGAACATGTGATGTGTATTATCTTGTTGTAACTAATTCTGATTAATTCTTGTAAGAGATGGAATCGCAGTCCAACAGTTATATAATCTACATACATGTAGGTTTCGATTTAAGACAGGTTTCTTCAAAATCTTCCCCAAATTGAGGGGTGTAGTGTAGCATTGCAATATATTATAATTATATATGTTTGGGATTTATTTATATATTTGCTATATTTCTCTGTAAAGGATAATAATTTATTTAATATTTGGAAGATCATGCAAAGATAATATTTTTTTTCTGTATTTTATAAATGTTTATTTTTTTCCAAATGTATTATTTTATTCAAGTCATTGCATCAGTAATAACATCATCACAGAATGACAGTGCAACTTTTTCAAGGGTTTAGTAAGTGAGACATCTAGCCAAGTGTTGCACCATTTGGTGAAACTCAGGGTACTGATGTCACAGTTTACTGATGTGACCCGAGATAGCGCGCATTGTAATACTTTGATTTCAGGACCCATATCAAAGTTCACGGGCTATTTTTAGACATTACCGCACTTTGTGAAGCCACGATTGGACCATATTTACTTGATGCAACATTTCAGGCAGGCTAAATAGGGTTAGCGTGGCTTTATCGTGTTCATAGTTCATCACAGTTTCTTCTTCGTCACAAGTCACACAAGTCATAGTTCACACAGTTTCGTCGTCATTGTAGTGCATTTAACAGTTGTCAGCCAAATAGCTTTCGGTGAGTGACCATTGCACTCGCACACACACACGCCCACAACTTTAATCTTCCATCTTCATTTCAGACATGGTTGTAATCTATTAAATTTATTTTCTGCCCACGAGAAGTCGTTATGGTGCCAGGAGAGAAAAGTATTGATTTGTAACTATCAAGTTTCGAAGTGAGAAGTTTGGTTTTGTGAAGGCAGCCATTCTGTCTCTTGAGTTTTTTCTTTTGTCTTGTACAGTTGTCAATTGTTTTCGTTGGCAATGTTTTGAAGAGACTGCAATAAACTTTCCAGTGAACAGTATAATCATCTAGTATTTATTTTCTGCTTTGCATCAACAAACTATATAACTTTTATTTACTTCTACGAGTCTCAAACTTTAACTGAACTAGTCCGAGCTAGTGTTTGCTGCGGACTCCCACGAGTATTTGTACAGCAACCACTACAAATGATGACCAAAGGGGTGAACCACTACAACCTAATGGTTCAGAAGTAAATGTGGCTGTGAGAAATGTAGTACAGAAAGAGAGACCTCAAGTATGGGGGGTGAAACTATACGTTTGTAAGGAATTAAAGATACAATTAGGAACAGATATTGTGTTGCACCAATCGGTTTATTGAGGGTACAGTACATGTAGTAAAAGATTATTATGAAAGTGGGGGTTACACTCAAGTGAGATACTGTAAAGTATTGTACAGAAAGAATATTATAAGGAAAAACAAAAGATTAATAAGCAATGTTAGAAAAGTAGCAAGGAAAAATAAATTGAAAAAGGGGGGTAAATTTAAGACAGCATGAAAAAGGAAAATTGAGCAGTACAGTGGGAGGAGGGTTGTAAGAAAGAAAGGATGGAAACGGATCCCCAATGTGAGAATGTGGTGGGGAAAGACAAGGAAAATAAGTAAGTTTTTAACATGATTTTGTGTATAGTAGTTTAATATTTTTCTAGTGATGTTTTTTAATAATTGTATGCTACAGTGAGATAATGATAATATGTTAATGTGTTTGTTGAATTATTTGGTTGAAATAAGTAGATGAGATGAAATTAAATGAAAGTAGGGTTATGTTGTATACAGAATGATAGTAGAAAGTGTGGTATTTCTTTTTTTTTGAAGATAGACAACAGATAGAACACAAAAGTGAATGAAATGTTACACTTTGCTAATCAGTAGATGGTTATTTGATAAAAAAAATTATTAGCATGGAAGAAAGAGGTTAATTTTGTTCCAAAAAGACATCGATATGTAAATTTCAGTGTAATAATGTAAGATATTGATGGGTAAAAAGAAGCAAAAGATAGTCTGGTTCAAAATAAACCTATTAAAAATATAATACTAACA
Source organism: Dryococelus australis (assembly GCA_029891345.1). Classification (NCBI taxonomy): domain Eukaryota; kingdom Metazoa; phylum Arthropoda; class Insecta; order Phasmatodea; family Phasmatidae; genus Dryococelus; species Dryococelus australis. Next base: position 41,852,767 of record CM057009.1, on the reverse strand, counting down.
ATTGTTCATGAATGAGTGATGTTGTGTAAGTAGTGAACAATGGATTTAAAAAAAATAGCAAAGTATAAGTATAAGTAATCTTTTGAGTAAAAAAAATTAGTTGATAAGTAAACCTTTTTAATTTTTGTAATAATGGTTGACAAGAACATAAAAAAAATTAACAGTGTCAACTTACGTAGTTGTGTTTGTGATTGTACTTTTAGTTTTGTTAAGATCACTTAACTAGTTGTATCAATTTTATATTTTGCAAACCTTGTAGTAATATTTTTTTTTAAGTTTGTAGAGTTTTATTGCTTGGGTGAAGAGTGTATATGGAATAATGGAAGAATTGTATAATGTAAAAGTTGTGGTGTTTGTTGTTTGCCATCAAAGGTAAGGTATATTTTGTTTATGGGTAACTAAGAAATTTAGTACTTGTACTTTAAAGAGAATACAGAACTGTAGCAGTAAATATTAAACAAGTTTGTATTTCTTACAGATGTGAAAAAGTTTATTTTAAGTTTATAAAAAAAAAAATTAGATTTTGAAAAGTGGAAGTTTTGAAAAGAAAGAAAGTTTTGAAAAGTAAGTGAAAAATTACTTAAAATTAACATTTGATGCCATCGGGTGAGACACGAGACGAACGATGACACAAATACTTACTGGTAATTGGGGCGCCAGCGGTGCTTCCCAATCACCGCACTATTGAGACTCAGGGTTCTCAGGGATGTTGTGGGTTCTGTGTGTTCATCTCACCCGTGCTTACTTACAAACACATTGGCAGTACTAAACTTTTAATAAAATCATTGAAATAAACAGTTGATAAACATATGTGACTAGGACACTGTCACTACTGAATAAAAAAATTGAGTTCACTGTAGACTTGTTTTTATTGATATTGTTTATACACATCAACGTGCCAATGAAATGGTTATCTCGGTCATGACTAGCCAATTCTGCTTGGGTGCTCCCCAACCCGTAATTAATCTAGTGCACGCCTAAATGGATGATCTCACATAGGTGCGTGACAGCACAGCCTTCACAAGGGAAGAGGGCTGACAGCCGCTAGCGTGGACTGATGGTTTTTCCCTGAAGACAGGACACAATGGATTACAAATGAATACCTTTAATACAAATTAACATGAGTGATTACTTGGTATCACTAACGCAACCTCGTCAGGGCTCGCCCTCCAGCACATGGTTAGTGTGGTGACGGCCTATACACAGAGCCGACTAGGAGGGGAATAATTGCACTGTACACAAATTACACAGTTACATAGACCCTGAATGATACATGAAATAAGATGGGCCATGAGATGAATATTCACAATAAAAACACACATGTGTGAAAACAAGCTTAGGTGGCGTGGATGCTGCTGGATGAAGTTTGTAGCAGACCACGTGGTGCAGGTGAAATTGCAATATTTCTGAGTGGAAACGGTAAACTAAATTCAGATAAAATATTATTCATGTTAGGCAAATGGTTCTCTTTATGATTAGCGTTGTTACAGGCTTGTAACATGCCTGATGGCAGTAAACTCAAACATTACTGTGACCGCGTGGTCAAGTACAAAAAGCATCAATTTACGTGAAAAATACATAGAACCCGGAAATAAATGATTGCACATACAATGTTATATAAATAAGCCCTTAAAACGCAATGGTGGCGTATAGTAAGACTTGGCTTCAGTCGGCCACTTGGTTATACGTGATGTTGCCATAAAATATTCAAACACAGAAATTACCCTTAAATACGTAAATAAAAATAAAGCTCTTAAAATTGTGTATAGAAATTATGCAGAAGTTACAATGAAATGCCATAAACATAGGCAGATGGCATCTGATTCAAAATGTGCGGGTCGCGTGACCTCTCAGACATCTTTCTCCTCCTTCTCCTTGATTAAGTTAAAAATGTCACAAGGACGTAAGTAATTAGTAAACCGGGAGCATAATGCTGGGGAAAATGTCTGGCAAAAGGTACGCAAGCAAAGATTAACCAGTAAACTACATTGACTGTGGAAACCTACATCAGTGAACAAAAGTTGTAGTGCGCACGTGACAGTGTCTTACCTTGCCAGTTCTCCTCGACAGACTGTTCAGATATAAGTGTCGTACGGACCTATCATGGCCGCCTACGGGGTTCACATAAGTAGAAGTGCTATGAACGCAGAGTAATGTCTCTTTGTGATGGCGTTCATGCCAGAATATTAAGTGTTCTTAATCTCGGTGCCACAGGCACTTAGAATATTCATAACCAAACAATTAAAATTAGTCCAAGCACTTTAAAACAGTTTAAGACATATTAAACACTGTAAAGACAATATAACACATTTTACCCTGAAATTAACATTTATAGGAAAGTTCAAAATTGTCGGCCTGCTTGCACACGTGTGGTACACGTGACACGTGAGCACCGTCATGGGCTCTAGTGCTGCTGGCTGTTAGCCGGTGTCACATTATATGTTAAATTAAAATTTATAATGAACATAAATAAGTTTTCTGTTCTATTACAAATTCTTGATAGATAAAAAGGTTGTGGTGTGTTGGATTTGAATAAAGTGAGTTGGAATGGTAAGAGGTGCTCCAGTTTTTGTAAGTTGTCCTTGGATCTTAGCAATGAGAATAAGGGTGTTGTTCATAGTCATATCTCAAGGCTGAGCTTAAGATTGTCTAGGTCAAGACCATGTTATTTCCACATTACATTTCATCTACAAACAAGGCAATCTTCGTGAAGGTGGCATGCTCAAGGCGTAGCTTATATTTCATCACTTCCGGCTTGGTCAAGCACGAGCTTAAGGCATGCTACAAAGGCTCGAATTAATACGAAATATGACGGCTAGACACAATATAGAAATAAATACATTTTTTTTTTCACCACGACATAATGTATGCATATTATATGCATATGCATATTATCTGCAAATTATAAATAAAGTATTTTAAGTTATACATAAGTATTGTAAATACATAAAAACAAGGTTAAAACAAATATAATGGCGTTAACGTAGTAAAAAATAACTAAATTGCTTTTCTAGCTTAGGAAAATGATGCGGACGAGTGTAAAAAGAGATTGTAAATGAAACCCAATTAATAATGTGATTCGTTTACAAGAGCAGGCAAAAAATAACTCAGCACGCTATCGAGTGCATTTTTTTTGAATGGCAATAATCAAAACCAAATACAGAACCAAGACGTTTTATATAACCTTCTGTTTCTAAATTTTCTGTGTATAATAATTTTATATTTACAAAACTTCTACTTTTATTTTCAATTAAACACAGTTCAAAAGATTGTATATTATTTCTTGTTACGCAATTCAATGCTTATTATAAATTACTATTAGATTTGAAAAGAATAAACATTTTTTTGTAAATAAGTTATATTGCGTTTAGCGCTATCAGTTACCACTTTGTCATTATTGGATTTTATGTTCTACTATGTGAATTACATAAAAAAATTAATGGTATATACAATTACAGTTCTATAATAGCTTTTTCAGAGCAGAATAATATATATTTTCGTCCCAATATGTAATTAAATCATTAATCTCAACCTAACACATGTGTTTCTATAGCCATTTTGCAGAAATCTCCACTAGTTCGATGTATGAAGTTATCCAATCAGCATCTGCCATTTAAAAAAGCACAGTCTCAAGTTACCTCTACCGTGAACTTGGTGACGACGAGCCTATTTGCCATCTTAAGTAAGGTCTTAATGACTATGAAATGTGGTTCAAAATTGCGTTCTTCGGCAGCGACTAAGGAACAGGAATATTCAGTCTTAAGGCTCAAAAAAATATGACGGTCTTCATGAAGACTGCCTTGTTTGGCTGTGCTTGAGATATAAATACGCACTTGAGACACCAAATAGGATTGTCTTGAGGCTAGAGCTCAAGATATGTTTATGAATACCACCCTAAGTTTTGAGTGGGACATTTCTGAGCCCCCTCGTTTTGTCAGGGCTGGACTAGTAAATATTGAAAAGTTTAAATTAAGTATGGCAGTAACTTTTTTTAAATTTTAGGGCAGACCTGGATCCACTTTATTAAATGTTGTGTGCTGATCCAAGTGAGAAATTAAAGTAATAGTGAGCAAATCTAGAAGTAACATGGAATGTGTAGTATGTACATCCTCAATTTTAGCTGGATACTTTAAACTTTAAAGGATTATAATGGTTTTTATGTTCAATAAAAATAATTTTCAATGAAAATACAGAAATACTGCAAACCATATTTTGAAATATGATGAGCATATGATTTTTGGGGAATTTTTTGTAAACTTTGTGAGTATAAATTTAAAGTAATGTCTTTTTATATAATTGTTATATATTGCAATTGTGTGGGCTGCAATGTTGGCAGCCCTGAGACAGCAGTATATGTGGCAGTATGGTGGTGTACAGTGTGTGCTGGCTAGTAGTGCTAGAAAACAACTAAGAAACGTGCGAAGATACAACAGTGGTGATGATGATGGGGTGCGTGTTGTACCTAATGTTTTGCTAATTCAAATAAACAAAAGATGTCTGTGTTAAATGTTGAGAAGTTTATTCAGGAAGAGGATTCCTGGGAGTTGTACATAGAGAGTCGGCGACAAAGATGATGAAAAAGATCGTAAATTGACAAATTAAAATTATAAATAATGGGTGTATTATTGTGTGTGGGTTCCATACTGGAGGTTCACAATGTATCATAAATATCACCAAACAAGTTTGTGAAGAACTGATGTTATTCTAATGTGTTATAAGAATTGTACTACCGAACTTTAAGGGTTTTTTGGAAGTTATGTAACAATCTGAAGATATTTGCACATCTGTATTGTTTTTTAATCCTGTGACATAGAAAGATCATACCTGTAAATGAATGTTTGGATGTAATTGTAATGTACATAAGTAATTTATGTATTGTTTTCTTGCAGCATCTATATAAATATCTTGTGTTCTTCTGTAAAGGTAGTGATGAATAATAAAAAAAAAAAAATTGAATTTGTGTATTGAATTGTAAATTTAAGTTGTTTGTAAAGAATAAGGCCACAGTAGATTGCAGAGTAGCCACTTATAAAATAGGTTTCAATTTGGTAAAGGTTTCTTCAAAATCTGCCCCAAACTGAGGGAGGTAGTGCTACATTGTGATATATTTATATTTTTAACAGTTATTATTATTATTTTCAAATTGGATTTTTGGTTGAAATCCCTGTTTCTTTTGCAAGTGAGTGTAATATTCAAAATTTTTCTTTGTTGACACATGGAGCGGGAATAGTTATCAATTTTAATTTGTGGTTGTGATTCCAGCATTTATAGGGACTGTGTTTGCCATTTTTGAAGTTGTATCGAAGTTGCATCAGTATTTGAAAATTGTAATATGTTTGTAAGCAATTATTTTTCTCAAAGTTTAATATGGTTAGCGGCAATGTATTTTCGATACGACACATGAAGGGATTTTTGGCTGCGACACAGTACAATAGGAGGAATGGGGAGGCACGTGGTTTGGTTAGTCGAGTTCGTGCACTGTGTGTCTTTGCTCTCTGTCCTTTGTTCCTTTGTACAAAATACTACTGGCCCCTTTGTAGGAGAATCGTGCAGTCGCCACGCTATGTGAGTGCAAAGTAACATTGGTCCTGAATTACTGCGATGCTGTTTTGTCATATTGAGGTACTGACAGTGTATGTATCTACATTGCTGAAAGATATGCAAGTGTTATCTGAAAAATTCATACAATATCATTAAAGAATTAATCTGAAAATAAAAATCAATTTTTTATGGCACTCTTTAAAATCATTTGTGCATTTCGGCTGAGCTAAGCTGAGCTGTGACTTTCAAGTTTGTTTGGTATCAACCAACGTCACAAGTTAGTCCATTGTCTTTCTCCATTGTGCTAGTTACAAATAAAGTTGGCTCTCTGAGGTTTTGTGGTGATTAACGCCAGTTTTATAATGAGACAAAATACTCTTATCCACTTCCAAGAGGAGATGACAAACTGAACAGCCTCACAGGTTTGCAATTGTTTTCTACTTTGAACAACTTTGAACTGGCAGTGTGAGGTGGCCCTAGAAGACCAAGAGAAGGCTGAATTTTTTGTCCAAGGGAAAGGAACCTGGCAATTCAAAGCTATGCCTTTTGAGATGTATAATGCTATTGCCAATTTCAAACACCTGATGAAAAAATTTCTTCCTTTAGATACCTATCAGGTTTACCTAGATGATATTGTTGTGACAGGAAGGCCATTTGAAGAATACCTGTATTCTCTGTATTCCAGAATGTGGCCGCTGCCAACTTGAAAATAGTTGCTGAGAACTGCCACCTGTTTCAAAAGAAAACCTATTTCTTAGGAGATGTAATGGCTACCCACAAAATAGAAACAGACCCTGAGTAGACAAAAGCCATATGAAATTTGCAAACACTGTTGGACAAAACCGAAATGCAGAGTTTTCTAGGATTATGTTTCTACTAACAAAGATTTGTACCTGGGTTTGCCACAATCACCAAGCCACTGCATGAACTGACGGAGGAAAAATGAAATTTTATTGGACCACTGACTATAAAGCAGCTTTTAGTAAGCTAAAATAAATTCTGGTATCTCCCCCAATCCTGAGATTCCCAGAAAGTGAGAGTACATTAATTTTGATACTGATGATACTGATGATAGTGATATAAGAATTGGAGCTGTGTTGTCTCAGATTCATGCTGGGAAGAAGAGATGACTGCAATACTTCAGTAAGGTATTTCATAAGCCAGAGAGAAATTACTCAGTTACACAAAGGGCGCTTCTGGCCATAGTGAAGGAAATTCCACACTTCTACCTCTACCTTTATGTCAGAAATTTTATTCTAAGAACCTACCACACTTAATTACCGTGGCTAGGTCAAATAGTCTGGTGGATGCAGCATCTTCAAGAATATAACTTTGAAATATGGCACAGCTCTGGACACCTTTACAGCAATGCAGATGTGGACACCTTTACAGCAATGCAGATGCACTTTCCAGAAGCATTCTTTGATGTATTCAAAAATACTCAAACAGAAATAGAATTTTTAGATGAAAGAGAAATACAAACTACTGTATGAACAGATTTTGGAAAAAAGTTCTTTGAAGCTATAGGTGGAGCTAAAGAAGTTGTTTGCAATGTACACAGGTTCGCATTAAATGTGAGTAGTAATATATGCAATTCTGGTGACAGTACCACAGAAACCACTGCATCATTAGCAGTGAAATTACCAACTATTCACCTCCCAACATTTAGTAGCAGCAATGAACATGGGTAACCATTTTGCAAAATTGATTTATGGAAATACAGGGTTAGCTGACATTCAAAAACTTCATTACCTCAAGATGGTAGACCACGTAATTTATCTGTTTCAGGATCCTGTACGGGCCTGCCCAACATTTTTGTAGCTTTGGGCAATATCTTCTCCGCCATTGAGGGTTATACCACACCAGCTGTCCTCCTTGAAAAGTCTCTTTAGGCATTATTTGATCATATCGTGTTTTCATTCTGTCACTTTTAATTTCAAGGTGCCTCCGGGAAAATTCATAAATGGTGACTTACTTCTGACATAGTTAAATGCCATATTCTGGGGTGGCTGCTTCTTCCACTGGATGTCCAAGAGCATCTTTGAAGGTGTTACCCTTGTAGACTCGAGGATTGCCGAATGATATATGAGGAGAAATAATTGTACCTTGGAGTCACAAGCTTAAGTTGTTTCCCACAAAGATCGCCAGATACTGTTCCACGGTACGAGATAATAACGACCATCCCATCCAATTGAGGGTGTAATACTGTGGTACGAGTTTTCGTCAGCCCTAAAATCTTTGTTAACTCTTGGAAAAGAGTTGTTTCAAATTTTTGTCCATGATCAAAGTGAAGCTCAAGCAACACTCCAAACCTGGAGAATACATCTTCTACAAGTGCATCAGCTACAGTACCAGCCTCCTGGTTGGCACCGGTTTGACCTCTGGCCAATTAGTGAAATAGTCTTGTGCTACCAGAAGATACCAATTACCCCTGTAAGTATCCACTATCACCTCTCAAATGGGGCCCCAACATTGTATTTCTGAAGGGGACCTCATCCTTTTAACACTCAGACTTTTCTCACGGTACAGGCATCACACAGATAGCACCACTTCTCAACATCCTCCCAGCAATGCAGCCAATATAATATAATTCTTACTCTGTCTAGGGTCTTATTTACACCAAAGTGACCACCTGATGTTGTTTAGAGCAGTTCTCGTAGTGCTGCTGTAATTTGGCACTCTGGTATAGGACCAATTGTGACATCATTTCCCATCGTTACCTTCCCAGTTCCTGTAAAGTACACCATTCTTTAGAACAAGGGAATCCCACTGTGCCCAGTATGCACTGTAATGCCTAGATTGGATATCTCCTCCAATCTTGGTTGACATCCGACTCCTTTCCACTCCAATCTTGGATGCAAGGTGTTGTCACTTAGCTGATCATTAATAATGTCCTCATTGTCCCATGTAGGTGACCCAATCGCAAGACAGGGCCTTGAATTTTTGTTCTTTTGGCTTTCAACGATACACCACCCTTTTCCTTCGGGTATTTACAGTGACGACAAAGTGGATCACATGGTCCCTTAGAAAGTGTATCTGCATTGCTGTAAAGGCATCCAGACCTGTGATGTGATTCAAAGTCATATTCTTGCAGGTGCTGTATCCACCGGGCTATTTGAACTTTGGGGTTTTTGAAATTTTGTAGCTAGCATAATGAAGCATGATCAATTCTTAGGATGAAGTGTCGCCATAAGATACAAATGAAAATTGCAATTGCCTTTACAAGTGCCAAAAGCTCATGCGTGTCATTCAGTAATTCCTCTCAGGCTTGTGTAGCACCTTTCTAAAATATTCCAATGCCCTCTCCTTTCCATCCTGAATCTGAAATAACACAGCCCCGATACCTGCATCACTAGCATCAGTATCCAGAATGAATTCACTCTCACAACTCGGGAAGCCCAGCACGGTGGGAGATACCAGAATTTCCTTTCGTCTTTTAAAAGAAATTTGGCATTCCGGGATCTAATAAAAATTTTTTTTTGCCTCATTCAATTCATGCATTGACTTGGCGATCATTGTGAACCCTGGCACAAATCATTGATAGTAAGTACATAAGCTTAGGAAACTTTGCATTTCCGCTTTATCAGTTGGTAAAGGCCAGTCTCATATTGCTCTGGTCTTCCCAGGGTCTGTTTCAAACCCATGGGCGGACACAACATGGCCCAAGAAATTAATTTTCTTTTGGAAAAGGTAGCATTTCTTAGGAATTAATCTCAGATTGGCTTTCCTGATTACTTTCCTGAAATACAGAGTCTAGGCATGTCGGGTGTTCTTCAAATGTACTTCCTGTGACCACAATGTTGTCTAGGTACAATATTTTACCAATGATTTATTGAAAAATTTTCTATATCATTCAGTTATATACATCATTTAAGAAATGGTAGATTGTAACACCAGATTTGCATAGAGAAGTGAAAACTGTAAAGAAAATATACAGGTAATTTTATATTATGGCCAACCATTTGGTAGCAGCGGCCTCATGAATATAGCATTTGATAGTTTGTTGATTTCCACTACCACTTCACACCGCAATATTTAGGTCACTTTAAGTACATGTGTGGAGGTTGCATTTATTGAGCTATTCAATTTTGGTATGAGATTACATATAGGCCAATGTAACTGGTCTATGTGAGCACATGTGACTAGAAGTGCTAACAATTAACAACCTTGTGTGCCTGCCAGGCATTTGAGAGTAGTTCAATAAAGTTATAACACAATAATGTACTAGCTTGTGGTTATAACCTGAGAAGTCTCAGGTAATATACACATAAAAAATAATATGACATGCATTTAATGCTTGGTGCTTATGGCAACAGAGCTGTGGTTGCAACCAGAGAACATGCACGTTGTTATCTGGCATGGTGATATCCAAAATCAAATGTGTTCTGCCACCTAGATAAGAGAACAAAAATTATGTCTATTGCTTCATGAATTTCATTTATCTATGATTATTAATAATTTTTCTGAAATTTTTGAAAATTTTTGGTTTGATAAACTTCATTTGCAAATAATATATCAGAATGAACAAATTGTGCGAGTATAACAAAGGTTGCGATACAAGTATGATCATAGTCAGACATGTGTCCCTTTTGCTTTTTTGGATGTGCCACTAGGGGGCATAAATTTCCCTCCATCATTATTAACAGCAAGACACTGAATAAGGTCTTAGTAGAAGTGTGAGCCACAGAGCCAAGTCCAGTGAATACACAGCATGCCCCAACAGTGCATTCGACAAGCCTTTGCCCAGCTGGATGAATTTGAGAGAGACTGCATCGTCAGCCCCCAAGAGTAGGTAGGACATATTGGCGCATTGCTCACCACTTGAACCATTTTGCATACACTGTGAGTCAGTGGTGGACATGGTAGGAACAGGAGTGTATACACACCCTTTGAGAAAGCTTGGGTCGACCCTGGTGGACCACTATCAGGGAGGATAGTGTCATCATGCAACAGGCTGTAAGAACTCCTTTGTCGTCACTGCACACCATCCAGGGACATGTCACAGCAGCTGGGGGTATGTCTGTGTCCACCAACACCGTATCCAGGTGACTAGCAGAAAAACATCTGTCGTCACGGCATCCCTTACCAATGTATACCATTACAACCTGAACATCACCAAGCATGTGGCACATGTGATATTCTGCCAGGGATATGAAGCATGACAGCCAACAGATTGGTGACAATTGGTGTTCTGTGACGAATTACAGTCTGTATTGGCCAGCAAGGTCCCCAGACCTCTTGCCCATAGAGAACGTTTGGGACCAGAATAGATGGCAACTTTGGCAGCCGCAAATAATTGAATTTGGAGGATCAGTTGCGCCAACTGTGGCAGAATCTTCCTCAGAACATCCAACATCTGTATGCATATATGCCCATCTGTATTGCTGCTTGTCTCAATGCTACGTGTGGTCCAACACCATAGTAAGTGCATCCTGCAATAGTTGGTCCCTTGTAATACATGCTTTCTGTGTTACAATATTATATTTTCTGTATACATACTACCATGTCCTCATCATTTTCATCATAATTTTATATATCTCCAACAGAGCTTAAGAAAACTGTTTCTCAGGTATGAATGTGCATGTTATGTTGTAAAATAACTATGTTTCATTAAGTATTGCAGTTAACTGAACATGTGATAGGTTTTTTTTTAACCCAACCAGAAAATATCTGGCATGCGATGTGCTGTTAAATGTTAGAGGCTGGTAGTGTGAGTGGAAATGTTGTAATATAGCATTCTGTCAGCCAATCCTGTCCTTATTCTTCTCCCCATTCACCCACTTAGTTCGGAACGGCATGCACCACAGAGATAAACATTTTGGTGTTATACTAGTTAAAGGAATGTCTACATGGTAACATCTTTTTATAACATTGGTTAGATGTAAATGTGTGTCTTTAAATGTCATGCAAAAGTTAAAAGTGATTTAAAGAGCTAGAGACCACTATTCTTGTTACAAGTCAGTGCACAGATAGCCTTTCTCTCTTTGCTTTCATTCTCTGAGATAACATCTCTCTCCCTCCTATTTCCATGACTTTCTCTCTCTTCTGCTCCTTCCCCTGCTGTAAGTTTACCAGACAAATTATGTTGTCTCTATCTATCTTCTCTTTCATTCTCTCGCCCGGTCAACACTTCTATAACTCCCCTTTAAGCTTGAAGTAAACAACAGTATCTTTACTTCAAATGTGTAATGAATTCCTTATTCAAGATCTCATAGTCTGCCCTTATTGATCCATACTTGTTAGATTTTCCAGTTCTTCTACTGTTATTAATTACGAGTTTAACAATGATAATTGGTAACAGAATCTATATGTGGGATTTCGTGATTTCATAGCGTTGGTTATCTATAATTTCATACCAGTATATCCTAATTTTAATGATTTTTATTGCATTTTTTGTTGTGTACAAATGTGTTTATGTAATTTTTGTGTGATGGCTCAGAAATACTTTCACTTCCTGTAATTCTCTACATCAGCTGCTGGTATGTATACAAATTAACCCACTGCAAACATAATATTATACCCAACCATGACCTTCAATAGCAATCCGTTTGTTATGAAAGATGGTTGCCTTCTCTGCCTCTATCACCACTTGGTATCATGGACAAACTCTAACTCAGATGGGGTCACGGTGGCTGAGCGGTTTGACTGCTCGCCGCCCACCAAGGCAATTGACCACGTCTGGTTTGGTCATAGGAGCATGGAAGGTTTTGATGTTGGAAATCGTTTGCCAGGTTAGAGGGCGCTAGTGTGGAGAACACAAGTATGATTGTGGTCATGGTGCCAACGGCCCATGAGTGACCTTCTCTGATGATCTGCCATTAGATTGATGTTGATGATGTTGTAGAACTATATATCCAGATTGTCTAGTCTTGTAGGAGGTATTGTAGCTCCCCCTAAATGCTTTGCTCACTCCCGTAAGGTTGTATCAGGCCACCTTAATGCCTTATTACTCCAGTTACATGACAACAGGTTATGTGATAGAGAGGCGGTCAAAAAATAAACACGTGTGTGAATTTATTTCAATAACACATTTTAATTTATGAAAACCCTCACATGAGGCATTTAAAACAATTATCCTCCATTTAAGTGGGAGGGCTCTGATGCAGTGAATATGGCGCGAAGCGCCAATATTTTATTTAATGAAAGTTACGGCCCGGCCATGTACAAAACTGTCCAGACGGTGGAGCAGTGGTCTCCCTGGGTTATGCAAACATTAATGAAGGTTACAAAACGAGAAATTAAACTATTGTAAACTACTTTGCCAGTTGTAAAGTGATGAAGGCCTGGAGAGGCAGACACAGGCCACCACTCCACGTGAGTGCTGAGATGCGACTGAAAATGGCAGTGCGGGAAGTCTGCTGCCAGGCACGGTGTTCCTGCATGACATGGTAAAAAAATGTAACTATAAAAATATGATGATTAAAGTGATGAGATGAGCATATGCACTGCTGATGGGATGGTGACATTACACAACACTTTCAATCTTTATTACAAATTCCAATTAACAATAAAATATATAATTACCAACACATTACACTTTACAGTATTCCTTAACCTCAACAGGTTTTGGGTGGGCATACGTTGTTCCCTTTGGAATGTTTTTGACACCTATTATATCCCTGTATTTCAGAGGACTGTATGTTTATTATTAAATACGAAAAAGCACATGAAAACACTTATGAATATAAAAATGAATATTAACCACGTGGCGATTTATGTTACGGCTCACGTCACTTGAGCATGTAGCCTTGGGCCGTTGTGCCTGTAAGAATAGTGGTGAAAAATACTGGACAAAAATACTGGGAACACTGGATGAATATGAATACACAAATACACTGAACACTGAAATATTTTATACTGCTGTGCTGAATGCGAAAAATATTTGGAATGAGGAGCAAGCATTATTATGGTTGCGCCATGTGGTAGCATGGTGCTGAATAATGCGCATGACACAAACATCTTGACACTTCACAATTTCATAAAAACAATTACATAAACAGTCATATGAAATTACTATTAAGCACTGAGAAATAATCATAGCACAAATAGTCCCTTACAGGGCACACGCAATAAAACACTATCAAAAATTTAAAAGGCCATTAAAAATTTGAGAAATGTAAACATTTCCACACATGCAACACTTCACCAAATAATACAAATAAGCACTACCAAAATAAATTTTAGAAAGGCTATAGCAAAAATGCAGATATTAAATTTACAAAACAAAGCACATGCACTCGTGTACATGTGAAACACTGCTTAACTTTAATGTTGCACTGCTCTCATGCGGCCAATGGATGCACTATGGTGCTGATGCTGGCTGTGCAGCGAACAGGCTAGGGTTGATGCTAATGTGGTACACATCACAGTCCGGGTTTAATCTTCGGCCGGGTCAATCCTAGATTTTTGCAAGTAGGAATTGTGGACTGCAATGCTGCTGGTCGGCTGGTTTTCTCGGGAATCTCCCATTTCCCCACCCTTGCATTCCACTGCTGCTCCATTCTCACCTCATTTCAACATCATCGGTTCTTAAGACCCCAATCACCCAAATCTTTCAACTCAACAACTTGGCTCTAACTCTGATCACCTCTCCCCCCATTTAGATAATTTAGTCCAATGGATTTTTCATGTAAATGGTGTTATATGGTGATCATGGTCAATTTCCATATTTAGGTTATAATGTTATTAAATTCTTATTTTCTTCTCTTGCTTGTTCTATATTTTTACGTATATTTACTAATTTATCAGTTGAATATATGTTTTCCTTCTTATTTTTAATAATTATCTTGATATTTTTTTACGATTTTTATACTTTTCAATTAAGTAATTTAACTTAAGATATTGTTTTGTTCTGACTATGTGTTTATTCATTCATAAATTTTTATAATATGTATAATTTGTATATTAATTAGTATATTATGTTGTTCATAATTTATTAACTGTTGTAAAATAAGAAATTATGTAATTTTTCTACATAAATGTGTTATAAATATATCAAATGTTTTGAACTACAATAATTTCCACCAACACATCAAACAAGATTAAATTTAAATATCTATAATAGGGGTGTGACGATACCATGTTTTTGATACTTGATACTCAATACAGTTTTCAGCTCAATACCCTCAATACTTTAGATACTTGATACACTTGAGTAAAAAAAATGGCAATTATGTAATAAAATTTTTGTAAACTACATTTCCATTGTTTTCGACAAAATTCATGATAACAAATTTTCAAATTAAAGAAACATCATGCAAGATACTATTACAGATGATGAAAACAAATTTGAAATTTATGTAACTTAGCATCTATGGTAGTCCTGTCAAGTGTCAAAAATTATAAATATTTATATAATACTAAAAAACACATCAGACATGTCAATTTTCAAACTAAGAAAGCTAAAAAAAATTTTTTTTAGAAAAACAAGCAGTAAATTTTGTCTGGATTAACTCAGGTAGAGGAAATGTTGGAATTGTTTATCACTGGATAAAAAACAACAATAACAATTCTTCCATTACTGGAAGTAAGATAACTTTATTATTCTGTTTGTTTTGTGTTGGTCATTTACACAGATTATGCACACACAAAATATGTAAAATAAATATGAAATACCAGTTGTAAACACAAATGACCGGTAAAAAATTGAAATATGTACTTGCATTCAGAATTCAATATCGAACATATAAGTTCACAAAATTTTGACAGTTATGGAAATGTAGTACGGCCACAATGTATCCTTGCACCACAGCTGCTCTGTGTATAAATAAAACAATAGTGTAAACAAATGCTATGATCAATGTAGTTTACCATTCCAACCTACCTTATTTTTGTTAAGGCAAAATCATATTGGTAGGGCTGCATTAATTTTATTGCCAACGGATTGTATGGGGTTGGGTGAGACTTTGATTTATCGTCTTTCATGAGATGACATTGTGTTACACCTTTTCTTATGAGACTGTATCACATTTCATTACATATTGTTTTAATGGACGAGAGTAAAATTTGTTCGTATGAAAGAAATATTCAAATTATTATATAACCTGTCAAGTTTAAACCTTACCGACAGAAAACACTATAAATATGTAGTTTGTACCAATTTGAATATTAAACACATTCAGGATGTAAATATTTTTGACAAAGTTCATTTTCCATACAATGAACGTGTTATTTTTACACTGCAAAATAGAGTTAAAATGGTGTTTTTTTTTAGGCCTTGTACATTTCATACGTTCTAATAACTTTTTAAAAATACGTTATTTACAATACACACTGACTTACTATCTGTAATTCCTATTTGCAACTCCTGAATACATGTTGTTCTGTTGCAATTCTTAATACATGTTTCTCTACCATCGATACAAAATAATTAGGTGAATCATTTAATAAATATGACACTTCACAGGCTTTCCGAAACTAGTAAACTGTATAATGAAAATAAACTGTGCCGCTTTGTAACAATAGAGAAAATGGTGGATCTTGCCATATACACATGTTAATAAATAGTATCAAATAAAAGTGTCTATATGGGCATCGTGATACTCAACACTTTCGATACAGCCTAGTATTAAGGGGTATTGTGGTATCGAAGTATCGAATGTCTCATCTCTAATCTATAATAATAATAATATTCAATTTGGAACAGACTTATAATTATGCCAGAAATTTACCAAACGGGTGTAATATGCAGACACTGTTAAATGTAATGTTAACTCTGAAACACAAATATTTTACAAAATGTAGATCTACAGAGTATTTAGTTTCACTCTTTTTATACTGAATATAGTTATTTTAATTTAAGAAAGGGTTTCAGCATCAGTAAACCTAAAAATCATAGTTTAAAATAAAACTTTTTGCATAATAGGAGATTTTTATTAATAGAGTTACTTTTTCATAGCAAAAAGGTAATGTACTTAATCTTTGTAACATTTTCTGAAACTGAACCTTCGAAACTCAAATTCTTCAAAGAAAATTAACTTCGTGGTTGGTTACATTTGACTAGGAAACTGACATGGTCTCCTCTGAAACTTTATACAACAGTTCTGCCATTTGGAAATAATTTAAAAGTTAAGTGAGTCAGTGTTAATGCCTTATGATAAAGATCAGCATGAAATAATTTGTTTTCAAATACACTCAATTCAAATAAGTTTGATTATAAGGATATTAAAAAAAAAAAAATGGAATACCATAAAATAAACACCCAAAACTTTAATTTTTAACACATAAAATATAAAAGTATTGACCATTCCTTATTCACATAACGAAGGTAAACGTTTATATCTCTGTTTACTGGGAGAACTCACACCAAATGTTTTCAGAAAATGGTAAACATTAAGGAAATATGCATTTTGATCACGTGCATAGTTTACTGAATTTATGACAGATTTTATTATTTTTTGTTAATGAGAAGAAAACTAATGGTCACCTGACTTCTTAGGCCCAAAACTTGTCCATACTGCTTTCCATTTGTTAGCAGCATTTTGTTTTAATTATGAATCTAATACAAATAACTTATGACTTTTTAATATTCTGAATTTTTAAGGTAATTCGTGAAAATGCAAAAAAATATTTAAATTCTGGTTTAGATAAATATAATTTTAAGATCATGGTTTACTTATATAATACATTTCTTTTAATGTCATACATTTTAAATGTTTTTCATGTTATGTGTTTTTCTTAATTATATGCTTATAATTTTCAGGGGTAGCGTATCTGAAATTGGAGATGAAAAAACACAGGGTGAGTGTTTATTGCAATTACATTTCAGTATTATCCACATGAAACTAATGTCACAGATTGGCTATTTATTACAGTTAAACTAATGCTGATCAACTACTTTTACTAGTGGGAATTTGTGCACTTACTGATTTTATTGCAGAAGTGTTGTCACAAAGAGGGAGACTGTGTGCACATGAGCATACATTTGCACATGTGTGCATGTGCACTTGCACATGTGTATGCATGTATGTGTGTAATAGATTAGTGCTATGAAGGTTATTCGTCCATTTCAGAACTATTTCACAGTTTAGACTATAAAATTTAATGTGCTCCTTTGCATGAGATTTCCAGACAGCTTACCTCATGTGTCTAGCAAATAGATGCATGATGCAAACTTAGAATATGCCAAATGAGTACACGTAGATATAAATAAGGTTTTGTATATTTAATTTGTTTAAAAATATGTAATAATTGAGTTGAATAAAATCTATTAGTATTAATTAGGGCATATTTTAACGGAATGGGGGACAGGAGCAGGGGTTGGGGCTGCCAGATCAATGGAATGTGTGGGGTTCTCTGTTATTCTAGTAGCATCACAACCATATTGGTTAAAAGTTCCCATTCTTCCAAAAAATATTATATTTTGTCCCCAAAAATTTATTTTTCCTCTTTAAATCTCCTTAAATTCCCTGAAAATGCACAAAAAAAAAACTTACTCTTGAATATGGCAGTATGATTCATGAATGTGGCTAGTAGGCTTTGAAAACTGGGATAAATGCCAGCCACAATCATGATCCAATATATATATATATAAAATTTAAAAAATGTATAAATATATTGTGTGACATGTCTACGGACACCTACTTTGAAGACAAATTTTAATATGTCAGAATTACCTGCTGTGTTCCTATGTCTGGCACCATATATATTTTTATAGGCATTTTTAAAGTAATTATGACAAACCAAACCTGACTATGGGATAGCAAACATCCTGTTTCATGCTATGTTACAAAAATAGCATGGACCCAGCATCTACCAAGTTATAGTCATAGGTTCTCTTAATTTGGCAACTGCTAGGATTTTTAACCAAATGAAGCTGGAGAGCCTGTCTGAAGGAATAAAGTTGTCAAACACAAGTTTTTCAGGTCCAATTAAGCTTATAGTTCTTTTAGAACATCAAGCAACACAAGCAGCCATCCCTTAATTTTTCCCATTATTTTTGTGCACATTTATAACAATGAAAATTTGAACTTCAATGTCAAATATACAAGTAAAATACTTTATATTATATAATGGTTTCCTGAATACCTTAGTAAACAATGACAAAAAGAAACAGGGAAATAATTCATTATCTTTAATTGATCATCTCATATTGTTCCACAGGAAAGCATTCAATTTATTATTGCAGTTCATTTCACTGTTCTACATTATGCCATTTTATTTTGCGGCGCTTACCCTTTTAGCCCTTAAATAAGCTTTTCTAGAAAATTATTACTGCAAAGTCCCAGCATTTTTCATAGTCTTATATATGTTTGTTTTCCACTGTTAATTATCAATAACATATTTTGTATTCTGTTAATTTAGAATTAGGTTGTGTAGTATGTTAGTTGTGTAGCTTGGCAACAACAGCAGCCAAAAACAAACACAAAGCCAGTAGCCAGACAGCAGTCATGGTGATGTGCACACATTGTGGTACACTATAGTTGGCGAAGAGGTTTAAAATATTGTGTATGGTCCATGGTTCACATAAAATGGCACTAGTTGGAGCTATAGGCGAGTTTGCCCCGGAGAAGGAGTCGTAGAACGTGTATCATGAATATCTACAGTTCTATTGTATCACAAATATCATCAAGGGTGATGAAGCTAAGTGTGTGGTGTTTTATACAGTATGTGGACCAGAGTTGTACGATCTGGTTACTTATTGTTACCGAAATCTACTGATGCGGTACCTCTGGCGGAAGTGTTCACAAGGTTAACGAATCACATCCACCCGAAGCCCAGTTAAATAGTTAAAACTAAGTTCCTGAAGCATGATAAAAAAGAAGGGGAAACAATTACTGTGTATATTGCAGAGGTGCGACAGCTAAGCACACATTGCAGTTTTCCAAATTTGGATTGCATGTTACGAGACCGTTTGGTTGTGGATTTCAGGACAAAGTTGTGCTACAGGCTTTCCTCGTTAAGGGTAAATTGACTTTACAAGAGGCAGTGGACATCGCGATGGCAACATAAGTGACAGAGAGAAACATGGCGGACTTGCGAGGCAGTACATTGGTGGAGGAAAATATGCATAAAATGAACAATGCAGACGGGAGAAATCTGAACGGGGAAAGATTGGCAAAGTCGAACAGTGTATAGTTTGACAGGCAATGTAAGGAAATAAGTGATGGGAATCAGCTATGTTGGCGGTGAAATGGCAACCATGCAATTGATAAATGCTGGCATGCAAATACAATGTGCCATTTTTGAAAAAATAAAGGACACCTCGAGTGGGCATGCATAACCAAAAGAAAAAACAGCAGGCAGGTTTGAGTGCATGGGACTTGAAGTTAATTGGTGTGCCACACAGGAAGCGCAGCATTTTGAGGTGGACGTTGCAGATGATGCAGGTTCATAGTATTCTTTGTACAGTATGCAGGAGCGAGCACATAGGAAGTTATGGTGTATCAAAGCGCTGTTGAATGGACAAGCAGTGAGCATGGAAGTTGACACTGGGGTGGTCCATTCCATTATCAACTGATACATACATGTTTCTGTGGCCCAGGGAGCCACCTTTGAAAAAGGGGAACATGGGATTGCATACATGGTCCAGTGAACATTGAGAAGTGTTGGTTGGCAAGGAAGTTGCAGTGCAACTTAAGGGGCGTAAGGCATTTACACTGGAGTTAATTGTGGTGCAAGGACGAGGTCCAAACTTGTTGGGATGTGACTGGTTCGAACCACTTGGAATTAAATTGATTGGGTTAAACAAAGTTCAGAAAAACCTTGTAGACTGGATTGTTAGCGAGTTCCCAGCAGTGTTCAAAGTGGGTGAACTGGGAAAATATGTGGGCCCACAGGTCACCATTAAAGTCCCACAGAACTGAGTCCCTGTGTTTAAAAAGGGTCGACCAGTACCCTTTAAATTGAGAGACAAGGTAAGTCAGGAAATAGAGAGATTGGTACAGTGGGGGTGTTTATGAACATGTAAATTTTTGGAATTGTCAATACCTGTAGTAGTACCCATATTAAAAAAAAGATGGCACAATTCAGCTGTGTGGGATTTATAAAGGAACATTAAACAGTGCATGCACCATGTGTGTGTATCCACTGCCCACAGTTAACGAGGCGTAAGCAGTACTGGAGGGATGACAGCTATTCACCAAGCTCAATTTGGAGAAATCGTATTGCAGGTAGCAGTATATGAGGCAACAGCCAAACTGCTTACAGTGAATACTATGAAAGGGCTTTTAATGGTTAAGAGGTTGCAATTCAGGGTTAGAAGTTGTCCAGCGATATTCCAAAAGTTGATGGATACTCTTCTTACTGGCATACCAGGAACTGTAGTATTGCTAGATGGTATAAGTACTGATATCGGGTGGAGAGGATGAAGAGCATTGGAGTCGGGTGCTTCACATTCAAGAAAGGCTGCAACGGGCAGGACTCAGACTGAAAATAGCCAAATGTGTGCTTGGAGTTAATTCTGTTGTGTTCCTGGTACACAGAATCGACAAGATAGGTGTTCATCCCTTATCCAGTAAGGTGGATGCTGTGCATGATGCACCGGAACCAAAACACGAAAGGGAACTCCAGGCCTTTCTTGGAGTGTTGAACTCCTATGAGACATTCTTTTACAACAAGGTAGAAGTGTTGGAGCCGCTTCACCAGTTATTAGATGCAAATACTCCATAGCATTGGACAGAAAAACACAGTAAGGCATTTCAAGATGCCAAGCAGTTGCTGCAGCCACAACAGGAACTGGTGTTTTATGACCTCAATAAGCCCCTAATTTTGACATGCGATGCCTCATAGTATGGTGTAGGAGCGATTCTGGTCCATGACATCGGTGATTGGAGGGAAGCCCCAATAGCATTTGGCTCTAGGACCCTACAGAAGAGTGAGCGAAACTATGCACGTGTGGGCAAAGAAGCCCTGGCTGTTGTTTTTGGAGTAAGCAAGTTCAAACAATATGTGATTTGTAGGAAGTTCAAGATAGTTATGGATCATAAATATCTCTTGAGGCTGCTCCATTCCAAGAAGTCCCTTCTAGACACAATAGCCCCTCGGTTGTTTTGATAGAGTCTTATGGTGGGGATGTAAGATTTTGAGTTGGAATATAGGCCAGGACACCAGATACAACATGCAGATGTTCTCAGCAGACTTCCGCTACAGGCACTAGAATTTGTGGTACCATCACCTAGTGATGTTCTCATGTTGGAAGAGTCAACAGAGGTGTTGGTAGATCCAGGTAAAATAGCAGCAGAAACAGGTAAGGACACATTACTGTCTAAGATACTTCAGTACACTGCAAGTGGATGGCCAGGGAAAGTGACTGTGGAAATCCAACCATATTTTGTGCGCAGTCAGGAAATGTCTATACATAAAAAGTGTTTGTTGTGCGGAAACAGGGTTGTGATTCCATCCCAGCTGTGTTCAGAGGTGATGAATCTACTGCATTCTCAACATAATAGGATACTGCATATGAAAGCAGTGGCCCTTAGCTGTTTCTGGTGGTCAAAACTGGATGCAACCATCAAGCAGGTGGTAAAGGATTACAACATTTGCCAGTAGTGCCAAAATAACCCACCTAAAGTGAAAATGGTTTCCTGGCCAAAACCAGATAAACTGTGGTCGTGGTTGCACATTGATTTTGCTGGCCCCGTTTCAAGGTTGAACCTTTCTAATAGTTATTGATGCTTTCTCCAAATGGCCTGAAGTCAGGCGGGTTGGAAGTCATTCAGTCATATCAGTCTTCAGGAGCTGCGTGATATGTTCAGTTACCATGGACTGCCAGATGTCATTGTAGCAGACAATGGGACTGCATTTCGATCTCAAGAAATGGCAGGGTTTGTGAAGAATAATATTATAGAAATGGTTTTTTATTCCTCCATACGATCCTTCTAGTAATGGGTTAGCCGAACGGGCTGTACAAACAGTGAAGCAGAAGTGATGAAAATTTATTGAAGGTGACTGGCGGACACAGTTGGCAAGCATGTCTTGGCTTGCCAACTGTGGCCGCAGGCAAAGGCCAACTTGGTGGACAACTCCACGACAAGGGGAAAATAATACCTGGAAGACTCCTGCAGAGGTATTAATGGGGCGACCACTACAGATGGTTCTGGCCAAACTGCATCCAGGTACAGACAGAGGCACGTCACATGATACACAGGTAGCAGGCACAGTTGTGGTAGGTGCTCGACACTTCAGTGTTGGAGAGACCGTATGGCTGCACAACTACGTGAGTGGCTTCAAATGGATACCGGGCTGGATCAGTGGGGAGGAAGGATGGTTGATTTACTATGTCACAGATGAGCAGGGCATTTCTCATAGAAGACATGTAGATCAGCTGCGATGGCGAAGTTGTCAACCAGCGTCAGATTCAAAGGCCAAAGAAGCAGTTTCCAGCAGGGTACATACAGCAACCACTGTGTTACAGCAGTTTGGACCGAGGATTGTTCACAGCAGTAGAAACCCACAGTGTTCTGCATCAACGGGTGCTGGGACGTATGCTGCAACCCACCAGATCACCAGAGAGGATTCCACAGCTGCTGGTGAATTCGAAGCTTCAGGTCATCCGTTTGTAGTTCCGGAAGAGTCAGAAGAGGCAAATGGCTGAGCTGCTTCCCGAGAATCTTCTCCGTTCCAAGGGTTTGTGCGAGTAAGGCAAATGGCTCAGCTGCTTTCCGAGAATCTTCTCCTTTCCAAGGGTTTTGAGTGGGTAAAGTTCAAGGATGTATTTGGGGCAGAGCTTCAACACGACGTGTGCCCCCAAGAAAGTTGGCTGATTTTGTCACACATTAAATGGGGAGGAATTGTTGTTTACTGTGTTCATCTCGAATTACGTTATGTAGTATGTTAGATGTTTAGGTTGGCAACAACAGCAGCCAAAAACCAACACAAAAGCCAGTAGTCAGACAGCAGTCATGGTGACGCACACATTGTGGTACACAATATGTTATTTCATTGAACCATCAGTTATTGTCTGATAACATGGTAAAATATATTATGGATGATATTTTATGTGGTTGCTGTTTGTGCCTATTATTTGAAATGACGCTTTAAATCACATCTCCATAGTAACCTTTAGTAATATTTTGAATTCTTGGCCTTGACAGATGGCAGTGCATGTTCTATTGTAACTTTTGAAGTACTTTAATATCTCCTTTTGTATCAACTTAAATTAACTCAATATTTCTCAAGGTGAAAATTAATTTCTGCATTTCATGAATGTAATTAATACAAGGTTAAAGAGGAAAAACATAAATTGGTTTAGAAAATTGTAATTCAGATTGTATTAAGGACCACAGCATAGCTGTTCTATATATTGAATGTGTTATGAAGTCTTAATTGTTCAGTCACTCGAGAATATTTGGTTTTGACTAAGGTTTCTTCCTCTTCCATCAGGCTACCATAATGTGATAATATACTTATTTGTTGTAAAATCTTCATCCATCTAAATATGTCATAGTATTTTGCATCGTCACTGTTGATGAGTGTGTTTTAATTAATTTTTATTATGGCTGCGGTGGTGTAGTGGCAAACCGGGTTCAATTCCCGGCAGGACCAACTTGAAATTTTTACATCTGGGAATTGTGCCAGATGATGTTGCTTGTCTGTAGATTTTTTTGGGATATCCTGTTTCTTCTGCATTTTGCTGGATTTTCTTTCCTTTTAGTGCAGTCCATCACTCAGTGATGGACCCAGCCTGGCATCTTGTAGCTAAAATGGTTTTGATGATATCCAGTCTCATGGCAGTGGTGTTTCTACTGTGGCTATTGATCTGCTTGATGCAGGATGCACTCTCAGGAAAACATCCCTTTATTTAATAATTTTAAAAGCATGCAGAATATTCTAAATTAAGTGAATTTGAAATATTAAAACTTAAAAAAAAATTCTTTCAGCGGGACTTTTTCATAAATGGTTAATCATCATAAAAACTTATAAAAGGAAAATTATTTTGTACTTTGTGAAATAATGTTTGACACTTATGATACCTTAAATAATTGTTTTAGTGTTGCACCACTATATTACATAGTTTGATAATTGAATTTAATATTACTTAATTTTGCAAAATATTATTCAGTTACAAAGTACTGAATATTGTACAACACCAAAAATACTCATATTATGGCGGTTTCTAATATTGCTATTTACTTACCACCAAAAAAATGGGTTTTTTGACAATAATTGAGGGGTTGATTACAAAAATCATATTAGTTCAAAAACCCAATTTTTATGTTACAGTGGCTACTTGAGCTGCAGTGAGAGGTGCATCTTATCGTTGAATTGGTTTCTGCCAAACCATATCATATTAAACTGAAAACATTGTTGGAGAGTATAGTGTTTCTACAAGATGTAGATATGTCCATTACCATTCTGACAAAAATTGGTAATGTCACGGACTAGTCAGGTTTTTGCTAGAAAGTTGTGATGTGGTGGCACTAGTTTATCACAATAATTCTCCCTATGGTGCCAGTGGTCCCGGGTTCGAATTCTATCTTCAAAGCAGCAATTACGTAAGATGAAAGAAAACTGGCATAATTGTGCAAGATATGATAGAATAAACACTAAGTAACAAAAAGACAATCAGAAATATCAACAAAGGGCAGAATTAATTCATATGAATATGACTGGGTGTGCTCAATAGGCCAACTGGTTGCAGGGTATCTGTAAGAAGGGAGATCACTGCTACGCTGGGTTGTACACAATGTAGGAGAGAAGAGAGAAATAGATGAAAACTGTGATTTGAGACATATCTGATATGATAACTGACTGATGTAACTGTAGACACAGCACTGGGTTGATAATGAAGGGCACGCAGATTACCTGTCAGCTTGAGTAATGAATATTGTGACATGTCGGCGGATGAAGAGGGGTGCAGAGTCTGCTTCCTTGGGCAGAGTGAATGAAGCCAGGGGGGTGGAGGGGTTTGTGTTTACCTGCTGGTTCATCCTCATACGTCAGAAGGTAGGGGTGTGACCCAATGGCCTGTTCCTGTCTTGTGGAGGCCGTGGTGATGACACAGGCTCATGCGGGAGAGGGGGAGAGTCCAGTACGAGTAACAGTGATAACACACAAAGGTCATCTGGGCTAGAGATGGGCTGTGGTGGTCTTGGGTTACACCTTAGGCGACTGGAATCGCCACTGCTTCCCGCCACCAATCTTCTGGCCTTGATGAAGTGATAAGCTGAAGATGGCAGGTGAAAATGAGGTGACAACCAGGTGCTACATTTACAGGCTGAGACTAGTTGTGGGTGGCATTGTTTACAACGAATAACAGCGATGCACTTTGCAGGTTACTGAAACACTGGCCCGGATTTGAAATGTTCATGTATGTGATTAAAGAGATGTTTGCACAAGTGTTTGTCACAAACGTGGCACAGTTTTTTACCAACATAGTCATGCGTGAGGGCACTAAGTTTCATGCATGGTCGAGACAGATGCTACAAACGTAGCATGGTTGCATTGTTACTGCATGGCTTACCTGTTGCAAGTAGTGTTCTGCAATTGATTCATGATGTAAGGCAACCGTAGCATGCATGCAAGGCACCTTGGCGTTTGCATGTTGGTAGCAGTCTGGTCATGTCCCGCATCGCTTGCTGGGTGGAAGACACAAGTCACACACATGCAGTGTTGTTGGATACCTGTCACACTGAGGTGGGCCGCAGATACGTCTCTGGGCGGAAGTGGCATAAGAGTGGAGATGGATGCAGGGTGACAAGACACGTGTGAAAGTGGCATACTGGTTACAGCTGCTTTCACCCTGGCAACCCACTCCTCAGCTAGGATACCAAAGACTGTGAAAGTTGAGGTGTCACATGCCTCAATGCAGTGCATTGGGGGTGGTGCCTCAACTCAGGATGTTGTGATGCCTGGCGGGATTACAAATTATATAGCAGTGACGTCATTAGTGATGACTTCTGTATGTGCAGTTGGTACAGTGTCACACAGGATGTGGAAATGCATCATGTTGCAGAGGTGGCGCAGCGATGCTGGGCATTGTGGCATCCTTAAGCTGTTGTTCCATTGCATTGACACTTTTGCCTGTTATTGCACTGTCTCTTGCAAGGCAACATTCTCATATCTGTAAGTGTTCATGGCCCCTTTGTAGGTCGTGCACTTCTTTGTTAATAGTTTGTCTTGTGACAATGTCAGCAGCCAACTTGTACTTAAGCTATCGCTTTTACGTATATCACATCAACTTGGCAGTATGGAGATGTGAGGCGGAAGAAAATGGTCAGTGGAATATTGCCAGATGGTTGGACAAACACAGACAATGTGGAAACACAAGATGATATGAAAATAGATAATGTTGCACTTGTAGAAGTTTGTGAGAAAATAGAAGGTGGTGGTCATGGGTGGGCAACTGTAGTGGTTGGCATATTTTAAGCAGTTGTTGTTGCTTGTTTGGTTTCCTGTGCTTGAAGCTGGCAATTCCCTTAGAGTCATATACTTGGTGTGGTAGTGGCGAGAGCAGTTCTGGCAAGAGATGGCTGTATTTACGGATTTAGCACAAGTGTATTTTGGACACCGGTTGTGTCCAGCTAAATGTATGCAAGCAGTTGATAAGGTCAGTGGCAGGCAGTAATGCTGTGGGTATCCCATGCACTTTGACGTACCAAACTAATTGCATTGCAGAGTCTGATAGTTAAAGTGATATATCCCAAGTTGCCTGGTATTCACATGTACGCAGTTAAAAACCTGGTGTAGTCACATGCTTTACACAGATAAATTGTCCTTTGCCAGGTTTGACTGACCACTCTGGCATGCTGCGAACTCCACTGTGTTGTGCGGGAGTGGTGAATCGCTCAGCAGTTGGAGGGAGATGATGTGCACCATGCACGTACACATGCATGCCACCACTGGCTCCTGTCCTCCTGGAAGGGCAGGTGAAAGGTGATGTGCTGGCATGTGCTCAACACATTTGTATGGTGCTTGTTGTTGGAGAGGTGGTGGGGAAATTTTAACATGACATGCAACATGCACTAAATGGCTGTGCTGCTCTGGAATCTGCCGAGAAAAGACGTCACAATGCTGGCACCATGAAGTCTGGCAAAATGGTTGGAAATGTGGAGGTTTTTGATTCAGTTTGCAAAAAGGAGTGTGTAATTTTGATGGAATAGAATTTGGTGTGAAAAATAAATATGTGTCATCTGTTACAATAGGAAAAGAATTAAACCCATGTTTTGAGGATTAAAACTAGAAGTTTGGTCACATGGAAAGGTGTCACATGACGTGTGTTAGGTGTCACAGAAATTTAGCATAGGAAAATGGCTCTAAAAAAATTTGACACACCAGTCTGGTGCAACATGATAGGAGCCAGGCTCAATAGATACAGACAAGTAGGTTTTAGAGAGGTGGGGTATTGTTGCTAAGAGGGTAGTTAAGGGAAGGAATTTAGAATTTTGTGAGATGTTTGGGTGTCCAATAGATCTAGAGCATCAATCGTAGTGTTGGGTCACATGCCGTTCACCCTTTTGGTTTGTCTTGAAGACTCCCTCTGTGTTTCAAGGTGAAACACAAAGTACTTAATGTGATGTTATGTTTCCATGCTTGCCAAACAAGGATGTTGGCCCCCTTGTAATTCTAGTAATGTGAGTCTGTTCAGAGCCACCTTACACACCAGAGAATATGGTAATTTTCAGAGGTACACACTGTTAAGTTATGTCAAAATACGTAGGTAAAAAGGTAGGAAACACTGCAAAGTGAGTGCAGCATCCTGTAAGGCAGTCAAGTAGCCTGATGTGTGAAGAAAACAGTGTGAAGTCTGTGCACATTTACTTCAAGTGATAAACACTTTTACAAGGCACATTGACATCACCCTCACTGTGCCGCTCAAGACGCAGCCCACTGCTGCTCTGCACGTTCATCTGCCATACACGGCCGTGCGTGTAGTGTATGGGTCATCTAAGTTGTTCATGCACGAATGGGTCAGTGAACCGTTCCCAGACCCAAATTACCCCCTTCTTCAAGAGCAAACTCATACCTATGTGTTTATCATGTGAAAGTGTTCTGTTCCCCTGAAAGGAGTCTCTCATATATAAACGGGACATAACACATAATCGCAGATTGAAAAACAATTCCACATGATCAAGAATGTGCATCTCGCCAGTAGTACCAACTAATTTCCGAAAGAACCAAATCTGATCACCAAGTTCCATCTTCATCTTCTTGCTTGAATACATAGACGCATTACCAAAAACACTAATTACAGCAGTATTGTCTGCCTTGCCCTCATGAACTGGATAAGTCTTCTTTGGTGCAGGCTCCTTCCCAACATGAGAACTTCTGAGGAAACACGTTTCCAACAAACCACTGCCAGCTTTAGCAGTTATTCTTTGAAGGCAAAAACGGTACAAAAAAGACTACAAAATGTAACTTTCTTCTATAGCAATGATCTTAACTGTCCAAGACATATAATCTTTAATGACATCCTTAGTTAAAGACACAATACTATGATAAACCTTCCTTGGGTAATAACCAGAGGAATGAATTTGCCTCCGATTCATGTCAGGATGAAATCTGCAAAAATACTTAATCAATACTGTTAATAATCATAAAAACTAATATAATATGCAAAAATGAATTCAAATATTAATACAACACAGGTACATACCTCAAAACAAGGTAAGAACACAAAAAACCAAAAACAGAAAATTCCAGGATCAGCCCGCACCTACTACTTTAACCTACTCGCTTGGTATTTAACATGAGAATGGAAAATTCCGCTACAATGCTCCGTATCGCTAGTTGCTGCCGCTCTGTGCTAGGACCGTATCACCAATGTACTTCCGGGCCCCACTAAGCTGCCACTTCCAGGCGATAAACAACTTCTGGTTACAACCAAGCGCAATGCACTATTGTAATTGATAACAACATCCTGTTACCTGCACCACACACCCAAGTGCAAACATGTTGGCCATCATAAACATTTGATTCACCAACTTAACAAACATAATTACTCCTTTCGGGCATGTTAAAGGGATCACACAGAGAGGAATAGAGGGGGGAATGAATGTAATTCTTCTTTCATGTCATTTGTCAATCTAATGTTATTTATATATATTTCTGTATACCAGTTTGGAGGTTTCCCTAAGAAAGCTCCATAAATTTTGCTATTGATTTTAATAATAGGATTTTGAAGGGTGTACTTTTTGAGTATCTAGTGTGAAGTCCTTGACATGTATTCATATTACTCCATATATTTAATAGCATAAAATACATGTTCAAATATTCCCCCCTCAATACACCCCCTTTTTAATATAAAGGAAAGGAATATAAAAAATACAAAAAAAATGCCACAGTACATTTTGTACCTACAAAACATTTATTTGCAAAATAAAAAATACTAACTCATAATCACGGATTGAAGAACAATTCCACATGCTAAATACTAACACATAATCACGGATTGAAAAACAATTCCACATGACCAAGAATATGCATGTCGCCAGTAGTACCAATTTCCGATACAACCAAATATGATCACCAAGTTCCATCTTCATCTTCTTACATGAATACATAGATGCATTACCAAAAACACTAATTACAGCAGTATTGTCTGCCTTGCCACATGACAGAGTGCAAAGCCATGTGAGTTACGTATGTTTACTAATCACAGACTTGAGATGCTCTAAAATCATAATATAATTTTGCAGTGATTAGGTCATATGTATTTCTGTTTTAAAAGGGCATATTTAATTGTCTCAGTTTGGTTAATGTGTAACATAAACAGTCTCAGCAGTTCCGGCGGACACCAATGTTCTTTTAATATTACATTTATATTTTGAGTGTTTATGTAAGTTTTATATATCTTTTTAAATTTATAATGATTTCACAAATGCCTTGCTAGCCTGTCCAGGCTTATCCATGTAATTTTTTTTGTTAGACTTGCATAGCAACAAGAACTCTCAACATTAATTAATCTATTTCTTACGTCGGAATTAATTAGTATTATAATTCCTCCGGACCTTGTTGTCTGCTTTTGAGTGTTTTATCATCCATACTTGTTCAAGTGTATGTATTTTGTATTTCCCTCACGGTACTGGCGGGACATCTCGGTTAGGTAATCGGATCTCCGAGCCACCATCTTCAGTCTAGATCGGTGGGCCAAGGAGACTACACGTACTTTGCGTTGCAGGAGACTTAAATTTCTTTTGTGTGATTATTGTAGTTGCAACAGTAAGTTTATTCATTCCCAAGCCTTTTTATTAACTTTTCTTCCCCTACGCTTGCACTCTCATCTCCGTCACACTCGCGGCAGCCGAGATTTTACTGCCGTAAATTTCACTTGCACTGAACAGTGTTTTTACCGTGTTGGCTTATGGTAGGCCTAGTATGCAATGTCTGCTTAATACTAGGGACTTAGTGTATTGCCGTGTGTATATGAATCTCACTCATTCAATATACGTTTCAGATGGACCTCGTCTTAATTATTTTCATTTGTACTTAATGTACCTAAGGGATCTGGCGCACTCCAAAAACCCACATGCTTAGCTTATGAACTGTGAACTTAATCTGAACTTTGTTCTTCCTAAACGTGTGGTGTCAACCTGCTACTGCCGCGAGATACAGTCTCCACGTGCTCACCTGTGTTTTAGATGAGCGGTCTCCTTTGGGAATTTTCAATATCTTTTCGAAATTTATTGACATTTATCAGGGTTTCTCTCAAATCCGGCGTACTAAGCCCCTCGCTAGCAATCAAGCCACATTAAAATGGTGCCCAACTTTGTGGCCTTTTCTGACAGAAAGTACGGTGCAACTAATATTTTTCCACTAGTTTTTTTTTGGTACCGCAACTTGTGCAAGTGGCGTGAAATTTGTGTTCTGAAAGTTGTCATTGTGCTGGAAAAACCACCTGGAACAGTGAAACAGCCACCATCTTGTGCACGTAGTGACCACCCTTTGTCTGAAGGGCTGGAGCTACCCATTACACCACACATCACTGCACATCGTGGAGTACCCATGATGTCACTGCGCACCTGCTGCCTGCCGTGTGCATGTGTGCCTGGTCTGGTCAAGCCATGCACTGGCCACCGCAACCCCTCCTCCCCAGTCCAGGTGATAGCCCTTGCAGTACTTGTAGGCCTAAGATCACCCACGTTCGCGGAGTTTCCATCGGTGCAGCCAAGATGTGTGCATGTGTAAGATCTGTAACACTGAACACAACACATAACATGCCAACATTCATCTTCCGCCACTTACAATGTGCGAGAAAAAAGTGTGCAGTTTGCCTGCCAACTACTTCCTACAAGGTATCACCTGTCCATGTAGTTTGTGCAATGACACCAGCAACTCAGAAGCACAATGGTTAGTCGCAGTCTGTTCAGTTTGCCAGCATCTAGTCATCTTGTAATATAAATTTTTGTTCACACCTTTGTTCCTTGTACACCTCATCCAGTCATCTGTGTCACACATTTCCTGTGTCATATTTATTTGTTTTGTTGTTTTTTGAGCATCATTTCTTCACATTTTTTTTAATTCGTTCGGTGTCTGCCATGTCTGTTGTTACTGTTTTCGACCACATCTCGTACACACTCAAATTGTGTATACTCACTCATTGCCACTTCATTTGTTTCCACATCAGTGTCATTTGTAAACATGTGCTTACAACACTTCACAAGTGCTACATGTCCGAAATCCACTCATTAGGGTACGAGAGATAATTCGTAGGTATGGCAGGCCTCCCCTTGCGCCCGACATCATCTTGTAAATATGTTCATATCATCCACTCGTTCATTCGGGATTGGGTATTGAGAGATAATCAGTGTTTTGGCAACCCTCCTCTGTGCCCGATACCCTTATCAATGCCATGTGCACGGAGATAATAGGCGGGTTGACAGTCCCCCGTCTGCACGTGAGATTCACTACTTGGTACTGATAGTTAACCGGTGAGTGTAGTCAGCTCCCTTCTGCACCCAATATAATTTTCATTCTCGCCATGACGTCCAGCCTAAACTGCAAGTGATCGCCAGTTGAGACTCGCACATCATCTGGCAGTATGTTTTGCCATTCTACAGAGGTGAAGTTCCTTGTTAACATCATCATTGCTATGATATGTGCATTGTGTACTTTCATATAGTGTGTTCTGTCTGTTTGTTTACATTTTTCCATCACCAGTGTTTGTATACATGTCGCTGTTACCAATCACCACATCTGCCAGTGGTTAGTATTTTTGCCATCCTCGCCAGGGTACAAGTCGGTGTTGTTCACTGCCTGTCAGATCACTTTGATGTTTACCTGCCTGTACTTGTTCTGTTTATGTTTACCACATCCAATGTTTATATGTCAGTATTACGAACTGCAACATCTGTCAGTGGTTAGTGCTATCCTCGTCAGGGTAATATTCTATGTTATTTCACTGTGTATCAGTTTACTGTTGTCTACTTGTTTACTGAGTTCCATTTGATTACACTTACCATTGCCAGGGTTTGTTGACATGCCAGTGTTTTCCCTGATCAACTGCTGTCTGCATCCTCCTGTACCTTGTTGTTTACATGCATCTGTCTCATTGTTTACATATATGAATTACCATGTTACCTCCTCAGTATATTGTTTACTTGTCTGATGTGCTGTTCACTTGTTTACATTTTCACTGCCAGGGTTTGTTTACTTACCAGCATTCCCTCCCGATCAGCTATTGTTTACATTCACCTGTGCTTTGTTGTTTACATGTTCCTGCACTGTCTAAACTACTCAGTTGTCTACTTGTTCATCACATTGTCTACTTGTGTACCTGTTTTGTTTACTTGTTTGAGTTGTTCCTGTTGTTTACATCAGCTTCCACCAGGGTTTGTTTACATGCCAGTCTGATCAAATATTGTTTACATCCCCCTGTGCCTCATCACTTACATATATATCCTTGTTTACATGTCCCTTTACAATATGTTAACTCTTGTATTGTGTTTACATCTACCAGATTGCCATCAGTGTTCTTACCGCTCGATACCATGTTGTTTGCGTCTTTCCTGTTTCTTCATTCCGCACCATATTCGTGGGGAAAATTATTTTTCTTCCTTTTATTGCATATATTTTGTGCCTATGATTCCATCCACTCTGCATCATGACGTCTCAAGGGTAAACTCACCTGTACTCTGCCATAACCTCAACAACTCTGCAACGTCAACAATGTGTGGGGAAGTATACACTTCCCACACCCTGCAACACCGAGCAGCGCCTCCTGCACTGTCCCACCATCTGCTGCACTTTGGCATGACCAGAACTGAGGGGGAGAGGCCTTTGATGTCACCCTCATTGTCCCGCTCGGGACGCAGCCCACTGCTGCTCTGCTGGTGCATCAGCCATGCACGGCAGTGCATGTAGTGTACAGGTAATTTAAGTCATTCATCCTTGAATGGGTCAGTGAAGCATCCTGTGGCCTAAATGACCCCTTCTCCAAGAGCAAACTCATACCTGTGTGTTTATCGTGTGAAGGTGTTCTGTTCCTCTGAAAGCAGAGTCTCAAAAATAAATGGGAAACTGTTATCGCCCTTGAGCTCCTCCTAATTCCACGTGTGTTATGTATGTTTACTAATCACAGACTTGAGACGCTCTAAAATCATAATATAATTTTGCAGTGTTTGTGTCATATGTATTTTGTTTTAAAAGGGCATATAAAATTTTCTTGGTTTTGTTAATGTGTAACGTAAACAATCTCCGAAGTTCCGGCGGACACCAATGTTCTTTTAATATTACAGTGATATTATGAGTGTCTATGTAAGTGTTCTATGTCTTGTTTTAATTTATAATGGTTTCACAAATACCTTGCTAGCCTGTCCAGGCTTTTCCACAGAATCTTATTTTCTCCGACTTGCATAGCAGCAAGAACTCTGAACCTTAATTAAATAATTTCTGATGAAAAAATTACTATTATTATTCCTGTGGACCTTGTTACATGCTTTTGAGTGTTCTATCATGTATACTTGTTAAGGTGTATGTTATTTGTATTTCCCGCATGGTGCTGGTGGGTGATCTCTGTTAGGTAACTGGATCTCTGACCCACCATCTTCAATCTAGATCGACAGACCAAGGAGAGTGCACATGCTTCACGTCACTGGGGATTTTAAACTTCTTTGTCTGATCATTTTAGCTGCAATAGTAAGTTTATTCATTCCGGAACCTTTTTATTAGCTTTTATACCCCCCCCCCCCCCCCCACACTCTCACTCTCATCTCTGTCAAACTCGTGGCCCTGCAGATTTTACTACAGTAATTTCCACTTGTACTGAACAGTGCTTTTACTGTGTTGGCCTATGGCAGGCATAGTATGCCATGGCTGCTTAATTCGAGGGACTTGGTTTATTGTCATGTGTATGTAAATCTCATTTAGTCAATATATGTTTTAGATGACCTCGTCTAAATTATTTTCATTTGTATTTAATATACCTTAGGGATTTGGCCCACTCCAGAACCCACGTACTCAGCTTATGAACTGTGTAAGTGTGCTAAATGAACTTAATCTGTACTTTATTATACTAAAAGTCTACTGTGAGGGGCTTGCTATGTGGCCGTCAACCTGCTACTGCCCTGAGATACAGTCTCTACGTGCTCAACCGGGTTTTTTTTAGATGAGCTGGTGCCCTTGGGAATTTTCAACATCTTTTCTTAATTTATCACCATGCATCAGCGTTTCTCTCAAATCCAACGTACTCCGCCCTTCATTAGGAATCAAGCCACGTTATTTTAAGTCATTATAGCTGTTTGGGCATGCTGCCAGCTGTCAGTTGAAAATTCAGCATGGTGCTGAAGCAAATGCTTATGTAAAAAACTAAGCTCCTAGGCATGTGCGAGCCAGCAGGGTTGAGGGCAACACTACTCTTGGGTGGCAAACAAAATTAATTGAATTCCAAGAAAGAGTTTAATTATTGCAAACTATATAGAACAATATGAAATATTTTAAGACCTGCTCAAAGACTTGATGTAATGTTCTAAACCCTTCACATCTATAACTGTTGCAGCTGTCAGATTAAGATACTTCTCTTCCTCTATAACTTTCTTCATGCCATGAAGATGAGCAGCAAATGGTTTAACACATTTTCTAGCATACCATTAAGTGTAAGGCAACTTATGAATACAGCAACCTATGACACTGCCAATTTCAGTGGTAGAAAAAAATGTTTCAGACAAAAGGTGCTTGGGTCAAAGGCGCTAATAATATGATAATGATAATTTCTCCGTATGTGGAAAGATACAGAAGGTACAAAGGTCAACTTTGTTAATTTAAATGGAATGATGATTTTTATTAACACTCCTCGACTGCGTGTATGAGCATTTAATAAATACTATGTCATTTGCTGGCTGTTCAAGATCGCTGAAGGTCAATAAAGAAGCAAACTGTGCTGCTGCATGGAACAATGGGCCATTAGTCTGTGCTGTGCTGTTGTAACAATAAGACATCTTTGTGATGATGTTCTAACTGGCACAATGTACACAACACCCAAAAGAGTTATATATTTTTCATTGATGGTGAGTGTCACCAGAGCATTAGAGCAGCAGTGTGATTGTATGCTGAAAGATATCCTGATCATGCCACACCGGTACAATCTGTATTTGCAAACATAATAAAAACATTTAAAGAACCTGGAAGTGTGGAAAAGAAAAGATGCCAACAATGAAAAACAGCAATTGGAGAGGGAAATGCGTTTACCATCTTAGCTGCGGTAGCACACAATCCACATGTCAGCACGAGCAGCTTGAACATGAAAGTGGGATAATTCAGTGGAGTATCCTGCGAATATTACATAGCAACAAATTTCTTCCTTTCCACATTTCACTTCATCAACAGCTACATGGTAATCACTTTAGACATAGGGTGCAGTTCTCCGAACGGTGTCTACGTAAACTACAAACCAATGATATGTTCCTTTCCAAGATTTTGTTTACTGATGAATCATCATTTTCAAACCATGGGCAGATAAACCTTCACATCATGCATTACTGGTCAACTGACAACCCACACTGGCTGAGAGAAGTGGTTAAAGAGATACCATGGTCTGTAAACCTGTGGTGCAGTGTTTTACATAATGGCCTAATTGGTCCCTATTATACTGATGGGACACTAAATAGCATCATGTATGTACTGTTCTAACAGAATTGCTGCTGCAATTGTTGGAAGAAATCCCACTGGACATAAGGCAATCCATGTGGTACCAACACGACTGATGTCCCGCTCATTCTGCACAGAGAATTACAATGATTCTTAAGAGAACTTTGGTGGTCTTTGGATCGGTCTGTCTGGAAACACGAAATGGCCTGCACGTTCCCCATACTTAATGCCTATGGATGTTTATCTGTGGGAACACTAAAGCAATAGGTCTACAAAGACCCACCGATGACTCCCAAAAACGTGAAAGCCTGCATAACACGAGCTTGTTTTGCGATAAGTCCAGATGAAATTCAACATGAAGTACTGTCCATTCAGAATCACTTTACAGTAGGTGTCAATGCACAAGGTAACCAATTTAAACACCTGATATAATAAAATAACAAAGGAAGTATATTTTGAGGCTGGTATTTGTTTAAACAAATGCCAGTTACAGGACGGATACAGTCGCTACAGGACAGCACTATGTCAGCCTATTGTTTTATGTGGCGGCACAGTTTTCTTCGTCATTGACCTTCAGATATCTTGAATGACTGGCAAAAGTCATCGTATTTATTACATCTTCATAGGCACTCTCAAGGGGTGTTAATAAAAATTATCATTCTATTAAAATTAACAAAGTTGACCTTTGTATCTTCTATACTCTTCCACGTATGGAGAAATTATTACTTTCATGTTATTAGCACATTGGATAAAAGCAACTTTTGTCTGACACACTTTCTTCTACCATGGAAATTTGCAGTGTTATTCAGCTGGCCTGCCATAGGTGCCTCAGAGGCAGCTGGGTTCATGCTAAGGAGCTTAGTTTGGCAGCGGTAGATGTGAAAGGCATATTGTCTCAGCTAGTGACAGCAACTTACATATAAAATGGAAATGTTGGTCATGGGTCTAGCAGCAGCAGCATCATCTGAGGTTGGTACTGTGTCATTGACTTCTTCAGCCATGATGCCTACGTTGTTTCAACGGATTCAAGAGCTCTTTTGGACGAACTGTCAGCCGAAGTTATTACTGCAGCTGTACCAACCGTTTCTTCGCCTGTGCCATCTGGTCCTTTGGCTATGCCATCTCTGGCAGAATTTGGGTTATTTGCTGAATAACCTCTACCAGAGAAAAATTTATTGTTGTGGATATTACGACAAAGTATTTTTGCACCCATACATCATATGACAGCATGAAATTCATTGGTGAGTGAAGCATCCCAAACACATTAATTATCTATGCTTATGGTGCAGATTGCTTTTATACTGCAACAATACTTTCTGCAACATGTTAGGTCATGCAAACTTAAACTGTGAGTATCATAGACGCTTTGATGCCATTTATGCGAAAGAGAATTCCTGCAATCTCCATAGTCGGTGAGACAAATGGTAGTAACACAGTTTTTATTCAGTGACCCCTCTTGTGCATCACTTATGATCAGTATGAATATCAAGGCCACTAACTCATCACCAGACACACAAGCAATTGTGTTGGCACCTTCCATGAATGCACTGCCATCCCCAGCTCTTGATCCTTCAAACTGGACAACAGTCGAACCAACTACGATCTACAGCATAGATGTGCACAAAGGGGGTTCAGAGGGTGCAGCTGCATCCCCATTGCATCATGTCATTAGGGAAATAAAAAATAATCTTGTTAATTTTGTATTTTTACTAGACAGTATGTGCGTTTCAATGACCACTGAATTAAAAAAAGTATGTTTATTATAGCATAGACTATTTGTGATGAATTTGTTTAAATATATTCTTACTTTGTATTTTTAATCCAGTAAATGTGGATCTTTATTTTACGGTTTGCACCCCCCATTACCCAACTCTGTGCACGTCTATGATCTACACTACTTCCAGTGGCATATTGGTGTAGTTTTTTCTTCATGAACTTCTCACCAGTTATTGACATGAGGATTATGAATATGCAAAGTCTTGGTTTCATGTTTATAAATGAGTTTATGTGATGTAATAATGATTCACATTTTACACTAACTAACATGAATGAATTTTTTTATTTGTGTTTATATAGTTGTATAAATTGAAATGAATATATTTGAGAGAGATTTGAAGACATTTGGTTGTTGAATTTACATGGATAAGAAACTGTGCTAAGAATAAAGAATGCAGCTAAGATGATTTAGCATATATGTGTGTATATATCTTGGTCTGCTTGCACCTGATACCAGAATGATGC
Source organism: Dryococelus australis (assembly GCA_029891345.1). NCBI lineage: Eukaryota > Metazoa > Arthropoda > Insecta > Phasmatodea > Phasmatidae > Dryococelus > Dryococelus australis. The sequence continues at coordinate 41,814,025 of CM057009.1, read as the reverse complement.
CACTGCAATACTACATTTGGAGAGAAGCAGCAAGTTAGGTCAGCACAAATTAGGAACTGAAATGATGTTATGTTTTCGTACATGTCATATGTCATAAAGCATTAGTTTCTTCCTTTCATTTAGAGATTTCTTTTTGTAAGTAATAATTCAGTTATTAATATTACAGAATTAACTGGCCAGAACACAAAAATACTGGGCTCATTACCTTGTTGTTTTTTCTTACTGTAATTGAAAGGAGGAAAACATAGTTCTGCATGTTAGAGAAGATGTACGCATCTTGGTGTACCTCCAAAAATGTTAACAAAGGTAGCAATTATAGTATTTCAATTGCTACCTTTGTTAACATTTTTGGAGGTACACCAAGATGCGTACATCTTCTCTAACATGCAGAACTATGTTTTCCTCCTTTCAATTACAGTAAGAAAAAACAACAAGGTAATGAGTCCAGTATTTTTGTGTTCTGGCCAGTTAATTCTGTAATATTAATAACTGAATTATTACTTACAAAAAGAAATCTCTAAATGAAAGGAAGAAACTAATGCTTTATGACATATGACATGTACGAAAACATAACATCATTTCAGTTCCTAATTTGTGCTGACCTAACTTGCTGCTTCTCTCCAAATGTAGTATTGCAGTGGCATCATTCTGGTATCAGGTGCAAGCAGACCAAGATATATACACACATATATGCTAAATCATCTTAGCTTTCCCTTTTATCAGTTAATAAATTGTAAAGGGCGTATAAAGTGTTCATGAGTCCTATACGGACATAGCTAATGAAATATGACTCTCAGCATGCTTAAATTTGTATAAGATCATATTTTTGTAGAAGGGGCTAAATTATTTCTAGGGGGTCTAAGCATCTCTAGCCTCCCTTACCATAGGTATGTCACCCATGTTCACACCACCATAATGTTAGCTGCCCACCCATCACTCAAACTTTTGAAGAGTACGGGATGTAGGAATTGTTTCTGACCATGTGTTCTCAACATAAGGTGTCATTGCAGGGGCACATAAGTGGGTACAGGCACAGGTCATGGTATTATGTAAATAGAAAACAGTAAATAGTGTTACACACCAAGTATGTATTGCATGGGACCAACACTCGCAGGATGCACTTAGTATGGTGTTGGACCACCGTAGCATGGAGACAGGCGGCGATATGGTTGGGCATTGAGGCATACAAATGCCAGATATTCAACTGAGGAAGATCCTGCCACAACTGATGTTGGCAGTGCTGCATATCACGCCAGCCACTTTTGCTGATGGTAAAAAGTGTTGTGTATCACATCCTGCTGCTCCTAAGTTTGCAGTCACGTAGTGCGCCAGGTCAGTTAGTTCACTGTTCTTTCATGTATCGGGCTTGCGGGAGGCGTACACGCATCATTGTATGAATAATAAGTTTATTGTTCGTGAAATTGACCGTCAACTGTTGGTTGCACGTTTGTTCCATGGTCACCATCTTTAGTGCACACACTGTGATGTGTAGATGCTGTATCATGCATTCCAAATGGAAGGAAAAGGTGCTGTTTGATTTGGTTGTTTTGTGGACGTTTAAATTATGGGAGTGGTATTCACTCTGATAGTTATTTATGTGTTGTTATTTTTTTGTTTGGGATAGCTGCATTTGCCGTAAAATGTGTGAAACTGACAAATACGAAAGTGTAGAAAAATGCAGACACCGGTCAGTAGCGTGATGAGTGTTGTTATAAATAAAACATGAATAATATGGAAGAGTTATAATAGGTGAAAATATATAGTCGTGATTATATGGTATTTCATTTGTGTGTTCTTTTAAGTCCTGTAATTACGTTGCGACAAGTTAATATGTCAGTCTGTGTGTAATAATTGTGTGATGTTTGAAACATGAATTTCAGTGCTTAATTGAAGCTGTTCCGGTTGTAAGTGAGTGTTGCTGAACTAGTGAATTGGAATGCCAATCTGAATTTTAGTAGTGTTTGTTGCTCGGATATCGCAAATGTGGGTTTTATGTATCAGTATCTTGTGCGCAGAGCGTGACATGGAAGATGTAATTGTATTGTTCCAGTGGATTCATGGAATAGTTTTTGAATAGTGCCATTTAAACAGTCCATAAATAGTGGCAATGGTATGGTTCTTATAAGGAAATGTTGTGGTGACACTTAATTTATTTAGTGAATTGGATCATTGTGACAGTGAAATTGACACGTTTGCAGTTTGAGTGGTTGTTGTTTTGAGAACAGTTCTTAATAGCAAGCTTGATGTTGTGATGACCTATAGAAGAAGATAAATATTGTCTGCCTGTTCAGCTGTTGGTCCGAATTCAACAAGTTGTTGTGACTGAAAGTTAAGTGCGATTCTCCTCTCGTTTGTATATAAAGCGTATTATCTATATTGCGATGAAAATTGTAGGTGTTATTTTATAAATGTGCCAGTCCAACTTTTTCCGTAATGTCAGTGTTTGAATTTTAATGAGGAATCATGAAGAGCGGACACTGCATTTCGTAAGTGGAAGTTGATAGTATTTTTATCATGTTGTGTGGGTGAAATTGCCAATTTTAATTCTATTGTTGGTAATTTTGTGTATAGGTCATTAAGGTCATTTAAAAACGTATCTTCTGGAATGAGTTTGACGGGAAAGTGATTGATTTTACATTGTGTAATGTGAGTTAATATCTCCTGTTCTTGTAATAAAGTGTTGAATATTTGTACTTCAATAGAAAGTGTTATTTGTTGCGTGAGCACTAGCAGTTTTGTGGTAGCCGATGATGTACCATAATGATGACAGTATGATAGTGTTAATCGTGGCTGACATCAAATTTAATCTATCATCAATTTGAGAAGTGGTGTTTTGTAAGTTTTCTTCGACTTCTCTGATAGCCTTATTGTTCGTGTGTTTATTAAGGTTTGACATGAAGATTTGAAATCAACTGATAAATATCTTTGTTTCTGACAGCGTATTACACCACCATATAAACAAGTCGCTTATAAATTTGATACCTTTGTTTGTGTGTGTTCGTGTATCTGTTTTGGCCTGAAATTCTGTGATAATTTTTTTTTGTAAATTTTTAATCCTCCGTGAAATTGTTTTAGCATTGGTGCATAAGTAACTTATGTTCATCTGGCACATATGTTGTTCCCATGTTTGTGTGATATAAATTTGTTGTGTTGTTTGCAATGGAATATGATAAATCAATGGCATTGTTTCTTCATAAACCGAGGCTTGTTTTACTTCCTGCTAATAAATACTGGTGTGAATTCAGAATGTTGGATATATACTGTTAGAAGTGATGAAAATAGTGCGATGTATACATTGAAGAAATAATAAATGTAGCAACGCCGTTGTTTCAATGTCACTCATCTGAAAACAATATGACAAGTCGGTACCCACATATTTTGTGTTTCCGTGTTCGGTGCACGTGATAGGTAATCTGCTATGACATTGTGTTTATCTTTAACCATTTTTGTTTAAAATAAAAAATTGATGAGCGGTGTTGAAAATTTTTTAATGCGGGAATTGTGTTTGGCCATTGATATTAATTATTTAAGGGATTCATGATCATTTTCCACAGTAAATTTTTGACAATATTAATATTGTCAAAAATTAGTACAAAAATATTTTACTGGCCCAAGTTTACGTTCTGTCGTTGATCTTACTTTCATTTAGTGCTAATGTTTTAGATGCATAAGCAATAATAATCTTTGTCCTTGGGAGTTCTCTTGTAGTAATGCTCTACGAATAGCCATTTTTTATGCATCACACATTAAAATTGTGTTCCTATCATCTTTGAAATGTGATATAATTGGCACTTTAGTCAACGCTTCTTTTAATTGCAAAAAAGCAGATTGTTGTTGTATTCTCCAATAAAATTATGTGTTCTTTGTAGTTAGTTCTGTTAATGGTTCAGCAATCTGAAAGTAGTTACTGATAAATTTTTGTGTATATGATGTGAGACTTAAAAATGAATGTAACTGTTTAGATTGCCTGGTGAATGTGAATCTACAATTCCTTTAATTTTCTCTGGGTCAGGTGTCAAGCCTTTGTGTGTTAATTTATGACCTAATATAGTTATTTCTTGAAATTAAAATGTTATTATTTTTTTTATTTAATTAGATTTCAATTTGCCTCGTGAGTTTGAATAAATTTTCTGTGTTTCTTATGTGTTCATCAAAAGCATTACCAATTACAAACATATTATCTACATAGCAAACCACTGATTGCCATTGGAGATCACATAATGTGTCTACCAATTCTTGGAAAAATTTTGGACTGTTTTTCAATCGCATTGGGGAGTCTGTGGTAATGCTATAATCCTAATTGATATATACCAAATGCCAACTTGTATCTGTCTTCAGGGTTAATGGGAATTACATACAATCCTGAGAAATTATCTATGCCAGTAATATATTTAGCATTTTGCAATATTTGTAAAATATCTTCTGTCCCTGGTAATGGATAGTTCTGATTTGCAATAAAATTGTTGATGCATCTGAAATCAGTGACCATGCGTATAGATCCATCTTTCTTAGGTACAGCTAAGCAGGGTGCTGGATAAGGACTAGTTTTTTTCTATTATTTTGGCATCTAGCATGTCCTGAATTGGTTTGTTTGCTTCTCGCTGTATGGGGGCTATTTTATATGGTTTATAATGAATCTGTTTATCTTTTGTTAAAACAATTTTGATTTTATATTGTTTGGTTTCAGATAGAGCTGGAATTTTGTACACCCATCTGTCTTTATATTTCTGTAATAGAGATTTTATTTCCTTTTTCTGGGTTTAAGGATGAATTTATATTTTTAAATGGAAGTTTGATATCAGATTCTAGTGTATGCATTTGTTGTATAGTATTCAAAAGGAAAATGTATTTTCTTCTTCCAACTCACTGAATAGGACTTTAATAATTTTATTGGGATTATGTCTTGAAGTTACTATCCTTGTGTATAGGTCTGGTATTAGGCAATGTTTTCTAATAAAATCACAGCCAATAATTGCATCTGATTTGAGGTTTTCAATCACAATAAATTAATGTGTGTAGGTGTGTCCTTCAATTTGGAATTTTGAATTTATGTAATGTTTATTAAAGGTAGTTCTTCAGTTGCAGCTACTATTATAAGAGGTTGTGTTATGGGTGTTAATTTATTATTTCCCACCATGGTTGTCACTATGCAAGATTTTGAACAGCCTGTGTCTATTATAGTTAAGAGAGGATTTTCTTGTGTGTTCATTATTATTTTTGGAGTGGTTATGATGTCTTCTGTAATTGTTATTATTTTTATATATTCTTCCTGTTGTATTCACATCTTTTATTCTGTTTTGACATTTTGGTTTATTCAAACCTAGAGTTTCATTGTGTTCCTTGTGTTTTGTGCTCTTTATTCTATCAGGTACCTTTTTACTTATTCTCTGTGTTTTTTCTGGTTTGTTTACAGTGCATTTTTTCTGAAAGTTTTTAAATCTTTGTGAAATGTTTGTTTGCCAATTAATGCCTTTGTTTGGAAAAAAGCAGGCATGACTCAAATTGATGTCCCTCATAAAAGCATAATGAACATGTTTTTGAAAATTCTTTATGTGGCCCATATTTTGTTTGTACTTAGTTTTGTACGACCTTGTTTTTTTTTTTTTTATCTCTGTTAATCATGTATGTGTGCTTTTCTGTTTTCTGTGTTTAGTTTTGTTTCTTATCTTCTTGTGCCTCATTTTTAATACTTAGGCTAGAAATGTGTATTGCTTCTCCTTTAATGTTCATTTTAGTGTATTTATTTTTCTACTGTTGTCTTGTAACCGTAGATTTTTGTGTGTGACTTTGTTTGAAATTTCTCATGTTTCCAAATTGAATGATATTGTTACTTGGTAGCCTACTCCCTGGACTTGTTTAATTGTGGTTTCTATTTCTTTGAGTGTTGTTATTGGGGAATGATGGAGTAACAATTTGCACTAGGTGTACAGTATCTGCTAGGGATTTGTGCATAAGTATAAGGCTTTGATACCCTCGTATTGGGTTTAAATATGCAGGGTGTATGGGGGACATTTATACCCTGTACTCCAGATTTTTTGAATACTTGGATTTCTGTATGTTTTGTATAGGATAGTAGCCATACATAGGATGCTGAGGAGAGAAATATAGGCATGCCATTGTTGGAATGTTGAATGGATAAGGCAGAACTTGGAATAAGGGAGTTGAGTGCATTGTGGTTGTGTTGATGTGTTGAATTTCCCTTTATGTTTGCAGTCTTGTCTCTCATGCCCCTTCTGTTTGAATGATTCTTGTTTGTTTTGTTGTATTTGATCTGTCTGCATAGTATCCTTTTCAATAGAAAGTTCATTAATTTCGTCTTTCAGTTGTTTGATTTGATTTTCCACAAAGTGTTTGATTTGTATTGTTTTCTAAATTATTCTTGTATTTTTGTGTGCCTGTTTCAATGTGTTTAATGGTGTTGCTCATAAGAGTTAATGTGTGATGCCATCGGGTGAGACACGAGACAATTACGATACACTTTTACCTGGTAGATGGGTTCCAGCTGTGTTTCCCATACACTGCACTTTGAGACTCAGGGATCTCAGGGATGTTGTGGGTTCAGGTGTGTTCCTCTGACCCGTGCATACTTACCAAACACTTTCAATACTAAACATTGCACTTTAGAACACTTGGAGAAAGCTGGGTTTCAATGCTACAAGAATACATAAGTTTACATGAATATGATTGTTTTTATTTACGCCAATTACATTGTGCCAAAATTAAATTTTACGGTTAACAACTCGGACGTGACTAGGCAGTTCCAGTGGGTGATTCCCCCAGCACGTTACTCAACTTGCGCACTCCGAGATGGGTGATCCTCCCCTGTGTATAACAACACAGCATCCACAAGGCAAGGTGTCTACAGCAACTGTGATGGACTATAGATTTTGCCCAGAGACAGGACACAGAGTATGAACATGAACATGAACATGAACAATAACACTAACACGTGCTCTTATTTTAGTCTGTAACGCCTGCTCGTCGGGACTTGTCCCCGAACCACATGTTGTGTGGCGACGGTCAATACCCATAGCGGGTTAGGACAAAATAGTAACGCCATACATAAATATCACTGGATGAACATGGGGCACGACATGAAGAGGCGAAATAAACACACACATGCATGAAAAGATTATTAGATGGCGTGGATGCCGCTGGATGAAGTTCTTAGCGGACCACGCGTGTAGATGTAAAAATGTGGTGAATTGTTGCTGGCCGAAAAGGATAACTGTGTTAGGAAAATTATTCCCTTCAATATGCAAGCATATAGAAGCTCTTCATATGCTGGATGGCGGGAAAATACAAACATGTAAAATGACAGTGTGGTCATACATAAAATGCATCAAACATCAGAAATACACGAACCCTGAATGAAAATAATACATATTTCCCTGAGATCAATTAAGGTTCACAAGATGGAACAAGAATTAGCCCTTTAAACGCGGTGATGGTGCAGATAAGGACTTGGTGGTAGCTAATGACGTGGCCGTGGGTGATGTGGCCACAACACAATTAAACATGGTAAAAACCCTGAAATAATTATACACAAATATTACCCTTAAGATTGTTCGCCACAATTCAGCAAAAGTTTCAATGAAAAGCCTTAAATATGGGCGGATGCCACCTGATACACAAATTGGGCGGGCCACATGGCCTCTCCAACATTATCTCTTCTCATCTCATTTAAGTTGAAAAAGCCACAAGGGCTGCAAATTATTAAGTTAAGCGGATAGTATTACGCTGGGGATGTCTGGCAAAACGTACATGACGCAAAGGTTAGCTGGCATACTAAAGTGAACTATGAAAATCTAACTCAGTGCAAAAATATGAAGTGCGTATGTGACAGCATCTTAACTCGCCAGCTCTCCTAGAATGACTGCCCAGAGGCAGGGGTCGCACGGACCTACCATGGCTGCCTACGGGGTTCACTGAAGCGGAAGTGCTAAATATTAATAATTGTAATTTAAACGGCACCAAAAGCAATTTTGTACCATTTCGCAATGAGACTGTTAATACGGAATTTCTGGTGTTCTTTAAATGTCTTTGAAAGGCGTCATAGCCTGAATAGGATTGTCCTTTTCCTTGGTGCCACATGCACTTTGAATTTGAATAGTGCAATATTACATAAACACTGAAATACAAACATATTACACTTAGCAAACAATTTTGGACCCTGAAAAAGAAATATACGACACTGAAATGAATTATCCCATTTCGGCAAAGTCCGTGCAGCGGTACCACATACGTGTTTACCACCATGTGTTATGCTAGCGGTGAGCACCATCATGGTCTGACTGCCGCTGGCTCTTAGCCGGCATCATGTGTTATTTGTATTTTGCATGACAATCAATTTGTCCTCCACTGATGGTGCTAAAGAGTTCCACAGAATTTCTTTGATTTCTTCCTCTGGCATATTGTGCTTGACTTTGCCAAATAAAAACTTTCTTGTTTATGTACTGTTGTTGATTCACTAGGGTCTTTTTGTTTGTTTTACAATTTTCTTTTGTATTTTGAAATGCCTTCCTCTCTTACAAAAATGTTAATTAATTCATGTGTAATCCCTTGCCATGTGAGTATGTGAGGTTCAATTTTGTTTATTATCGTTTTGTAGTATCTTGATTTTTCTTATAAGTATACATATTTCTACATCACTGATTTGCTGTGTAATCCATAATATTACTTCACTGCCATTCCTGCCAACTGTCCTAATCAACTATTCCCTTAATATCCTACAGTTTTCGTAAACTCTTTTTGTTTGGTCGTTCCACTGATTGATTTTTGCACCTGTTTCAAATTCCTTTAAGAATTCAAGTATGTCTTCTTTGTGACTGCCATTAAATTTATTTAAAGTTACTAGCTTTTGAATTACTATATTAAATTGTGGTTGCTGTTCCATTTTGGTTTGAGAGTTTGTATATGTTGTTTCTGTAATGTTATGTGATGTTTTAGTTTCTTTCTCAATAAGCTGATTCAGTAGTGAAATTGTGCCTAAGTTTTGATAACTGAGGCCTGACTTGTTTTGAATTGGAATTTTGTATTCCGCTGTGTCAGTGTAAAATCCTACTCTACGTGAGTCTTCTTGTGTATTATTTGCTATAGGGTCTGCAGTTATATTATCAAAAAAATCTTTTGAAAGAAGTTTGTTTATTAGGCATCTGAGCCATTTAAAATTTAGCATGTTGTGTTTACTCTTAAGTAGCAAAAGCATACCTTTTGTAATTGTTAAATAAAAGGCAATAACCAAATCTCTGGACATATTCAAAATTTACTCTGTTCTTTAGGACATCTTATTACACACCACACCTTGTCATCTTGTCAAAAAAAACATCAACAACATAACAGTTTTCCATAGTGCCAACATAACATGTACTTAACCTAGGAATTTTATTGCTTCCAACAGCCCCCTTCAATAAAATTATTTAAAAAAATTTTAGCAGTACAAATTAAAAAAACAACCAAGCAGTTCACTATATATCCAAAATTCTAACAAACAGAAAACTATTTCAAAGCCCAGACCCTGAGAGATGCAAACATAACCACATATGACAGTGAAAGGACCAATTCACTCAAGACCCAAATCTACAATAAATTTCTAAAGAAGGGTTTTACTTAAAGGTTTCATTAACATCTCTGCAACCTGATCATGTGTGCATACATATTCTACTTTAATAATACCATCACTTATTTTCTCAAGAATAAAGTTGTGACAAATGTCAATATGTTTTAAGCATTTATGATTTTCTGGGTTTTTTGCAACTCGAATTGCTGCCTGGTTATCTTCATACATCACCACGGGTTCCTTTCTCTCCAGATGCCCAAGCCCTTCACAACACCACGTATCCAGCAAGATTCTGCGGCTGCACAACTGAGATCCATGTACTCAGCTTCTGTCGAGGACAGGTCTATAGTTGGTTGTTTCTGTGTTTCCCTGAATTTGGAAAATGAACCCTGATGTGGACCTTCTTTCTTCAGTATCTCCTCCCCAATCAGCATCTACATACCCACTTAGTTGTATTCCGGTGGCTTGGCGTCTGTAGACCAGCGTCAGATCCAATGTTCCTTTAATATATCTTAGAACACGCTTCAAGGCAGTCCACAACTCCATACTTGCTCTGTTCTGATACTCAAAATACTTAGAGTTGCACTAAGGTCTGGTCTAGTCCCAACAGCGACATATAGTAGACATCCTATCAATTGTCAACACTGAGTTTCCAGTGCTCTGTTTTCTTCTTCTGTTTGACTGTTTATTCTAAACAATGGGTCCATAGGAGTCGAAACTGGCCTGCATTCTTCTATTCCAAATTTAACCAATAGCGATTTCAAGAATGGTGTCCGATTTATACGTAGTGTTCCTGACTTCAAGTCCTGCGATATACAGATGCCTAGATAATTTGATGCCAAACTTAGGTCTTTCATTTTGAAGTTGTTTGCCAAACTTGCTTTCAAATTTTGAATCTGTTTTTCATCGCTGCCTATAATCAGCAGGTCATCCACATATAACAACACACACAATCTTTTCTTACCAAATATCTTGATTTACAAACAGTAATCATGCGTTCATCTTTCATAGCCTTCCTTTTTCATCACTTGATTGAACTTATCATTCCAACATTTGGTTGATTTCCTCAATCCGTAGATAGATTTATTTAATTTGAACACTGTCTTGCTATCCCCTTCTGCACCCACTGGTTTTGCCATGAAAATTTCTTTGTTGTGTCCCCATATAAAAAGTCACTTCGAACATTCATCTGGTACACTGGCAGGCTTAAATGAGTTGCTGTTGCTAACAGGATTCTCAATATTCTCAACTTAGCTACGGGAGCATAGACATCACCCACGTCAACATTTTTACTCTGTTAAAAACCTTTAGAGACAAGTCAGGCTATGTACTGCACTGGTTAACCATTTTCATTTTGCTTAATCTTAAATACCCACTTGCTTGCTATGACACAGCTGTTTACTGGAGGCACAACTTCCATCCACGTATTGTTTTCTTCAATTGATTTCAGTTCAGTGTCAATTGCTTCTCTCCACTTATCACTATCACAACACTTCATCACGTCTTCATAGGTAAGTGGTTCGCCAGAAATAAAGAAGTTGGTGTCAAAATCAATGAGATTAATTGGTTTTCTTAATTTAGAGCGATCCCTCAGTCTGCGCGTCCTTTCTTCTAGCTTCCTGTCACTGGGTTCACCTTCTGTGTACCCGGGGATGTCCAAACTTTCTTCTCTTCTTTCAAAGCCCCTGAACTCCTCATCTTCAGAATTATCATTTCCAGAGTACTGTTTTACAGTCTTTTCTTCTAGACCTGAAAGTACTTTTCCGTCTTCGTTTTCCAAGGAATTTTTATTTTGAATACTGACTGATATTTCTGTCCCTTTCTCAGTTTCATCATTGTGCCTAAACACTACATTTCTTGAGATTTCTATCTTTCTCTGGTTGGGTACGTACACCCTATATGCCTTCGAGTTTTCTTGTAATCCCACAAACAATCCTTTTCTGCTTTTGGAGTCCCACTTCTTCCTTTTTTCTTTTGGAACATGCATATAAACATCGGTTCCAAACACTTGAAACTCTCTGATGCCAGTCTCTGAATTAAACCATTTTTCATGTGGGGCCTTTTCCTTCACAGAACTTTTGCCTGTTCTGTTGAGAACATACACAGCAGTGTTAACTGCTTCAGCCCACAAAGTTGTATCCAAATAGTTTGCTTCCAGCGTGGTTCTGGCTGCTTCTACGACTGTCCTTATTTCCCGCTCTACCTTTCCATTTTGTTCTGGGCAGTAGGGTGCCGACTTCTGATGGCGTATACCTAGCTCTTCTATAAGTTTTCCCATGTCTCTATTTCCCAATTTTGTATCATTTCTGTTCTTAGAACTTTTACAGAATTACCTGTATCATTTTGTACTAGGACAAGGAAACTCTTTAATTTTTTCTTTAGCTTCTGACTTGCACTTCAGAAAATACACAAACTTGTACTTTGAAAAATTATCTTTCAATAACAAAAAAAATATCTTGAACCACCCAATGATGCGGTCTCCGTCGGGCCACGGATATCCGCATGTACAATTTCACACATATCTCTGGTTTTGTTATCACTAGCTGGAAATGGCAGTCTCTGTGGTTTTCCTTTGACATAGGGCTCACAGAAGAAGTTCTCTACTTCTTGCACAGTTATTCAATAATGTTTCAAAATCCTCCTCACTAGTTCTATGTTTTGATGCACTAATTTTTCATGCCAGATTTTTATAGAAGGTACAGTTACAATACACACAGCAGCGCTGTCTGGAAAATACGTGAACATCATTTTATAAAGTTTGCCTTCTTGTGCACCTAGTGCACTAACTTTAACAGATCTAATGAACTCTCACTTTCCCTCCTTCCATTCAATCTTATAACCTTTCTTAAATGTTGCCCCAACTGAAAAAAAATTCAATTTTGATGTCTGGAATAAATAACACATAATGTTATATCAGCCACATGCCATGCATCACCATCAAAAGCCTCAACTCGAATCGTCCTTATTCCTTCAGCTACCAATGACCCATCACCAATCATTGGTCCAAAATACTGAAGTCTGAAAACAGGTTTTTTTGGGCACACATGTGTTCTGATGCTCCACTGTCAATGTACCAACTCTGGCAATCCACACTTTCGCTCAACACTGCCGCACTTATAAAGGCATTCATGTTGCTCCCTTTATTACGATATGCATTGTTAGGAGAGACGCTAGAGCCATTTTCCTTCCCTAACCTCACTCTGCAGTCTTTAATAAAATTACCAGGTTTCTTGCAATAAAAACAAAGAGGTTTTTTCCCACCATTATCTGGTATTTGTTTATTTTGAAAGCAAACTGCCTTTGTGTGGCCAGGTTTGCCACAACTGAAACACTTAACTTGGTTAGGCTTATCTTGTCTTTGCGAAAACAGAGCATTCTCACGACTGCCTTTGCCAGAAACACTCTCTTCTTCTATTAACAGGTGTGCCGTTAACTCAGACAGTTTCTGGTCCTTCTTGGACACTGATTCCCAAGCTGACACAAAATGCCTATATGGCTCTGGCAATGACACTAGTATTTCTGTCATTAATATTTGTTCCAACAGTTTTTCCCCGTATTGCTTCAGACGGCCCACCAACTCTTGTAGCTTGGAGATGAAAACAGCTACTCCTTCACCTATGTATCTGAGTGTAAAAAACTTTTGTTGCAACTGGTGCAAGCTTACCTCAGACTGTTGTTCGAAGATGGACAGCAGTTTGACCCACATTTCATGCGCTGATTCACACATCAGAAGGTGTGTCATAGGCCCCTCTTCTAACCTAGTAACTATTATTTCCTGAGCCTTGCTATCTTTGGTAGACCACTCCTCCACCCGCTTGTTAACTTCCGATTGTGAAACACCTTCTTCAACACCAGGTTTTAAATCCTTCCTGGAAACTAGATCAAATAATCCTCTTGACTTCAGAATAACTGTTATTTGGAACTTCCACACACTCCAGTTCATTTCATTCAACAACTTAATACAGTTGTTTGACTCCATGATGGGTGCTAACCACACCCGCGCGGTCTTAAACCGACTTTTAACCAAACTGATAATCACCGACAATGTTAAAACACAGTGTCACTTATTCAATGACACTGACTCAATCTCTGTGCCCATAACCTGTTAAATAAAAGGCAATAACCAAACTCTCTGGACATGCTCAAACTTTGCTCTGCTGTATTGCACATCTTACTAAATACCACACCTCGCCATCTTGTCAAAAAAAACATCAACAACATAACACACAACAATTTTCCATAGTGCCAACATAACATGTACTTAACCTAGGAATTTTATTGCTTCCAACAGTAATTCTATCTAATCATGCAATAATAAGGAAAATAAGCGTAATTCAAGCACATGCAATTATTATAACCTGTTTATGTTACTAATTGTTTCTGCAACTTATAATTACATTTTTCATGTCTCCAATGGTCTATTGAGGTTGGGTGGGTGTAAAATTAGTATGTTGTAGAGATGAGTTGCTTATTAGTAAAGAAGTATGAATTTTAAAGGGCATCGACCATTTGTTATATTGTAACTCCCACGGGAATATGAACAAAGAAGGGGATTCGTAGCATTAGTATAGAAAATTAGGACCATAGAAGAAGTTCATATTAAAGGGTTAAATAACGTATTTATTTAACAATTTTAACAGAAATAGTAAGTCATATAGAAGTTAGAGCTATAAGGTCACCGAAGAAGGAATGAGAGGAAAGGTTATTTTAAAGTAGAGTGACTGTGACTTAGTTAGGAACTCACCCAGTCTCGCACTCCGGACCTTTTGCCCAGATCGCCACTGGCTCTTCGGCTGGTCGCCGTTCACTCCCCTGGACACTCGCTGACTTGCAACAATCTCCTTCCTCACAGTCCAGTTCACACTTCGTGCCCCTCCACATGTATGTGTCATAATGATTTCTGATTGACTCTTATTGTGCACTGGAGGTGTAGTCTGCTAATAGTTTGTTGAATTTAGTCTGAAATGTCCTGATGTCTACTTGACCCATATTTTTGGTTGTTCTCTGCATTTTATGATTGATGTTTCAGAAATTACATTCTGGCTCTCTGTCATGGTTGTTTAGTTTTCTAAACTCGCTTGTGGCCTTCTTCACAAGTATTGTTTGTTGCGACAGGTTGTGCACAACAAGGCAATGTATAACAATATGCATGTAGTGTACACATTGTTCAGTTAGTACCTTACAAGGTAATATAAGCTGCAGATACAAGCATTGCAATATATAAAATAGAATATTAATGTAAGAACAACTTCAGATATTAATTTTTTTATTAATAGAGTTAAGGCAATACTATTGATCATTAATTTTGATTTTTTTCTATAATGTTTTATCAAGTACAATGAGAATTTTCAGGATTTGTTAAACTGTGGAAAATATTTACTATTTAAATATCTTCTGTCATTTAGCAAACTCATTTTGGCAATGGCCAATACATAATAATACCTCCCGAGATACTGAACAAAAAAAAATGTCCCCATGTTTCAGTTTTTAACAGGACATGTGATTGAATTGTGAACATATCTAATTTTGCAAAAAGAAAAAAAAAAGGTTTTTTAAAGGTATTGACGAAAAGAAAAAAAAGTCTTTAATTCTAAGATCAGTAGAAATGGAAAGAAATTTAAAATTTAAGAATCTTTCGTAACATGCCAGGTCTGTAGCTGTTGAATATTACAGAGAATTTTCATTAAAATTTGCAATATAAGGTGAAAGAGTGAGTGAAGAGAGTTGGGCGGCCCTTAACAGCTAGGTCTAGCGAGCCGAAAGGTTAAATAAATGGACGTATTATGTTGAAGTATTGTGGAAAATAGACAGTGTAATGGTACCTATGTCTGTTTTTTTTTTCAGGCACAATTCCCCAGTACCACATGGCGAAGTCGTTTGCTGATCGCCGTTACAAAGTTCAGAGTGCACGGACATACTTTTATTTGAATGAGGCACAATGTGAACGTAATCTGGAAGTGTTTGAAGAATGCCTTGAGAAGGTATCAGGTAAGTCACTTTATGTTTAAAACTGATTAAATTAAAATTGAAATAAGCTTGATTCCAGTCTGTAAAGTTTTCAGTTAACATATGGATAAATATCTACAATTTCTGCCTGCTTGTCGAAAATCCCAGTTTTCCTAAAATTGTCTGTTAAACCTATATTACACAGAGCCTGCTGCAGGAGTGGATTAGATAAGGATAAAATACAGAAATTACAGAAATAAAAAAAATATTGAATCCTGCAGAATAAAATGCTGTAGGTTTTAACCTTTCATAATTTGTACTGTAATTGTTACATATATAAAACATTTTGTCATTTAAATATATTAATTATTACATTGTCTTTAAAATTGCACTATAACCGACACACTGAAACTAGTTATGATGATTTCTGCAATTTTTATTTGGAAGTGGAGTTTCTGGGTATAACTGAGGACAGCATCGACCATCTGTGGTGATGATGCAGTTAATACTGTATAAGGGACTGTATGTTGATGTTAATTGGAGCCCACATTAACCTTGCATTAATTATTGTGTCACTTAGTCTACCTCTTTCCCTCCAACAAGGATAGTTGAGCAGGTTGTAAGAACTGTAATGTCCTTTAAAGTTATATTTGTTTTAGTACTTTTGCCTTCTTATTATCTGTAGGTTTGTGTAGCCATTTTCCATACCGGAAAACATTGTTTTTCTAGAATGGTGAAATAAATGTGCAGTCGAGTCAGTAATGTTACAATATGTCAAGGAAAACATATGTTAAAAAATTACAGAGGTTGTCTTACAGTGATGTGGATAGATTGAGTAAGTTTAAGAATGATACCATAAATAAATTCCCCTAGCCATATATTTGGTGACCACAGCTACCATAATGATAGCTTCTTTAATATATCTTACCATGAAAAAGTAAAATTTTTTCCCAATAAAAAAAAAACAGGCCTCTTCAGTGTTTTATCAGAAGGAAGAGAGGAAACTACATGCAAAGTATCATACCAAGGTAGATCCACAACAGAATTTGTATTCTACAGTACCTTTACACTAGTGTATATAGTACAAAAAGATGTACAGGAGTAGCCAAACTGTTTGGATTGAATAAATTGCAAACTTTCAACAAAAGGATAGTGTGTTATCAAAGAAAAAAAAAGTTTGCCAATCCAACAAAGCTTAAACTGATTATGGCTCCCATGCTCAAAAATTTGACTTACCTAAGACACTATTCAGTGAGAAGAAAAACAATTTTTGGCTTGTTTTGTCAAAACAAAGGCCAAAATAAAGAGAGATTGAAAAAAAAAAAAAAAAAACAGTGCTACGAAGGGAATCAGAAACATGAAAGGAAGAATGATGGAATCTTATAACATCTTCAGTCTTTTTCAGGTACAGTCTCTTAAAGATGACCTCAAACCAGTAGCCAAAGAATACGCCCACCGCTATCCAGTGTGGCAGCATTCAAACGCAAATGTGTTTTGTCACCTATATCAGAGAATGAGAGCGACTAGAAATCTTCTACCAGTGGCATCTGTTGGTAGAGGGTGGCCCTGCACACATTAGATGCCTAAAGGAGAAGACATGATTCTGGGAATGGTCTAAGAGCGTCCCCACATTAGTACGCCTGTAATTACTAAAGCATTGTATGTTGACCATTGTACTGTTCACTTAACCATTCAAGATGAGGATTTACACCCATTCCACTACATATGTGTTCAAAACTTTGTGCAACATGACCACTTTTCTCATTTATGCTGCTGTGAGTAGCTCCAACATGAACATGGGTATGATCCACACAGTTCTCAGAACATTTTGTAGACTGATGAAGCTACTTTCTGTCACAATGGCATATCTAACATTCACAACCACCATTTGTGGCAATGGAAAATCCTTGTGCAATTCATGACAGGGTCTGCAATTTCATTAAAGTGCAAATGTGTGAGCATTTATCCTTAGTAATAGGGTTATTGGTCCCTAGGTAATTTCATATTCTGATAATTCACTATTATCATTACTCAGTTTTCAGTGGTCATGTTGGTATTCAGATAACAACTTTGGTTTGTTCTTGTCAGGATTGCCAGAGGTGTAAACTGGCAAAGAACACTTTGATGGGACTTCACATAGGTGATATACCTGAGTTTGCCTGGGAAACTGTCAATGTCAATGTGTTTGGTTCCTCAATGTTGAACTAAAGCAACTGCCTATGGAGCACTGCACCTGAGTGTACAATGCGAAGAACTTACAAAAAGTAGAACAGATACCATAAAAATTATCAGAAAAGTATGATTTATATTGTATTTGAAAGAAGAATGTATATATTTGCAACATTATAAAATATTTCACTATAGTATACTTTTTAAATGTAAAAAATATAAATAATCAATTTAAATGGTCTGTATTTTTAACCAAATTTAAGCATATTTCCATTTTGGATACTTCAGAAAACAAAATTTGCAAGACAATCTTAATCTTTGTCCTGGATTATCTTATGGAGGTGATGAGTTTTCTGTCTTCAATACATACATACATACATACACACACCCGCAACCATACCACTGCCCGGTGGCGAGCTCTCTCAACCCTCCCTCACCCAACCAACTCCTTTTCCACTCCCTTCCTGAATTTACCAACCCCTCTCACAGATACCATTTCCTCCCCCAACACATTCCACTCCCTCACAGACCTCACAAGCATGGACTGCCTACCCCGCTCCGTTCTCCTCCACACCCTCTGAAGCTTCTCACTGTTGTTTCCTCTTCCTCTAAACACCCCCTTACTTAGCTTGCAGTGTAGCCCTCCCCATCCTCCCTCTTCATTCACCATCCTGTACATCCTGACTAATAGTTCAACTCTCCTCCTGTCCTTCAGTGAGCTCCACACCATTTCTTTCAACATCATTGATAGCCTATAGATCCCTTCTTCCTCACCATCTTGCCCCTGCCTTCTCCACCTACCCTTCACCCATCTTGCTGCCTTTCTCTGCAACTTTTCCAGTTCTCGCACCTCCACCTCCACATAGAGGTCCCATACTGCTGCAGCATATTTTAACATTGGCCGTACCATTGTGCCATATGCCTTCTCCTTCACCTCACAGCTGACTCCGTTCAGCACCCTTCCCAGCATACCCAGGGCCCTTCTTCCCTTTGCTACCACCCTTTCTACCTGTTTTTTCCACCTGAGGTCTCCCTGCAGTACAATCCCTAGATACTTATATTCTGCTGCTTCTTCTATCTCTTGTCCCTCCCATCTGTACATGTCCCTGCTTATCATCTTCTTCCTTGTGAACCTCACTACTTTAGTTTTTCTTACATTTATCTTCATTTTATTTTTTCTGGTCCACAACCATATCTTATCAATGTCCGCCTGCAAATTTCCGCCCCCCTCTCCTACCTCAGCATATACAACACAATCATCTGCAAACAATCTGATTTTTCCTCTAATCACCAAACCCATGTCATTTACCATTATGGTAAATAACAAAGGACCCAGCACACTTCCCTATGGTACCTCCGACGTAACCTCCTCTTCCTCCGATATTGCCTCCCCCACTTTCACCCTCTGCCCTCGCCCCCTGAGGAAGTCCCCTATCCATTCTACTACCCTCCTGTCTGGTATCAGCGCCTCCACTTTCCTCATCAATGTTCCATGGGGCACCTTATCAAATGCCTTCTCAAAATCTATGAAGCAGGCATCTACCTGCTTCCCCTCATCAACTACCTGCACCAGATCCTCTAATAACCCAGCCAGCTGAGTCTCACATGAGTAACCCCTCCTGAAATGTTGCTGGGACTCCTCCAACCAATTCCTATTGTTCATTACCCTCACCACATACTGCACCACCAGCCTCTCCATTACTTTTCCTGTACTTGATGTGAGACTCACTGGTCTGTAGCTGCCAGGCCTCCCCCTATCCTCTCCCTGCTTGTGTATAGGTACCACCATAGCATCCTTCCAATCTTGTGGTAACTTACCGTCTCCTAAGGACTTTTTAAACAGCACTTCTAAATATTTTGCCAACTCCTTGCCACCAAACTTTAGTGCTCCGTTTCCTATCCCATCTGGTCCCCCTGCCTTACTGCTCTTCAAACCCCTAATTACCTTTTCTATCCCCCACTCCCTCATCTTAAACTCACTATACACCCCCCGAACCCTATTTGTCCCCCTATTCCAACCCTCCTTTGCCTCAAACACTGACAAGTACTGTCCTTGCAGCATCTCCGATTTTTCTTGGTCATTTGTCGCATGCCTACCATCCCTTCCTGTTAGCAGTGGGATCCCTTCCTCTCCTCCCCTTAACCGCCTAACATACCTAAACAATTTCCCCCATTCCTTGCCTTTTCTTTCTTCCACAATGTTCCTCAGAAATACATTCGTTGCCTGTTTGATCTTCCTTTCAAGCTCCCTACCCATTTGTTTCATAATTTCTTTAGATCTTGTCATCCCTTCATTTCTCCACTTGGCATGTAATTTTCTGCACTTCTTCTTCATTTTCAAAATCTCCTGTCCATAATATGGGGGATCTCCCCCAGTCCGTAACCTTTTCATTGGCACAAATTTCTCCAACATAACCTCCAGTAATCTTCTAAACTCCCTCCACAACACCTCTACACCCTCTTCCATAGACCATTTTTTAAACCTGTCTTTCAGGAAGATTTCTGCCCCCTTCTTGTCTCCTCACCCATACTGCCACACCAACCTTTCTGCCATTTGCACTTCTCTCATCCTGCCAATCCCAATTTCTACAACTGGAATATGATGGTCACTTATACCATCCAATACAATTGCACCAGCTACAACATTCCTAGGTCTGACCAACACCACATCCAGCACTGACCCAACACCCTCCTCATTCCATCTCGTAGGTGTTTCTACTATCTGAACTAATCCTCCGTTGACTAACTGTGCTGCCATTCTCTGCATTATGCTACCCATTCCTTCTGCACCCTCTACCCATTTCACCCCTGGCATATTCAAATCCCCTGCTGCAAAACCAACTGCCTGTCCTTTAGTCTATCGACCCTCTCCTTGATCATCTCAATTGCCTGCCATCCCTGTCCTGGTGGTCTATATGCTGCCAGCGAAGTAATACTCTTATTACTACTACCACTAAATTTAATTTCCATTACCTCGACATCCTCACTAACCCATTCTACCGCCCCTTTTAGCCCTTTCCTTACACACACCATTATTCCTCCTCCTCTCCCATCCCTGTCTCTTCTGAAGATGGTGAACTCATCCTGCCTACACTCTATGTCCAGTACTTCCTCAGTCAACCAAGTCTCCACAGCTACCACTATATCCGCCCCATATACTTCAACCTTTCCCCAGAAGCCTTCCAGCTTGTTGTGCACACTCCTACAGTTCACCACCATTATCTTTATACTAGTACTCTGCTTTACCATCCTACATTGCTTACCTCCTATCTCCACCCCTGCGGCCTCATCAATGCTATCCTCTCCATTCTCTCCCCTTCCGTTTCCTTGCTTCTAACTGATTGCTATTTCAACAACTGCTGCTCTGCCCTGACCCTCTCCATGCAGCCAGCTACTTCTCTACCTAGCAGGTCACCTATAATCCTCTTTCCCTGTTCGGTCAGGTGAACTTGGTCCCTCCCTACACTTTCCCAGCCTACCCATTTCCTACTATCTATAAATGTAGCCTCCAAATCCCTACACATCCCCTCATATACCTCACTCGCAGCCACTGCCTTCCTATAGGATACTCCTTTCCTAACAAGCACACCACTGACTACTGCCCTAGCTCCAGGAAACTTCTCCCGCACTTTCCTCAGCAATCCCCTGAGGTCCCGCTCTACCTCCTGCCCCACCTCCCTATGAGCCAGCTCATTTCCCCCTACATGAATGAGAACAATCTTTGCCACCCTGCTACCTTTCATACCACTAACCCTTTCCTCCAAATTCCTGGTATTTGCCCCTCCCAAAAGCTGCTTTATATGTCATTTCTTTCCTGATATTCCTCAGCTCCACCCCCTTTACAATAGAACTGCCTAGAAAAACTA
Organism: Dryococelus australis; assembly: GCA_029891345.1. NCBI lineage: Eukaryota > Metazoa > Arthropoda > Insecta > Phasmatodea > Phasmatidae > Dryococelus > Dryococelus australis. The sequence goes on along the minus strand of CM057009.1, from coordinate 41,792,485 downwards.
CCTCTGGCTCCCTTCCTACAACCTTTTCCTTCTTTGTGGCTCTTTCAACCACCTGCCTATCCTTGTCTCTGGCCTCCTGCAGTACCCTTGTTTCCCTCCCTTTGGCCAGCCCTCCTCTTTCCCCTATGGCCCTGAACTGTCTACTTTGTCCTGCTTGCTGGTCTTTGCTAATCGCACACTTGCAAGCCTCAGCATACTGCTTCCTACCTTCTACCAATGCCTGTTCCCTGCTTTCTGATTCCCGTTCCTCTATTCCTGATTGCTTCCTGCGTACTACTATCACCTTATCCCTTGCTACTATTTCTTGCTCCTCTAACCTTATTTGCTGTCTTATGTCTCCTACTGTGTTATCCCTTTCTACTGCCTCCAACTCATCTATCCTCCTCCTTAATCTTATCACCTCTATCTCTGCCTCCCTCCTCCTCTGCCTTTCCTCCTGCAGTTCCTTCTGCAGCCCTACTTGCATTCTGACTAACTCTTCCTCTCTACTCAACTTTTCCTCCTGTGGACTGGCTTTCATTTTCCTTAGCACCCACTTTACATCTTCCAACTCCTCCTCTAACTTATCCACCCTCATTTCTACTCTACTCTTACCCATCTCATTCCTGACCTTTTCCTCCATCCTCTCAATAATATGCATCATTTCCCTCTCTTTCCTGCTCATCAAATCTACCATCTCCCCTTTCCACCTCTCCTCCTTAGTCCCTTCCATTGGCACTGGCACATCCTCTACAAAGCTTCCCCTCAGCATATCCCAAATCCAGTTTCCACCTTCTCCACTTATTTGCGTTTCTTTCTCTACCCTCAATTTGTTCCCTACCACTGCCACTAAACCCTTTCCCTCAGCACATTCCTCACACTTCCACTCATGTTCCTGTAGTGATTCCAGTTCCTCCTCCCTGATCCCTATACAGCCAACATGGTACCAGCCGCCACTCTGGTCTCACTGCACACCACTATCTAACCTTCTCCACACCTTGATATTATTGTCATAATGTTTACTATGATCACGTGTTAGAAAATTGTAATAATAAGTTAGGAAATAATTTTAATATTTGATCTTACTTGCGTCCATTTGTCACTAACATTTTTGGCTCAAACTGACGTAAATAAAGTTAATTATAAAATTGACTTGATACATTATTTCTATAATTTTATTTCATATGATCACAGCAAATATTATGGTGATCATTCTTGAAGAACATTTTCTTGTAAATTCTGCTATCCAAAGAATCCAAACGGAAATGTGCTTAAATTTTGTTAAAAATACGGACTCTATTTATCAATTAATTTTTGGAGCATCAGTAAACATTGTCATGGACAACACAGGTTACTTTCAATCTCATCTCTTTAAGGACATGCCCTTCAAATTGTCCATGAAGTATATTACTAGCAGTCCGTATTTTCATAAAGGAAATCCGGTGGAGAGACACAACCTTAATTGAAAGGCTTGTCTCACAATCGTTTATAACCAGAACCAACAGGTGTGGCATGAGGACATATAGCTGATCAATGTAGTAGGATTTTGTTATAATTATTAAGCACAATACCAATGTAAAAATTTTATTTAATACTTCATATCATGGTTAGATGATACACACACACACAAAAACGTGGCAACAACAACATCAGATAAGACAACACAACAAAAATATATATCACACAAAAGTTTGTGTCTACAGATTACATATTACCAACCTCAACACTCTCCCTTAATCTGGAGACTGAATACCCAAGCCCCTTATACACATACTGTGTTTAGCACCATGTAGTCCTTTGGTCAAAATGTCAGCAATCATCCTCTCAGTGGGTGCATAGGATAGGTTGACCAGCTTCATCCTGACAGCATCCCTGACAAAGGGATGGCGAACTCTGGATCCCTACTGCAAATTGAGAAGTTGGAAGGTACCAGTAATTACTATAACTGGACATTTTTGATGGACCTCTACCTCGTGCATGAAGATTTGTGGGATTGTGTCTTCCAGGATGATGGTGCAAAAGCAGCCGCCGACCCGAAGAAAGATCAAAAGGCAAGAGCAAAGATTTGTTTGATGATACAGCCTCACTGCCTGATACATGTTCGCTAGTCAAAAACATCTAGGGAAGCATGGGATAACCTCAAAAGTGCTAACAAAATAAGGGACTTACAAGGAGGTTATGTCTGTTGCGGAAGTTGTTCAGAGTGAAACTGGAGGAACTCAAGGCCATGAGAGAATATGTATCTGAGATCATATCACTTGCACAGCAACTATCAGACATAAGTGCACCGATTGACGAGTTTATGGGAGTCATCATGCTCAGTGGCTTACCATCCGAATATGACCCCATGGTGATGGCAATGGAAAGCTCAGGGGCCACGATAACAAGCAATTTTGTAAAGGGGAAGCTCATTCAGGAAGACATTAAACGTATACTTGATGATCAGAGACATTCAGGTGATTCAGCCTTTGTTGCCAACAAAAGGTATGAGTCGTCCTCAAAACCAGTGAGAGGTATGAACTTTAAGACATTGTGGCAGATTTTTGCATGCTTTCCACCCATGTGCTGCAGCATTATAAAAGCATCATTTCAGTGTTGTTCTAGACATTGCACAATAACTGGGTTGTCTCTGTGGTGCTATTTTTCAGTTTCCGGGGTGAAATAAGTATATTGTGCATATCAAAAGGTTTATAGAAGTGTTGAGAATTTGGAAACTGTCTAGAAAAGGAAGGGGTTATGTTTACACCACATAGATGGGTGACATTTTGTGAGTGTTAAGTGGCTTGGACAAACACAATATTCCAGAGCGGTGATTGTTGGACAGGATTTTAAGGTTCAGAAACAAAATTAATTATTTGACTAATCACCAGCCACCACTAGCAGGTGGTGATGTGATAGCTGAGAATCCAGTTTTCAGAGCTAGCTATGTGGTCAACCAACTGGACTTAGTGCTATCTGGGGAACCTGATGATGAGTGGTGAAATCTTCATTCTGAGATATTTTGCCTCCTCCATGCCAGAGACTGTTATGTACTGTTATTATGCAGGTGTATTAAGTCTTACCTGCATGCCTGATATTATTAAAGGATAAAGTAGATTACTGGGGTCCTGTTCCCTGACATGCCCAAAGGCAATACTTGAAATAACACACTTAGTCCTGCAAAAAAACACATGCATGCACACGCACGTGTACACACACACACGCACAGACACACACCTCATTCGCAATTATGACTACATAACGAAATGAACGCAGATACACAAATCAACCCGATCCAAGCCTCAGTCTGCCTGGTAGGCTATGCAGGAAAACATTTGTGGCCACATAAGTAAATTAATTGCTTTTTAAATCTCCCTGGACAATGCTAACCACAAGGAAGTGAAGTGGCAATCTCCAGGCACAAAACCAATGCAGTTACAGATAAATTTAATTATTGCAGCTATTTGTTTGAAATCAAAAGTATTGGTGTCCATAGCGGTGCTATGCCATGTCGACCTTGCATGAGCTGAGTAGAAGACTGGCTGGCTGGAGCACATGGCCAGGTAAGCTCACTGCAGCTAAGCACCAACATCTCTTAAACTTTTAAGAAAAATAACATATACTTAAACTTTGCACATAAGAACATTGAGAAAACGAAAACAAACATGTTACCCTTCCAATTGGCAGTAATTAATGCAAATTTCAGTTATGTGACATAATTTTAAGAAATATTACAAACTCAACAAACCCCTTGCAAACATATTTAAATTGATACCAATTGCTTTGTACTGATATTTCAGTGTGCCTTGCAGAATGTCTTCTATTTTTATTTATACTGACATCTTTTAGCCATCACACCATGAAATTTGGTGCAGTTTTGTTCATACTTGATGCTAAAACTAGTAAACAGTATTGTCATACCCACTTGCCAGATGGATCTAACATGCCAGGAGAGGTATAAGGTGTTATGACTGACATCACATGCTCTACACTGGGCTGCACTACACTTCCTTACTCTACACTAGGTTGCACTATACTTCACTTTTGTGTTCTGCATCATTCTGCATCACCTGTACGGTGTTTATTTATAACGTGCACTTTTGAAGGTGTGGTGCACCAGACAGTCTTGAGGGGAGCTGGCTCTGTCCCACATAAATTATTAGGTCTAACAGTTAATTAATTTAACACACTATTTGTATTCATATGGTTTCCACTGATTGAGAATATTTTGCTTTTGTAACATTGTTTAGTGCTCTTATATCAACTACAAGAATTTTTGATAATGTTGAGAAACCAGTCTGTGCTCACTGAATGGCCATGCACGAAATCATGGTCTGGTGCCCTGGGAACACAACTGCATGACTACTACTGCCACCTACTCCCTCACAAACTAACACCGATATGAAATTATTTCAATAATATAATTAACATAATTAACAATGATATCATTGAGGTTGAAAATGATGATGATATAGTTGATGCTAATAATATCATCAATGTTGATAATATCATTGATGCAGTAATACCGGAAATGATGGTAATACTGATAGTATCGGAAACTTCAATAATATCAGAAATATATATTATATCAGAAATGTCATTAATATATAGAAATTCAATATCATAATAAACTTCGATTATACAGAAAATTTAATAATATCAAAATATTTGATAGTATCGAAAACATAGATAATATTGGGATGTTCTATAATATTGAAAATTTTGTTAATTGTGGAACATAGATATACCAATATTTTTCATGCTTACGTATTGATAGATAATTAATGTTTCATATCATAATTTTATATATATATTATATATATATATATATATATATATATATATATATATATATATATATATATATATATATATATATATATATATATATATATATTGAACAACTCTAACCCTAGTAGTGAATAATGGTCATTGTTCCTACCAAGCACATGTATTATATACACACTTTTAACTGCCAAACACTTTCTTTAACATTTCCCCATATGAGAACAAGGTTTGATGGTACCGGTATGCTATTGCTTTATAGTAGGTAAAATTGCATATTGAGTATTCACAACTTCTGAAATAATTTCTGTCTGCTCTCTAATGTTTCTTTTTCAGTACTAAGTTGCTTTACAGCAGGTATACATTTCAATATTTTATCATGTGGGTTTTCAGATTCACAATACTTGGACTTTTTGGAGCTTTTCCAGATAAACATATTCCAAGCTATAATACATCATGAGCATCATTAATATTCATAACATTTATACATCACAAATGTAAATGAAAATAATTTTAAATATTTAAAAGTACACATATGAAACAAGAAAAGACATAATCAGGATCAAACTGTGACCTTCAGCATAATAGGTAAGTGAATTACCACACAGCTACACGTGCTTCACTGGTATTTTGAACTATGTCTTGTGTGTAAGGTGCATGCTATACTTTGAACTTGATTCTCTCAATAACTTGGAACATCACAACTACTCTTTTCAACCACATAGGTATTGGAGTGGAGTCAACTATTCAGCATATTGCAATCACAATAATATTGAGGTTCACATGTTCGGTAGTCCCCGTATCAGTTCGCTCTGGTCTCTTGAAGTGGATAACATGTAATTAGATATATCATGTCTAATATGTTATGTATTCATTGTGTGTGTTTATGAGTAAGCATACATGATTTGTCTGCTTGGTACATTACATAATTTTTAGGGTAATTATCAAACATTTCATTGTGTAGTTAGATGAATCTCCCTCATTAGGAGAGCTCAGTTCTCCCCAAGAGCTGGTGGTGAATGGATGTGTTATTAGGTATCTCATTGCACATAATTACATAAAGTGCTCATTACTATGTAAGTAATGAGTACATTTATTACATATACTTAATATTATAAGTTATTAGTGTTATTAGAACTTAGTATGTTACTTACTCAATAACTTTGTGTGTTAATTACAAATTTGACGTTGCCCTCACTGCTCCGCTGAGGAGGCAGACCACTGCTGCTCAGCTCATGCACCGGGCATGCATGTCCATGCACTTCGTGCATGGGTCATTGACCGTTCATGTAGAACCGGGTCACAACCTGCCTGACTCCAGTTTCCAAGCATGTTCACCTGAGTATATGTGTGCAGTACAAATCTGTTCAGTACCCCATAAAGTAGAGTCATCACTAATTAGCAAGGGGAAGTGTTATTTGCATTTTATTCTCTTTAAGTGAGGAGAAGCAATCCTGCGAGTGTAAAGCCATGTGGGTTTGAAACCACTACAAAACACGAGATAGTGACAGTCATAATTCTATTTATAATTTTCTAGTGTGGATACTGTGTTTTGTTTATTAAAAAGGGCAATATTAATTTCCGTGAATAAAATTAAGTTTAACATATAAACATCCTGGCAGTTCCAGCTTATGCCATGCCAATTGCCAAAAACTAAATTCTTTTGCTATGTGTATTTTATTTTCATAATTTGATTTATACGTCTTAAAATGCTAACATAACTTTCAAATATTATATTAGTCAATTAAACACCTTCATGTGCCATGCTGGCCCATTCAGGCTTGCTTTTCTTTATTAATGCATACTGACAATTAACATACCAAAGGACTCAGAGACTCTTGTTACTCAATTTTACATGAAAGAATGTTCTTGTTAATTGTATCAGTGTTTATTCACGCTCTATTACAATTCCGTTTGTACTTGTTGCAAATTTTCTTAAATTTCTCTCTCAGAGTTCGTGGGATATTGCTGGCGTGCTAGCCAGCCATCTCATCCCCACTCTTTAGTCTTGATTTAGAAGGCATAGGGAGTGCACGCGCATCACATCGTGGGAGCCTTCACCTTTTGTCGCACCATCTTTAGTCTGCAATAGTGTAAGTTATAGTGTACTGGAACCTTTTTATTTTGTTTACACCTCCAGTAATTGCACTCCTGTCTCCGTCAGACTCACCACCTCGAGACTTTAACACAGAATATCATGTAACGTATGTAACTTTAGTTGTACCGTTTCGACTTATGGCGGGCCAAATTGCCATGTCCGCTCTAGTTTCAGATAGTTATATTGTGTGGTCAGTGTACCATCACGTTCTTCATTATAACCAGTCCTTATCCCAGTCTTTGTTATTTCTTATACGTAAGTACCTTCGGGATGTGGCCCGCTCTAGGCAACCAAATATTTTATCAGTGTTTGCAGACTGTGAACCTAAACTCTCTCTAAACTAGATGTGTACTTGTGAGGGGATCACCATGTGGCTGTGGACATGCTACGGCCCTTAGAACCAGAGTCCATGTGCTTTTGTGATTGTAGATGCGCTGGCACCCTACCAGAAAAGTGTCTGTTTGGACAACATTTTAAGAACTTTGTCATAAACTTTTCAGTCATAAGCCAGGTTTTTGTTTATGGTGCTGCAACTTGTGTGTCTTAAACACTTGCGTCACACAAAAAGTGTACGCGGCAAGAAAAATGTGTTTGGGAAAATCACCATTGTTCAGGAAAAATTTGCGAAAACAGTGAAATGTGTGATTACACCACCCTTCCCCCTCTATTGTTCGGAGGGCTGGAGTCACCCCTGATGTCACCACCTGCCTGGCATGCATGCGTGGTTCGGTTTGGACGTGCACGAACCACTCCTCTTCCCCCTAGGCCAGGCCACCAGGTCCGGTCCGGGGGCCCTCGTGCACCTGGGTCCTCGAACAACCGTGCCATGGAACAGGACATGTTGTTGTCATGTGCAACTTGTGTGACAATAAAATACCATCCTAATTTGTGTCGGACAGTGAGTGGAACAGTTTTTGTGAAGGAACATTCTGTTGTGATGACTGTGTACCAGTTTACGTTCTCAACAACCCTGCGACTACAAATGTAAACATGACTAGTGATATCATGAACCAGTCACAGATGGGAGCATGGTCCAGCACACAGCCACTCGCACTGCTCTTCCCACTGCAGAGATCACCACGGGCCTGCGAAGAACTGCCTGGTTTGTGCCAGCAACGGCCAACTGCCAGCACCACAGCTTGTTTCCAGATGCTTCCTACATTCTCTGGCGTGGGAGCAAAGGATTTACAAGCTTTTCTGGCGGAGTGCACCAGCCACCTGCAACGCTATGGCGTCGGAGAGAGGAGGAGTGGCCGAATGTCATAGGAGGGCAACTGACAAGCTATGCTCAGAACTGGTGGCTCTCTATCACAGAATACAACATGACGTGGACACAATTCACCATGCAATTTACCACCAGATACGCAAGTACTTACACCATGCTCAAGCAACAGCTATCGTTGTTCACCAAGGAGCAGAGCCCACAGCAGAACCTGGAAGCCTTTCTCAGCCGAAAAACCAGTCTCGTCAACAGCCACTATCAGTATCTTTCTCCAAAAGATGTGTTAGAGGCAATGGTGGAAATAGTGCAACTAGAAAACAGGCCTGCTGTGCGCCCCATAGTATATAGTGGCTGCCAGTAATTCATGAGAACTGCAGTAAGTATTGCACGTGACTTAGAACCTAGGCGCAATTACTATGTGGATACTCGCAATGGGAAAAACGGGAAAGATAGTGTGAGGAACAGTGACAGTGCTTCAAAATGCATAGGCACACTGCGCCAAGGGTTCAACTGCCTGGGCGACCAGCCCATCTGCACAGCTGATCCCTCGCAGGGAGACCGGTCCGCGTCCGTACTGCACAAGAGTGTAACAAGTGCAGCATACACTCAGCCGCCAAGTGCTGCCAGTGCAATGGTACAGTGTTCGGTGCTGCATATGCAGTGACTAACAATACCACTGGCACAGAGTATACCCCAACAGAGAACTACGGCTACGGGAAATGCACCAACGTGGTAGGACCACCACAGGGGCCTTCCTACTCTGCCAGCATGCCAGCAACTTTGCCCCCTGCAAAGGTAAACAAAAAACCAGCTGCCTACTTAGGACAAGTGAGTACAACTATTGATAAACTTTTAAGGGTACCTGTATGTATCAAGAATGTGTCTATTGATACCACCGCACGCCATAATTTTGTTCATGCAGAACTTGTAAGGGTTTCGGACATCTTCTAACCTAACTGTCAGACTCTCCACACTAAATGGCAAAAGTGATATCATTGGCGGTACTCAACTCAGCATAAAAATTAGGAACATAGAAATGTGTGTTCCTGCCTTAGTGTCAAGCAGAATTCGCGATTACATCATTTTTGGCGTATCATGGTTTACCGATCAGGAAGTAATAGTAGAAATTGCTAGAGAGAGAATTCACTTTGGCAAGCAAGTAAGACACACTGTTTATAATCTAGGCAGGCGTGTTGAAATTAACCTGCAACGTGTAACTCTATAAATCTTTGATCATGACATTCTGGCCAAATATCACGCTGCTTTTTAAAGTATCCTAAATTAAAGAAAGATGGTTTTGCTCCTTCTGACCCCCTCAAAAGGACAACTGTTGCTGAACATGAAATCAAAACAGTAAACAATGATCCACTCAGGACATCTCCAACAGATTACTATGCACACCACCTAAACATCATAAACCGCCAAATAGCGGAAATGATACATGATGGTGTAATCGAACCATCAGAGTGCAGATACAATTTAGCTATAACATTAGCCCTTAAAAAAGATGGAGGTTGGCAGTTTGTATTGATATCAGGCCAATAAATCAAATTAATGTGATTGCCTCACCCTCCTTTATTAGTGCCAACACTGCTCTGAACATCGTGGGCAATGCAAAAATTCTCTCATATTTCGATTTAAAAAGCTGATTTTTGCAAATTTGGGTGAAACCTGAAGACAGGCATAAAACTGCCTTCGCAGCTCCATATTGCTATCAATATAAATTTTGCACCATACCCTTTGGACTTGAGTGCACCTTATCAAATTTCCAGAATATGATGGTGAAGGTCCTTGATAACATTATTGGAGACTTCGCCATGGCGTACTTAGATGATGTGGTTGTGTGGTCTGAAACCTATGAAGACCACCCGCGACACCTGGCAATTGTGTTGGAAAGACTGGTGATCAGTGGCCTAAGCTGTGCCAACCACAAATGTAGCATAGGGCAGACCAGTATCAAATACCTTGGCCACCTGGTTCATGGGAAAGGGAACTGCCCCACACTCGAACAACTGGACATCATCCAAGAATACCCAGTTCCTACAATGCAAAAATGCTTGCGAAAATTCTTTGGCTTAATTAATTCGTTAAGACAGTAGGTTCAAGATTTCACAATGATAATAGTTCTGCTCACAGAAATGCTTTCACCTGCCAAGAAGTATAAGTGGGACGTAAACTTGCAGAACGTGCTCGAGGAAGTTAAGTACCGTTTCTCACAATGTCACGGACTCCCACATATTGATACTACCCGCCTATTGTACGTACAGACTGGTATTAGTCAAGACAGCGTCAGTGCAGCGTTATTCCAGTACAGTGATGAACAGGAACGTTGCATCATTGACTATTCCAGCACCAAACTTGGCAATATTGAAAAACGGTATGTCATCAATGAAAGAGAATGCTTGGTGATGATCTGGGCCATTAAATATTATCATGTTCACCTGGAATACAGACGTTTCATGTAGAGAACAGATAACTGATGCTTGTTATGGCTGTACAAAATGTGCGAAGTCCACAGTAAACTCACTCGCTGGTCGATGCTGCTGCAAAATTTTGACTTTGTTGTACAACACATACCCAGCAAAGACCACCAGTAAGCCGACGCCTTGTCATGAGCACTGAAGTAATAAAAGACAGCTGTTGACAAGGAGGAGTGGGAGACCGTCCTACCTCCAGAAAATGCCACCACTACGCTAATGGTTTTCCAACAAATTTCCGTAGCGCAGCAAAAAACCCCGCTAGCAGAAACATGTACCAATGACTTCTACTTATTCTTGTTGAACCAACAACAAATGTCCACAGAAATTACCAAGCTCAAGGCCCAGTGTGAACAAAAAAATCTATCGAAGGATGGCGAGTGGTCGATAACTGCTTTGAGACATGCAAGAACGATCAGTCGATTGTTTGGTGCCTCTATGTGCCGCCAGGGGTGTCTACTGCTATTGTTCACGTTGCCCATAGCAATGGCCTATCTGGACACCCAGGAGCAATACAGAACATTACCTCGACATATTTGTGACCTAGCATTACTAAACAGGTGAGTGACCTGTAGGTCAGACGGGAACATCCGACAACCGAGGTTGCCCAAACATCCATTTGAATCAATAGGCCTGGGCCTAATTGGACCATACCCACTTTTGTTGAACGGCAAGCACTTCCTGTTAGTCATAACTGACTTGTTTTCATGTTGTTGTGAGCTGTACTCCCTGCTGAGCACATGCATAGAGCACATAGCAGCCATACTGAAGAAGGAATTTTTTCCTCGCTGGCGTTTTTCGAAAATACTCCTAAATGACAATGCCACCCATTTTTTCCGGATCACGTTAGACGAGATTGTGCACGGAATGGCATGCCGTACACCATACTATCATCATCTACCATGCTCATGTGAATCCAACCGAACGGCGAAACCATAAATTCAGATCGCAACCCCTAAGAATTAGTAAGACCATACTACCTGGGCAAAACACATACCCGACATATCTTTTTGTTTGCACGAGGTCACGGGAAAACCTCCCGTTGATTTACTGTTTGGTGCCGGCCTCACCTGCCTGCGAGAGTTCACCTGCTGCGCACCGGACTCAAACCCAGAGACTGCTGACTCTAATGTGAGAGAGGAGGAAATGAGGCACCACCATAAGGAAGCATGTGAAAACCAAAAACGCTATGTTCACAAGTGGTTACCTTAGAGCAAGAGACCACCTAAGCCCTTGCTACCAGGTGAGTATGTATACGTTCGTGTGCACCACCTGTCAGTGGTGAAGCAAAACTTTTGTGCAGGACTCGCCCTCAAATGGACCGGGCTGCATAGAGTATTGGAACAAATCAGCCCAACATCATATTTAGTCCAGATTAGGCCAATAAAGAGGTGTAAGGTCCACAGGGACTATGCTCCGCTCCCAACCCTAACAACGTTGACAATTCACATCCACCTGACAACCAAGAGGACGTAAATACCACGCCCAACGCTGACCCTACCGCGGTGAATGTGATTGCGCCAATAAACACCACTGCAACACCGATCTGGGTGTCCCATGGCAAAAGTCGCAACCCGTCGATCACTCAGTGCACTCAGAGTGATGTAACAACTTCCAACCGGAACCTAATTAGTGCTATCAAAGGAAAAAATGAAAGTCGTTCTGGCATCCAATTTAAACCTAGACAGTGCCCAAGGGGAAAGTCAGATGCAGACATGTTGGTAATCACCCAGCTGACACCTTGTCCACTGCCAATCTCAATGCCGCTACAACACAGTGGTCGGCGGCAGGAGACATTAGTGACGTGTAGGGGGAAGCATCACCCCTCAACTTCCGTGGCTTCCCTGCAGACACTCAGTCAACTGGCATGCCTGACGCCGCTGCAACACAGTGGTCGGCGGCAGAGGACAGCAACAATTGGCAACTGACACCTCAGGGGGATGGGAGCAGTTCTTCCGCCGCCTCCTCCACGTGTTCGTCAGCGTACCGCCTGACTCACTTGCAGTGACACTCCCAGCAACCGCTTTGCTACCGGCACCCAGACAACTCCAGCCAGAGTTTCATGTGCCCATTCATGCTGCCGGCATACGTCTACCAGCAGGCCCCACCACGGGGGCACCTGCACCAACTCTGGATGCCCCGCATCCTCAACGTTGATGGTGGCTGCCTGGTATGTCCCAGTACGAGGTAAGGAACCGGTCATTTCATACTTGCAGGCTGAGGCAGCACCCCTTGCCCTGCCCCACCTACTGCTGCACTTCAGCATAGCCAGCACTACGGTCAAGGTCATCGCATCACATCAGGGGTCTCCCCGGGGGGACATACTTGACATCACCCTCACTGCTCTGCTCGGGTGGAAAACCACTGCTGCTCAACTCATGCACCGGGCATGCACATTTGTGTACCTCGTGCACAGGTCATCTCTGCCGTTCGTGCAGAACCAGGTCACAGAGCCGAGTCACAACCTGCCTGACCCCAGTTTCCAAGAGCGTTCTCCTGATTATGTGTGTGCTGTGAAAATCTGTTCAGTGCCCCATAAAGTAGAGTCAGTAATTAGCAAGAGGAAGTGTTATTTGTGTTTTATTCCCTTTTGTAAAGCATAGCAAGCCTGCGAGTGTAAAGCTACATGGGTTTGAAACCACTACAAATACAAGACAGTGGCATGCATAATTCTTTTTATAATTTTCTATAATTCATAATGTGTTTTGTTTATTAAAAATGGCAATATTAATTTCCTTGAATAAAATTAAGTGTAACATGTAAACATCCTGGCAGTTCCGGCTTCTGCCATGCCAATTGCCGAAAATTTTATTCTTTTCTTTGTGCATTTTATTTTCATAATTTTATTTATATGTCTCAGAATGCTAGGGAAACTTCCAAATATAATTTTTGTTCATTAAAGGCCTTCACCTGCCTAGCCGGCCCATTCCGTCTTACTTTTCTTAATTAATGCATACCGCAATTAACATACCAAAGGACTTAGAAACTTTTTACTCAATTTAACATGTTGGATAGTTCTTGTTAATTGCATCAATATTTATTCATGCTTTATTGCAATTCCATTTGTACTTGTTGCAGTTTTGTATTTTCTTAAATTTCTCTCCCAGAGTTGGTGGGAGATTGTTGGCGTACTAGCCAGCCATCTCTTCCCCACTCTTTAATCTTGGCTTAGCGGGTGTAGGGAGTGCATGTGCGCTTCACCTTTTGTCTCACCATCTTTAGTCTGCAATAGTGTAAATTATAGTGTACCGGAATCTTTATATTTTGTTTGCTCCTCTCGTAATTGTGTTCTCGTCTCTGTCAGACTCACAGCCCCGGAGATATTTACACAATATTTTGAGCCATAGTTCAAATTAGAATCCACACAAATAAAAAATTACAATGTTTATTGAACATTCAAAAAATCAATAGTTCGTACAATGCTTTTCCAACAATGTGATATTACACATATTTAAGGCGACATGCCAATTCTCCACAAACACTTGGAAAAAGGAATAAAAATGCTGCTATAAATGGATTGGTATTTCAAAAATAACAATTGTGATTGCACAATTAAGCATTCCAATGAATGTTTCACAGCCCAAGAACATTTCACCTCAAAACCCATTTTACTACTGGTGCAGAATGAACCTACTTTTACTACTGGTGCAGAACGAATCCATTCTCACCACTAACATTCCGTATACCAGTGCACCTTACTTTAATTTATAATGTCTATATGTTTAAAAGGAAACAAATTATCACGGACGAGGAGATTGTTACACAGCAAGGGTTGCATTACATTATAGGTGAGGATAACCCTACTCAACACCCTCTTATTACTTGGATACTCTATGAATATACACAAAAATGCTACGGGCGGCGAAAACATTATGCCGGTCAAAGGCCGTAATGTAAAAGTAAATATGTTAAAACTTAAAACAGAACCCATTAAAAAGAAACTCACTTCGCACAAGGGTAACCCCATACATGGCCCCTTAAAGCCTTGGGTGATTATACAACAAACAAAATATTTACTTCACTTTGCTTCACTATTTAAGTCGTTACTGTTATCATGCTAAATGAATTACAAAGCCTGCTTCACTGTGATCAATCCAAAAGTCGCAGCTTGCAGACTAAGCGACACGTTTACCAGAACATGATTGATTTCAATTGGCAAACCTGAAAGGAATTTGGAAAGGTTGGTGTCGTCGGCCCCGGCAATTATGCCCATTCCCTAGCTCGATATGTATAAACCAAGAAAGTTTGAAACCCACAGCACGACTGCAATGACTCACCGATGTATCACCACCAGACATCATGAAACTTGCACACTAGCAAGCACAGGCATGGCGTGGTAAGAAGCTCTTTGCATGCAATCTAAGCCATGACAATGTCGTAGTAGTAAGTCGGGCGAACAGATGTCAAATGACCCGCACCAGGCAGGCGGGTTCATCCAGCAGATACAGCCCAACTGGCGGCAATTGCAGAGTGAAGAAGCATGCCCGCCGACACTCAGGCTTACCTGACCCTGGCTACGGAGAGGGGAATTGGTGGGGGGGAGAGGGGAAGGGAGGAGAGAAAGGGAAGGTTGAAGGAGAGGGAGACAGCAGAGGAGGAGCAATTGGCAGGCCACCGTACAAACATAGGGCCAGAAGAGGAACAATTTGCACAAAATGGTCAGAAATTTATTTAACATACTGAACTGTACTTTTACCATTTCGGCTTATGGCAGGCCAATTGCCATGCCTGCTCTAATCTTGGACATTTATATTGTGTGATCAGTGTACCGCCGCTTTCTTTAATATAAGTCTTGATCCGAGTCTTTGTTTATTATTTCTTGTACATGAGTACCTTCAAGACCTGGTCCACTCCAGGCATCATACTATTTCATCAGTGTTTGCAGACTGTGTAAACTTTAAATCTCTCTAAACTAGACATGTACTTGTGAGGGGATCGCCACATGGCTGTGGACGTGCTATGGCTCTGAGAACCAGAGTCCACGTGCTCACCCGTGCGTAGATGAGCTGGCATCCTACCAGAAAAGTGTCAGTTTGGACAACATTTTAAGAATTTATCTCATAAACTTTTCAGCCATGATGTAATAAAAAACCATGCACATTGCTCCTCTGCCAATCACAGCACATCTACACCAGTGGTGATGTGTGCTATAATTTCATGGGCATGCTACTCTGTGTGCAGGGGGCAGTAGTGATGTTGATGTCCCCAATAAATGGGGGGGGGGGGGGGTCCGGGTGTACTCCCCTGGGAAAATTTTGATTTCAATGTGCAAACTGGTGCCATTTAAACATTTTTTCGTACTTAAATATAAAATACACTGCTTGTAAAAATATTAATATTTTTTAACATAAAATTTGCCGGAGTGAAAAATATTACAAAGATACATTCATCAAACCAGGACCCTTGTCCAATTAAAGCAAGTAACTCAACATAATTGTCACGGTTTTCTGATTCTTTTGTTCCATCATGACCACGGAAAGTCAGTTCCTGTACACCCAAGAAACAAACAACATCTATTAAACGCTTCAAAATTTCTCTGTTTCTTTGAACTTTTTCGTTATATTGTTATGTGCTTAATTGTTTGGATCTATCTAGACCAAAATAAACTCTATTTTTACCAAATTCTTTAAGAGACAAAAACCAATTTATGTGAACTTCAGAATGCTCGTGTGATTGAACAGCATTGCACAGATTGTTAAGGTCACAATACCCAATTGCAATCCACATGTTAACATCCTTTGAAAATAATAAACATGGCCAGCAAAACAGTTTGTTTAGGCTGTTACATCCAGCTAACCACAAGTTTTTCTGATAAAATTTTTTTTTTTGTAAATGATGTACAAAATTACCTTTCTTGCGTGTTATCATGATCGTAAGTTCAGGTGTCAGCCTAACCTCTTTTATGATGTCACATCTTTCCTGAAAAGTGAAAACACTGCTGGAAAAATGCTTCACTCGTAATCCACACACACCATACTTACATCTACATGTTTCTGTTGCACTCATTCTATCTACTCGGTTCTCAGTCTCACACTGTAATTTCATAATTTTTTTGTAAGGTATACATCGCGCTTGAATATGTATAACATTCTCAACACCAAAACTAAATTAAATAAAAACAATACGATTTGTGTTGTGCGCCCGAACTTGCCCACGCATCAATCTAGTTACTGTAAACTACACCACGCCAACTGCCTGCTGCTAGGCCAGCTTTGGCTATGTCCGCTTCAGTTTGGTGAAGAAATCACAGCCATTGTATCTTCTAACACAGGTTGACACAGCCATAAGATCCGCCCCTCCCCGGGCAGTCTTCCTACCCTGCCACCCCTCCATTGGCCAGGAAACCATTGTGACTGCCTATCTCCTGAAAGCATTACTTACAGCTCTTCCAAACATCCTGGTTTTGCTAGCCAACGAGTTATTTTCTTATAATGTACAGTTTGGTTTCCCGAATAGAATGTGTACCTCATGAGTGAAAAGTTACGTTAAAGTAAATATAAGCTAGAATTTAATATATATTTAAAATATGACATTGTCAGGAAACTGTCTGGGCAAGCACTGCTTACCTTGCTTGCCCTAACAAGATGCTACTGATCTACACCTTCTTCTACTCTGTACCCTACCTCTACCAATATCCAACCCATTACATGGGGATGAAGTGGGGTACCTCTCTGGCCAGTCACTTCTCAGTATTTAACCACCTCCAGGGGTAGGGGAGTGGGCAATGGTGGGGAGAGGTGCCAATTCCCAGCATAAACATAGAGCACCACTATGGTTTCCACCCTTCTTAGGCGTTTACTTGTTAATGAAATGGTTGTTATGCCCCTTTTGCGTCAAGGTGTTTGAGAACATACTTGTTTCCTTACCTAAATAGCTCAGTTTTATTTTGAAAAAATTGTTCGTGTGTTTGTATCTTATATATTGAATTTAAATAAAAGTTTTTAGTAATACCATATTTTATGATTTTATTTACAGGAGCAACTTATGGTACTGGCATATGTGCAATAAAAATGACTGCACTTGGGCGTCCCCAGCTGTTAGTAAGTACACAAAGTCTGAACTGAAAAGTTCGTCATAATGTTTCCATAGAATGTCTCATTACATTGACAAAATTTATGTAGTGATTCCTAACATACAAACATTTAGAAGTACATAAAGCATGTTCTCGTGTGTTATAACTTTTAGAACATGATGTTAGAGGAAAAATCAGATATAAAATATATGTATATATGTATGAATGCATGTATGTGTGCATGTGTATTATTTGTATATGTATATATAACATAACATATATGGCAAAGGGTTGTTTACATGCTATCTCATATTTGAACTTTGTCCGTTAACCCTTTTTTTTTGAGTAGATACTGTGTTATTAAATTTGAAAACTCCATACTTGCATGATAATATTTTCATCAAGTAGTCTCTAATTTTTGCACATCACTGACACCTATTTAATTTATTTTTCCGTAAAAATTAAAAAGTTTTTTTTTTTTAAACATACGCTTTGCTTGAGAATGATTTTATTGAAGGGTATCTGATTTTCACACATCACCGACACGTTTTAATCTGTTCCTCCCAAAATATTGAACAGTTTTATTGTTACACGTTCTCATTGCTGCTTATTTCCCTTGACTTATTTGTTGGTATGGCTACATCTGTCTTCATAGTCTCATAAAAACGTGTGTACACTTCTTGGATTAGCCCATGCACACACGACAGGAAATCCTTTTTCCTTTCTGCAGTTACTGGCAGCAGTTCTTTGTATGCATACCTAAGTTCCAGATTGTGTATAAATCTTGGCTTTCCTCAGTGTTTCTGATATAAATTAAGAGACACCGCTTCACCTCCGTAGTCATACTTGATGTAAAGTGTGGTGGGATTCTCTCTCTCTCCATACGAATGTGTTTCATTTATTCCAATTTAACCCAGTTGCGGTTGTCGAAACCCATATTTCTTTGCAAATCTCGATGTACTTCTGAGAAATTTCTTTCAACACGTATGGTTCTCCCTTTGTTTTTTGCAATACGTATGAGCATAACCCACTGATCAGGGATGTAAATAGTTTGTCCTCTTCTCCTCCTTTCAATGAGGGCATGCATCGAATCTCTTTAATTTTTGCGTGTGCCCTTTCTCCAAAATGTGTGAGTAATAGAAATGTGTAGCGTTTCAGACATGAATGAGTATGCTGCATAGAAAATTCTATTGCTGTTTTGTTTGGCACAGTTGTCTGAGTAGAATATGAACTCCGTAATGCCTTCTTCAACTTTAAACTTAATG
The DNA here is from genome assembly GCA_029891345.1 of Dryococelus australis. Lineage (NCBI taxonomy): Eukaryota > Metazoa > Arthropoda > Insecta > Phasmatodea > Phasmatidae > Dryococelus > Dryococelus australis. Next base: position 41,773,668 of record CM057009.1, on the reverse strand, counting down.
AAGTCCATGATAAAGCTTGCAATTTCATTAGCACCTCTCTTCCCAATTTGTTCATTCCAAAAGTAGCTGTAGCCTTGTGACTTTCCAATATCGAATACAGTAAAGTTGCAGCACGCATATTTTCTCTTTTAATAGAAGAGGCTCACTTCAGACTGTGGGATTGTTAATGTTTTCTGAAGGTTGGACGTAGCCACACACAATGAACTTGCATGTTGGGCTCTTGTTTTGTCTTCGTTTTTCATTTCTCGGACTAAATCTATATTTTTCATATGCACCTCAATCTCTTTAGCCATCTCTTCTTTTTTCTTAGTGTTCTCGCACATTGAATATGCACTGCATACAGCGCACTGGTCTTTCTTAGGAGAAAAATATCCAAGGTAGAATTCATTGTTGAAGATATCCCTATATTGCCTCAATGTTACATGAATGCCAGAACTATCCTTTTCCCACTCAGTGTACATGTTTTACATTTTACTGATTGACAAACCTTCTTCCAGGTATTTCATGTTACTCTTTTCTCTGGTGTTGTGTGAATCCACAACAGGAAATGTGTTTATGTGTTCCTTCACATTCTCTTTCACTGCCTCAGGCATGACTTGGTGTCCACGGTCCACATGTTTGCTCCTCTTGTCAGGTGAAAGGGTGACATTTTTAGAATCAGTTAGTTTTTTGAACGCCGTTCTTACCCCCATATCAGTTATGTCAAGAGTGGCAAGGAACATTTTCTTGCAAACTTTAATATGGGCATTACTTTTACTTAGTGTATAGATCACTGAAGAACCCCTCCTAGATTGCCCCACTACAGATATACACTTTGTCTTTTCCTTGAAAGTATTCCTAAATATGAAATCCCCATGTATTGTATGGTCTCCAAGCTTCCAAAATCTGTTAAAAATGTGAAGCCTATCTTCCTCCGATAGTTTCTCGTGACATTTAAATCTACAATTTGATCCACATCCTCGTTGCATCTTTTTTGCAGGTACTATTTGTTTTGTAGTTGTGCTAACATATTTTTGTCCTAAGTTTCTTAGTTTTTTTCGTATAACTGTCTCCCATTAATTCATATTAACACACCTCTTTCTCCAAGGGCTTGTTTTCTTTGTACATGATAGGGTTTTTTTTTGGGCTACCAGGACTTATGGTCAGTACAAGACGACTTTCGGGAATTTTATCTTGAGTTACTTGTAAGCTTCCTTCAACATGACATTTTTGTGAAGTTTCAGTGGTCCAATTTACTTCTTTGGTTACATTGGATTTCTTATTGTGGTTTTTATCATTCTTTCTCTTCCTACTTCTCTTTGTATTTCTATTTTCTTCATCACATGATTTTTCAATCTCTTCTTTGCTGTCGGGTTTCCAGTCTGTGTCATTCCAAAACTCTTCTTCATTATCTTCATACTGGGACAAATTGTCACTTGTATTTCTGGATGTTGTGAAATTTGATGTTATTAAGTCTCCTAAATTAACAGAACGATCTGGCTTCCTATGCTTTGTATCAACAATAACCATATTCTTTCTCTGCCTGCTCTCATTATCCCCATATTGCAATGTTTCATGCTCATTTATGCTTTCTTCTCTGTTCTGCACTTCTTTGCCATATTCTGTGTATTTTTCTCCATTCCGTAACTTTTCACCCTCTTCTTTACTTCCTTCTTCGGTCGGTGGCTGTTCACTTACTTCTTTACTGCCTGCTGTATGCTGTCATTGATTGATCTCTTCTATACTATCATCTTTCAACCATCATTCTGAAATGTCTTCTCCAAGAGTCTGTGATTGGTCCCAGATATCATTAGTAATAATATCACTTATAGCACATTGTTCTGAAGAAAGAGGTGACGAGCAATGAGATCCTATATCACCGGTGCTTGTATTAATTTCTTCAAATGTTTCATCTGAAATAAATGATTATATTAACAGCATTTGATAGAGATTACTCCGATAAAAGTATTCTTCAATGATCCATGGCTACACGATTGGTTAATAATGTAAATTTGCGAAATTAATAAAAAATCATTATTAATAGCACAAAAACACTTTTCAGTAAAACACAACGTACTAAACACGAAACTAAAAATACGAATTTCAAGTGAGTTAAATTTACTATAACAGCTGAAATAATTTGTTCCAATTCACTTAAGAGAATTCCATGGAATGAGTACAACATCTAGCATATAGAATGACATTACAACAGAAGGGCATACTAAAGTAATATGAATTACAACAATTAACACTGGTAGGCCTATAGGCTCTCCGCCATAAAAGTTGCATTTTCAGATGGTTTTTTATTCATTGAAAATAATATTGATTTTTGAAATTCTTTGTTTACAATAGTATTTAAATGTATCAAACAATTTATTATTCAATCAGGGGTATTTACTTGGTGTGAAAGTTACTTTGATCTTTTGTTCAAGGCCTGTAAGAAAGAGCACATAGTTAGGCCTGGTCAACAATCAGCTTGGTCTGCAGACTCAAAACAAAAATACGAAGCGACCGTTGTTGCACCAGACCCGCTGATGTCACTGGTCTTAGTTCACACGTTCGCATGTTCTTGCGTCTCTGGTTCATATGAGTCTAATTGAACATCAACTAACCACCCTTGCTTGTGTTCTCGGTTGTAAGGAAAAAAAATTGTTTACTATTTTGCGCCAAAAACTTAATCATTGCAATGTAAACATTAAAATACATATAGTGAATACCAACAATACAAACTCATACTTCAATTCTAAAGTACTGTTGACAGTGTTCGTTTTGTAAAGGATAATAACTTATTTTATTACAGGGATATGAATAAAATACCAAATTAATAATAAAAAACAGGAATTGTGAATTTAAAAAAAAATAGTTATTTAATTATTTAATGCAATATTTGAATCAGTAATTACAATGTGATGTCGTTATGTGTATAACATCCAAATTGTAACCTAAAAATATAACAACTGAATACGTTAAATAATGTTAAATGTAATCAGTGAACTGTTTTTAGTTGCCAGTTTCTTAAAGCCAAACTTCAGACATCACAATTATGACGTTCACATTCTTGCTCGAATATAAGCTTATTGTGGACATGGCTTTACAGTTTACTTTACAAAAGGTTCTATGTCACGGACAAACTCTAACAGGTTTAAATTACATAATTTCACACTTATCCTGAGATTGATTTTCACTGGCAGATATTTTCTTTACTAAATTCACAAGATATTTACCTCTATTGTACAATATGTAGTCTCACACACATACAACACATGAAAACATAACTTCATTTTCTGCCCTCAAACTTTAGGTCATACTGTATCCAAAGTGCTGCACTCTATTTTGTTTCTTCCAAGCTTTAACTACCAAGTTCCTGATATTTACGTCATCTTACAGCTTAAAGAATGACTACTACATTGAACATTTACAACACACTCGCGAGATTACAGCATAGTAAGTATGAGTACAGATTTTCATTTCATAAATCTCATGCTGTTTCCCTGCAATAAGATCGTATCAGAAGTTATGATGTTATTGTACTAGTAAGGTCCATTTAATACTATTGTATCTTGAGTTACAATGTTCTTACATGGCGCAAACACGTGAATAGTAGTAACGATGTTCATAATCTGAGCTGTAAAAATAAGTTATTGAGACTCACAATTATGATAATATACCACAAAATATAGATAATTTTTTTGCTCATAATGAACCAAAAACCTCAAATTCATAAAATATATTTATGTGTGTGTGTGTAAAACATATGTACATTTGTAGATACATATGTACATATGTATAGATGTATGGATGATTGTATGTATATATGCATGGATGCATGGTCATGCATGGATGCATCCATGCATAGGTGAATGTATGTAAGAATGGATGCATACACACATGCATAGGCAAATGTATATAAGCATGGATGCATATACACATGCATGGCTAAATGTATATATGTATGGTATGTTTGTATGGATGCATACATGGATATATTTATGTATATATTATGTATGTATGCATGCATGTATGCCTGGGTATGTATGTCTGTGTGTGTCTATATATATATATGTGTGTGTGTGTGCGCGCGCATGCTGCGTGTGTGTTTTTTTTATATGGCCACCCTAATTTGTAGGTACTTATTTGTTGCGATATGATCAGCTTAGAGTTTTACAACAAGGCAACTTTTTTCCTATTTTTGAATACAATGTCAATGTCAAAGAAAATATTCATGGTTACATTTACAAAGATGTGATTGTAGCAACTTCCAATGTTTTTTAGACTGAGGATGTACAATTACATTTTCAGAGTTTGATGACATTTATTTGCTGATACATTATGTAAATTTGTTCCCTTTTCTCTTTTATGGTTTCTGATATTTTTAACTAACTGCTTGTTATTTTCCCATTTTTTGAGGGTATTTAACCACTCATAATAATCACATTAGGTCACACGAATCATACATATCTGTTTTATGTTGTTTTCAAGATGGACTTATATAATATGCAAGAACATGCTGTAAATCATTTAGGAACTATTTGAAATCCCAAGGGAAGTACACCCCCATGAAAATGAAGTTGCAGAGTTCATTCACTTATAAAATATCAAACAGTATTGCAAGAGGTCAATTAGATGACAGGAGTTTGTTTTATTCAATTAAAATATGAAGAGATGAAAATATTTGGCTTTGAAATTAACTCCCCCATCATCAATCACTAAAAATTCAAGGGTTGCCAAATAATGTTTGTAGTAAATGTGTTGTGCCTAACAAAATTATATTTTTTACTATTAATGTGTAATGTTATGTTGCTAGTGATAAAAAAATAATTGCTTTGCTCAATAACTCTAGGATATCCCATATTACAAGAAAACAGTATATTACATAAGGTAGAAGTAGGAGGTTGGGCTTAACATCTCATCGACAGCACGGTTATTAGAGATGGAGACTACTCAAAGAAACAGGACTGGGAAAGAAATCAGTCATGGCCTGTAGTAAGGAATTGGAACTATCCCTGCATTTACATGGAATGATTTTAGGATGACATGAAAAACCAAAATCAGAATGGCCCAACCGGGAATCGGACCCGGGTCATTCTGAATGTGTTTCATGTTAGTCTCACATTATATTATTTAAATATGTTTTATCCCTCTTTTACTGTGTTACATTTTCTTATTTAATATTATTTGTGGAGCTTACCAGTCTGCTCTCCTCTCATTTATGGAACAAAATGGCTGTCCTATACAACCACTCAATTTTATTCCAAAATGTATACGTGTTTCAAAAAGATTCATCTGATCTCAAAAGGCTATTATTTATTAAAATACAAATTTTTTATTTAGATTTTTACGTCATCGGGTGAGACACGAGACGAACAATGACACAAGTACATACTGGTAATTTAGGCTCCAGCGGTGCTTCCCAATCAATGCACTATTGAGATTCAGGGTTCTCAGGGATGCTGTGGCTTCTGTGTGTCCATTTCACCCGTGTGTACTTGCAAACACGTAGGCAATACTAAACTTTTTACTAAACATCACTTGAAATAAACACTTAATTAAATATATGTGGCTAGGACACTGTCACTACTGAATAAAAGATATATGTTCACTGTAGAATTGCTTTTATTGTCATTATGTATACACATCAACGTGCCAATGAAATGATTATCTCGGTCATGACTAGCCAATTCCGCTTGGGTGCTCCCCAGTCCGCAATCCGCAATTACTCTAGCACACATCTAGATGGATGATCTCACCAAGGTGCTTGAAAGCACTGCCTTCACAAGGTAAGAGGGCCGACAGCTGCAACGGTGGACTGATGGTTTTTCCCTGAAGACAGGACACTGCGAATTACAAATGAAACCCTTAATATATATTAACACGTATGATTACTTGGCATCACTAACACAAACTCGTCGGGGCTCGCACTCCAGCACGTGGTTAGTGTGGTGATGGCCTATACATGAAACAACATGGGACACGAGATGAACATTCACAATAAACACACTTATATGTGAAAACAAGCTTAGATGGTGCGGATGCTGCTGGATGAAGTTCGTAGCGGACTATGTGGTGCAGGTGAAATTGCAATATTTCTGCGTGGAAACTGCAAATTAAAGTCAGACAAAAAGTTATTCTTGCTGAGAAAATTATTCTCTTTATGATTACAGTGGTTACAGGCTTTGTAACATGCCGATGGCAGTAAAATAAAACATAACTGTGACCGCGTGGTTAAGTAAAAAAAAACATAAATTTACGTGAAAAATACACTGAACCCTGAATAAAATTGACATAGAACCCTGAAATAAATTATTGCACATACGATGTTACATAAATAAACTCTCAAAACGCAATGATGTTGTATACAAAGACTTGACGTCGGTCAGCCACGTGGTTATATGTGGTGTCGCCGTAAAATATTCAAACACAAAAATTACAGTCAAATACATACATAAAAATAAAGCTCTTAAAATTGTGTGTAGCAATAACGCAGAAGTTACAATGAAATGCCATAAACATAGGCAGTTGGCGCCTGATTCAAATTACGCGGGTCGTTATGACGTCTCTGACATCTTTCTCCTTCTTCTCCTTGATTAAGTTAAAAATGCCACAAGGGCGCAAGAAATTAATAAAGCAGGGAAAATGGTGCTGGGGAAAATGTCTGGCAAAAATGTACGCAAGCAAAGATTAACCGGTAAACTAAATTGACTATGGAAACCTACATCAGTGAACAAAAGTTGTGGTGCGCACGTGGCAGTGTCTTACCTCGCCAGCTCTCCTTGACAGACTGTCCAGATACAAGCGTTGCACGGACATGTCATGGCCGCCTACGGGGTTCACATAAACGGAAGTGCTATGCACGCCGAGTGAAATATTTTATATTGAAAATAAAATATAATCTAACCTTTGTTCAGTGTTTTAGGCCAGCAACTATGATTTCTCCTCGACAAGACTTAAACATCAACAAAATGTGTTTACTTAGTATGACATGCAAAGCAAAAATATACTTATTCCTTGTCTTGGCTGAAATATACATTAATTTAAGATAACTTCCATGTCATAAAAGTATTGAGAATTCACTTTGTAATATACAAACTCCCTATTCTGCGATGATTTAAATTTTAAAATGACATTTAAAACAAACTTGTTTATCAAAAATGTGCATATACTCACATGTAAATTTTTGAATTAAGAAAGCTTACAAATTTTATTTAAAAAATAAAAAAACAAACATGGCTTTTTTTTCTGGATTATGTCAGATAGAGGAAATGTGGAAATTATTTATCGCCGGAAGAAAAACAACAGTAGTATTTAATGATGGCCTCTTTGAAAGATACCATGCTTTCCCTTCTCTCTCTCTCTCTCTCTCTCTCTCTCTCTCTCTCTCTCTCTCTCTCTCTCCTCTCTCTCCCCTCTCTCTCTCTCTCTCTCTCTCTCTCTCTCTCCTCTCTCTCTCTCTCTCTCTCTCTCCTCTCTCTCTCTCTCTCTCTCTCTCTCTCTCTCTCCTCTCTTCTCCTCTCTCTCTCTCTCTCTCTCTCTCTCTCTCTCTCTCTCCTCTCTCTCTCTCTCTCTCTCTCTCTCTCTCTCTCTCTCTCTCTCTCTCTCTCTCTCTCTCTCTCTCTCTCTCTCTCTCTCTCTCTCTCTCTCTCTCTCTCTCTCTCTCTCTCTCTCTCTCTCTCTCTCTCTCTCTCCTCTCTCTCTCTCTCTCTCTCTCTCCTCTCTCTCTCTCTCTCTCTCTCTCTCTCTCTCCAGCAAGCCTTTCCTTCAACCTTTTTGGTTCCGTTAGTTCAGCCATGCACCTTAATCTTACCCTACCCGTAATTCATTTTCCAAAATATTCTGTTAACCTTACATCTTTTCTCTTTTCAAAATTTCCCAACCCAACCTTGAACGGCTCCTTAGTTAAGGAACTCAATGTGCTGTTGGCATCCGAACCACTTGATACCTACTTCGATGATATTGCTCTGGTATGTGTAGGACATCCTTTGAGGATCGAAAACTAGTTCTGGAAGACTATTCACCTAAATGAGGCCAATGCCTCCTCAGACCCAATTCCCGATGCCGTCAATGTTCCAGAGGAAAATGAATCGCAGGTTTTCAGGATTTTTATGTGGAGGGCCTTTAATTAAAGTATAAAGCATTCAAAAGGCCGATCACCGCAAGATTATTATCGCCTACCTCATCACAGAGTGTGTCAGTGGAAGGCACAGAATATATGCACATAACCTCAAATCCTTTTTATTTCTTATTTACCAGAAGACTCGTTTATCTAGTTTGCATTAGTATCCTAAACTGCATCAAAACCTTACTATGTTAAAAAAAACTAAGGACAAGGTTAAAAATAAATAACACCTTACAGCCATTCGGTTTCTGCAACTTATTTATTTGCACATAAAAACAAACAAGCATCAACAACTTTACCTTTAAATAGGGGTTAATACCATAGTTGACAGGGACACCTGGTATTTAACCAACACATAAAGAATTTATATATATATTTTTTTAGGAGTGTTACCGAACACTCAGTCTTGTGGGCTGGCCAAAAGTTTAAAGCCAAATTAGAGTCATGCATAGTTTCTTTCCTGTTTTGGAGCTGAAGAAACCCAACGATGAATGCTCACACAGTTAGCATAGTGAAGAACACTTAGCTTGCCCAATATCCATGGTAACTGCACCACATTGTAAACTGCCTCAAACAGCAGGCAGTATGATGAATCACATAATATCAAATTTAGTCTGATTAGATAGAGTAGGAATAGGTGGAGAAGTTGACTACATGTTGAAGATGGTGAAGGAAGAAGCTGTGCTCAACACCAAAGAATAGGAGTTAAACACTCCAAAGAACATTACCTAGAAGTAACAAACTCTAAATTAACTCATTCATAGTACATTCTATGCTGTCATTTTGTAAAGTCAAAATATTATTTATACATTTACCTTTTATCCTTTTTGTTAAAAAATGTTTTATCAAGTCATCTTAGAATTTTAGGCAAACATTAACTAACATTAAATACACATATTCCTTTGTCCTTAATAATATCTGTAATAGATTATAAAGAGGACTCTAGTGGCCAACATTTGAACCACACTATAAAGTACTTCGTAGAGAAGCACAAAAAGGGGTAGTTTTGCTCGTTAAATCTTTAGGTATCATAGAAGTACCAAAAAAGGTAAACACAATGAAATATGAATTTCTTAGTGTTTGTTTTCGATAGCTGAAACAACTATTTAAATAATAACATTTTAATAATAATCAAACTAGATTGATAGTCCATGTGCCAGGCACAAAATTTCGACTAATTGGTAACAACAAAGTGGCAAAACTCTACCTAATGCAAAGTATCCCACATTGTCCCAGGAACATGAAATGGCATGATAAGCATGTGTGAAAAGTAGCTTAAGTGGTCAAATAGAGGTCAAAATGTAAAATTGATCAAATTTTGAACGTTAATGCAATGCTCATTACAAACTATCATAATTCCTTCAGAATTACACCAATTTAAATTCTGAAACCAGTTCCGAATTCCTCTCAGCGTGACCTTCCAAATGAGTGGGCAACATTAGCTACTTAGCAACTTCTTATGAATGGTTTGAAAGTTAGCCACCAGTGGTCACTGTTGCAAACATCTGAACGGTGTGTCACAGACCCATAAATTTATTTATTTCATTTTAAAGCATTTTATGAAGAGAAGTCATAATAATATTTGAATTTTCATTTTGTAAAGAAGTTATGAAATAAAGTTACTTTTCACACTTTCTTTGTGTCCATATTGCTTACGGAATGTTTACACAGAAACATATCAGTTCATTCTCCTGTTGAGTTCCAAAGCAAATAACTTGTGTGTTGCAAGGATTATTTCATTGTTTTACAATAGTGAATTTCTACACTTTACACTGTGGTTGCCTTCTGGCCATGTTGTAGGTTTGATTTGTTTCATGTAAAAATTGGAAATAAAACTGATAGATTATCAAAATAGATATTATAATTATGTATCATATACACATAAACTGTTTATTTTAAAACTCTTCACTTTCACTCTCAGTTCTTCCAAGCTCTTGGTATTCTTATTTTTGATCATCATAATCCAGTAGTTGGCACAATTCAGTGTACTTCAGTCCATTAATAATTCATGAACAAAATTATATTTTACAGGAATGCTTACAATCACACACCATCAAGTCCATTACTGCATCAGGAGCCGGAGGTTTACACATCCATTGAATTTAAACTTTATTACTGTCAACAATGAATCCAAATTCCTTTGGTTTTTGTATTTCAGGATCACTTTCTATACTGTGTCTCCAAATGCCAGCTTGGTAATTTTTACACAGTGTATGCCTGAGAAGACAATTCTGGCATTGTGGTAGTTGACCAGATTCAAGTTCCCCCTTTTTTGCACAGGAGATTTGGTAATGCAGCTCATATGACTGAGTTTGTTGGAGAAGATGACACATATGCGACATGTATATAGCTCTATTTTCTCAAATAACTGCTTAGGGACCTCCCGTGATTTTCCTACTTCAGCAAACGCAGTTTGGAAGCTTTCATCATTTCTCATTTGCTTTAAAGCAATCAGTTTCCCGCAACCAGCGAAAGCACAGTTACATCCTGTGAAAGCATGAAGACCAATCAAAGCTTCACAAACACTTCTTCCTAAAGTGGCTGAAAGTTTTGAAACATCAATATATCTGACATGGTTCTGAGTGCCACACTTGAAGTACAAGTTACTGGGAATGAGATGTGCAAAACCTAGGCTCAGTATGAATACATCTGTATCTTCACAACATATCCCTACTGATGTGGCTCCTGAATGAGAAGCATATAAGGCATGAAACAAGATTTGTGTATCTGTTTCTTCGTGGATGCATCTTAATTCAAGTACAGGGACCCATTCTAGGGGTGTAATCTTGAAGTACTTTTCTTCAACTGTCATAATAAGTATCTTATCTTTTAATGCATTTCTGTAAGTAATAAGCTTCCACTGGTCAACAAGAAATCTAACTCAGTTTTGTTGCTGCTACTTAAGAGAAACTTTTTCCGCTGTTGGATTTTGTGATTTGAGGAGATGTTTTTGTACTGAAGAGTGTTCGAATTTGAAAACACACCCATATCTCTTGTTATTTTTAATGGATACATCCCTGTACACATCAAACACCACATGTATTTCTATGTTATCTGCAGCTTCCTGCACTACCATTGAGAAAATGGCAACAGCTAACTGACCAAATGTTTTCTCATGTCCCTTCACTTTGTGGATTATGCTCATGCCATCAATAACTATAACAGCTGGCTGATGAATTACTTCTGCTGGAGACATAACTTTCTCAAGATCTTTCCTGAGTACTGCTTTTATTAGTCTTTCACACTGTCCCATCACCATTTGCAAGTGCCCAAGGCACAGGTCAAAGTGAGTGAGCAAGAACTTCTTTCATGTTCAATTGCCTATCTTGAGCTATACGGAGCATACGTGTGAATAAGTTACGGTCTGCCTTCAGAATTACTTATTTCCCCTGTCCACTTTTGCAAGATTTTCTCTCAACGATTTGAGAGAAAGTTTTATATTTAGTTTAGTCATTTTATTGTGGAATTGTATTTCTGGTATTACTTTTTCAAGGTGCAAACATTTAAGCTTCTGTTATTCTTCTTCTCCAACAGCATAAGCTCCAAGAAGACCTTCTACCACATCATCAGGAGCTACAACTCCACTAGATAAACTCACAAAATCACTGTGGATATCAGAAAAGGGGTCCACCAAATTATCAAGCAAACCAATCAGTTCTTGAACTTTAATTGATTCTTTTTGAATCTGAGCTGTATGAAGTTCATGGGAAAAAATAGTCTTTTTTATCCCCGACCATTTCTCGGAGTTGCCACAGAAGCAAACTCTTAGCATCAGATGTAAGATAGTATTTTGACACTACATCTTTATTAAGCTGAACCCCTTTGTTCCTCCCGCAGTCTGTGTATCATTGTTTATAGTTTCTTCGATGGCTTAATCTACTGTTATACTGCAGAATGCATTTTTGGTTCCTAGTTGCACACAAAATCCTCCCTATATGAAGTAGCTGTGTGTATTACGATGTTCATTGGCAAGTTGTGTCATTTGGACATAGTATACAGTTAGGCAATTTGCATAATTTATCCTATCGTAGGCAAAATACCAAGGGATCATGGTACGAATGGAAGCCAAATTAATCAACCAATCCCCTTCCTGTTATGCTCGAATGAAACATGGGAGTAATTCAACCATATCTAGGGAAGACATTCAGAATTAACATTCTTTATTGTTTGGCTCATATTTCATTTGTACTGGTTTTTCATTCTTGTAATTTTTTTTTGGATAACTTAGTTATTATCTTAGTATGATATTATCTATTATATTTTGGGGTTTTCCTTATTGACCAGCTATGGTCTGGTTTGAGGGGAGGAGCATGGGCCATTCTGTGGCACCATTAGTGTTTTTGTTATGGTTTTTTTGAGAGGGTCCCATTTCCATTTCTCAAAAAGTTCATGTAGGATTGGAAATGTTACACTATCCTTCCATACGAAACTCTTTGAACAAGTTCATCTGCTGATGTCATGCAAATATTTCTTGAGAAATTGTTCAGATGTGTCAATAAATCATCCAACTCACACTGATCATCCTTATGATTCTCACCCAAACAATATATGAAACCTTTCCATACCACTCTCATGAAAACTTCATATACAATTTTGAGTAGTCTAATACCTCTATTGTAATAATGGCTTTCCATTACAGCATCATCTGAACCATCAGCAATTACACCTGCTTCAACACACAAATCTCGTAACCCAGCATTTTTGTACCTCTTTCCTATCATAGTAAGTAATGTGCATATGGTATGAAATATACCTAAATGAAGAACGATCACTTCTTTAAACATGTGAGGATGCTTCCATATGATATCTAAGACTTTTGCAGACAGTGCCTGATCAAAAATCCAGACAATCTTTGTTTAAGTTAAGACTTTGCATTATTTTGATTGATCAGTTTATTACCACATTCACTGTTGACATGTGTATCGCTGGAGAATTTGTTGTAGCCAGATATCCTAAATTTTCCTGGGTGACATTGATTCCATTCCTTATTAGGATATTATACCCTGACCAATTGCTGACAATTTGTGCATGTTTATTCATAATCCGGGACAATATCCACACTAAGTTCTTCTCCCTTGATGACTGAATTAAAGAGTCTACTGCAACTTCAACACTCTCAATCCCAGTTGGCCCTTTTCGTTGGCCAACATTGTTTATTAGAATCATCATAGGTTGACTGCTTATGCTCTGCTATTTGCTGTTCGGTATAGAAGGTAGCGATATTTCTTGAGGTTCTTCATATAGTTTTGGTTGAATAGCAATACCATTTACACAATCTGATGTTCCCTTCCCACATAATGTCTCCTCCTGTCTGTCTATGTTATCTCAAGCTAAAGTAGTCAAAACACTAGGCACAATGGTAGAAGGTACCATCGCTGCTCCATCTGCTATAACCATTTTTTGAATGCATAAGGCTGTATCAATCTCTTCAAGTTTAGAGTAAGAAATGCAATGGCCAAGACAATTGAGAGTTGTTAATAACTCAACATTTCCTGTAAGAGATTTTATGGCAAATGAAAGACGTATGTGTTTCAGAGGTTTCACTTTACCATTAGTGACAGCATATATCACATCTTACTCTAAGGATGAGACTCGTTTTGTTCGGGCAGGAATATTATTTTCTGATCCAGTAATCAAAATGTACAAGAACTTAGAAAGTGATTCTGACACAATGACTTCTTCACTCAGTTTTTTAATGTTTGGAGGCCAAACTTGGGTAACTGGTTGCTTTTGAATTTCAAGTTTTAGTTCCTAGGCAGTTTGCTTAATATTATCTTTCAGTGTAGTCTTTAAGTTCTGAAGCTCTTTCTTTAATTTTTTATTTTCCTTAAACAACTTAATGACAGTGAGATTCTCTGGGTACAAATACAGTCTTCCATCATTATTGAGGAAAATTCACAAAACTTGTGGGAACTCGTTTTCAAGCTTTTGTCGTCTCTTTTACATCGCTGATACCATACAATTCCATCATGGATATCAATATCCTTGTTATATCAGTCATTGTGATAACTCGTGAATCAGTAAACAATTCATTTCTAATAAATTTAAAAAGTTCTTTAATAGTGAATTTTTCCACATCATTATAATTTGTGCTATCTTCAATAAGATTTTTGTCAAAGCTATTATTTATATCTGTGTTCTCTGATTTTGTGTTAGCACGGTAGCATGATCTATGATAATGAGCCTCCGCGGCTACTTTGAATCTGCTTGCAATACCAATAATCCATGAATTTATCTCCATTTCTGCTGCATTTCTAATACTTTCATCTGCACGTAATTCTCAACACTGAACAAGTGGTTCCCTTGTATGCTGACCTTTCAAGTAGTCATAAATTTTTTCAAAGAAAATACATTTTTCTTCATAAACTACACTGGAGAATCCTCCTCCTCTCTGACAGCATTCTTTATTGTTTGGCTCATATTTCATTTGTACTGGTTTTTCATTCTTGTAATTTTTTTTTGGATAACTTAGTTATTATCTTAGTATGATATTATCTATTATATTTTGGGGTTTTCCTTATTGACCAGCTATGGTCTGGTTTGAGGGGAGGAGCATGGGCCATTCTGTGGCACCATTAGTGTTTTTGTTATGGTTTTTTTTTGTCTTTGCCCTTATTCGGGTAAAATTCACTTTTGTTTGGTAAAGTCTTGCTTGTCATCTTTAATTTTCTGCTGTTAATTAAGTGTTGGCAAACAATTTATTTTATGCTAAAACTTAAACTTTAAATTTATATAAAAAAGGTTATCAAATATTTATTTTGTCATAACGTATAAAAATTCGTAAAGGGTAATGTGTTTATTTATGTGATTTACAGTTTCATAAAAATGGTTCCTTTAGGTTTTCTTCTAGTACAAAATAACTGTGTGCTGTCAATTTGTCAGTTATGTGTTTTCAAAATGTGTGTTGAATTTCACATGTTTTGTGTGTTGTTCAATCTGTTAACATAGCAGCACTTGTGGTATAATCCAATATTTATTTTCATTTACATAATTATTATCTACTGGTAGGTCTCCAAAAGAAAAACTTTGGATAAAAGTCAAGTATTACTGGTCAATCTGCTTGTAACTGTGACCACGAGTAACTGTTCCTCTGTCAAACCACTACTCTGTGGATTAATCATTTCCTGTGTATCACTCTATGGTATTGATGTGACCTTCTTCCCTTCACAAAATTCTCATCTTATAGTTGACTCTGCTTTTCTTAAGATCTGCTGATAACTAATCTATACTAATATTATAAAGAGGTAGTGTTTGTAACTTTGTGTGTTTGTGTGTTTGGATGTAGGAGGTAATTTTCGAAACTACTCATCCGATTTTAAAAATTCTTTCACCAGTGGAATGCTACGTTATCACTGAGTGTCATGGGCTATATTTTATTTTAAAAATCAATAGGGATCCCTACTAAAACTCCAATAATGTAACCCAAAGTGTAAATAAATGACCTATAAAATTCCTTACATTGCGTGCGCTGCGAAAACTATTGATGCTAGAACAAAATAATGTACTACGCTTTGTAGGACGGACAGATTTGGAAAATAAAACGTGCTGTGTGCTGCGTACGGCACCAACCTTAGAAGCTCTACTGCCATTATGGGGGGGGGGGGGGGGAGTTACTTTTATGTTTGCTGGGGATTTTCGGCAGACACTCCCTGTAGTTACAAAAGGGACGCGTGCAGATATCATCAAAGCATGTCTTAAATCATCTCCCTTATGGAGTTTTATTCAACACCTAAATTTGCGAACGAATATGAGAGCCTATCTTGGTGGAGACACGCATAAAGATTTCCCACAACAATTGCTCAGACTTGGAGAAGGAGTTTTTCCTTCTCTAAATTTGGGCACTAATTCTGCTGAAATCATTTTAAATGAGACATTAGGTCAGATAGTCCATAGTCTGCAGCATCTTATAGAAGCAGTATATCCGGGCCTCAAAAATTTACTAGAAAGAGACTTTCACTGGTTGTGTTCCAGGGCAATAGTATCGCCTAGGAACGACACTGTCAATGAAATCAACAATCTCATTATACAAAGAGTTCCCGGGCAAGTTAAAACCTATAAGTCGATTGACATATTCACCAATGTTGACGATGTCGTCCACTTTCCTCAAGATTTTCTAAATTCGCTTAATCCTTCTGGCTTGCCACCTCACGAACTATCATTAAAAGTCTGTACTCCTATCATGCTTTTAAGGAATATAAGCCCTCCTAACATGTGTAATGGCACAAGATTGCTCATTAAAGACTTGAAAGAAAATTTGATTGTCGCGACCATCCTCACAGGTCCAGTAGCCGGCCAGCTGGCAAACATCCCGAGGATTCCCATGATTCCCATGGATTTGCCAATATCTTTCAAACGGTTGCAATTTCCCGTAAAAACATCGTTCGCGATTACTATTAATAAGTCCCAGGGTCAAACTTTCTCTTTGGTTGGAATCGACCTAAGAAAAGAGTGTTTTTCCCATGGCCAACTATATGTTGGTTTATCATGAGTTGGAAGTCCCGAGAAACAGTACATTTTGCTACCAAACAATAACAGGACGTCAAACATTGTCTACAGAGAATGTCTTAGCCAATAACATATTAAATACTTCTATCTCAGATAAGTTGCATTGTAATATAATGTATATTAATATGAAAAATTATAAAAAAGTAAAAAAAATATCAAATAAAAATAGCAAAAAAACTTTAAATTATAATGTGCTTTTTTTTAATGCTTTAGGAGAGTTTACCCAACCTAATTAACCCCGGGTTAAGCAGTTTTTTATCTTAATTGCACCCGTGCGAAGCCGGGGCGGGTCACTAGTTCATTATATGGCGAAAACATCTAGTACTGCCATTGGTAAGTTTAATGTAAATCTTTATTTACCAGTCCACGTTTTCCTTGGTTTTTTTTGTTGGAAAGTTTTAACCTGTTGGTTATATTTAATGTTTAGTGTGATGGCAGTGGATCGGGGTTCGTGGCAGCACCTCTATAAACAGAAAAGCCTGCAAGTCAAAAATTTTATTTTCTCATCTTGACTACAAAGAACTCCCAACAAAAGTTTCGTCTTACAGTTATTATAAGAAGCATGTAATTTATTTTCTTAATAATTGGGTATCCTGAACCCAACAAACTCATTATTATGCATGTGTTATAGAAAAATTATTTATAAAATTTTGTGTGTATAACTCCACAGAGATCTAAACAAACAAACAAACACAATTTTATTTGTTATGTAATCCATATTTAACAAATTACCATGAGGTGCACATCTTTAATGAAAATTTCTACATTTCTATATCACATTTATTATTGTTGGTAATATTTTTTTGTTCAATCCTTGTTACTAGAAAAAAAAAAGACACGAGACAAAAAATACTCAACCAACTGTACATCTCAGCAACAAGAAATATATAAAGAAAGAGTCACAAATTATTTGTTTACTTATTGAATATGTTTATTAAGTTTAAATTCATTTGCCTTATAACCTTACTGTTATGCACATTGTTTTTTTTAATGATGACTGGTGGTTAACAGTTTACCTTTTAAGGATGACTTTCAGACCCGGCCTTTGTTCACAAACACATATACAAGCACAACTAGATCCACTCCCTACATTGGTCACCTTCGGTCTGGCGAATTGTATATTTCAGGATCATCACAATTACTGGTATGTGGTTTGTGTGACTGAGGGGGTGCAACACCTGTTAAACCTAATTATTGTGCTGAAATACGAGTGTTTCTTTGCAATTGTATTCATGTTACGGGTTAAAATATAATAATTGTCTAAATAATAGTAAAGTTTTAGCATGGAAAGTACGTATTGTATAATGAATTTTTAATATGTAGTATTGCATGTTACTATGGGAATTGAAGTGCTTACTTACTACTGCCGCCAGCCATGCCAAAAGCAGAAGAACTAATTAAATTAAACCTTACTTCACTATAGGTGAATGACAGGGGGTTGATGAACCGACTGATGTATTCTTCCTTATTATCATTTTTCTAAGACACTGTCTTGTGCCTGCACACTCTCCTACTGTAATCACATATAGTGAAGTAAGGTTAAGTTAGGTTTGGTCTTCATGCATTTAACATGGTTAAGGAACCCAAATGACATATAATTTACATAAATGTTACATGTTTTACCCCAAAACTTCCTCTATCTTCATAGCCCTCCCCATTATCACATGGGCCGTGGTAACTGAGTAGTTAGCCCACTCGCCTTGCACCTTTAGCCTACTCGCCTTGCACGTAGGGAACGGGTTCAATCTCCGACCAGGTCACTACCAGATTTTTGCACGTGGGAATTGTGCCGGATGATGCCGCTGTTTTGCTGGTTTTCTCAGGAATCTCTCATTTCCCCCACCACTATTCTGGCACTGCTCCATACTCACTTCAATCACACTCATTAGCTCTCACAACCTTGCTGTTAAGAGCAACCCAAGTCTCTTCATTCACCCCATTGTCACATTTGGTAATATAAACTGCGAGCATTGTGATGTCTATAGTAAATTTGTGTTCAGTGTGATTAGTAATGTCGATTTATACCAATTTCCGAGATTTTTTTATTTTTCGAGAGACCCACAATTTTTTAATAATTACCACATTGGAATAGTTGCTTCCTTCTCATTAGCATATGAAAACATTTCTAACAAGTGTGATACCGTTTTTGAATTTCTTGACAAAGATGTATAGTCTCTACATGATGTTCTGGATTCAATAACTTTTAATGACTGATAAATTTATTAATTTCAAATCTGCATCAGTTGGCCAGTCCCTAAAGTAATACAGTGAAAAATTACCTGATCAAATGCTGATGGTGAAAATCATTGTGTCATATCTACAGCAGTATAAATACTTTGTGTATGCCTTATAATATATTTCAGCAAAAGACCAGACAATGTCAGAGTTTCTAGGAAAGACAATCGTGAAAATTGTGTGATATCTGAAAGATCAGGGTGGTCTAACCTATAAAAGGGTTTAAATTTTGGCAAGTTAGGTAGAATGTATGCAGATAGCTATAAAATTAGCCTAGGGCTGTTTGATACTGATAATGCTGATAGATAACCTATTTATTTTGTTGTATGAAATTGGGTCACTTTATTAAAGAGTATAATGTGTTGGATAGAGAAAATAAATATTGTAATGTGACATGGTCCTCACTGTCCTAATTGTGTACCAGCCACGCACAGCATTGTGTGAAGTGCATGCGTCCTGACGTAGTTCATGCAAAATGGGTCAAAGAACCGTCCTGTGACCCGAACGACCCGCCTCACCAAGAGTAAACAAGTGTATACGTGTTTATTGTGGTAAAGTGCTATGATCCCCAAAAGTAGAGTGTAAAGTAAACACAGGCAAACATTATCTCCCATTTGCTTTCCCTGTGTGAAGTGACATTAATTAAAGAATGTCCGTCCACGTGGCTTGTATAGTGAAACAAACCTACAATTGGTGCTGCTTTAAAATCACTATATAATTTTTAAGTGTACATGGCTGTAATTCTTTTAGTTCTGAATGGTGTATTCTTATTTTCAGTTTTATGTAATGTGAAACGTAATTAACCGTGGTAGTTCCGGCAGCTGCCATGTCAAGTGCCCAAACTATAATTCCTACTTTATTCACTAAATTAAAACCTTAATTTAATGAATTATAATTGAAGGGCTATTTTGATGTCTAGTGTCTTATGTAATGTTGTTATGATGTATTATTTCTTTTGCGAGCCTGTTCAGACTTTTTACAGCAAACTCAATTTCCCAGACACACATAGCAACAGACACATGGACCAGCAGACACACAGAACTATTGATATGAATAATGTGTCCAGAATTAATGCCATAATTCCTCAGAGTGTTTTGCTGTGCTTGTTTCTGTTTTGTACATGTTTTTGAGTGTATATGTATAAATTTGGTTTTTCCTCACGGAGCTGGTGGGAGATCGCCGTTAGGTAACGGCATCTCCACGCCATCCTCCTCAGTCTAGTTCGGTGGGCCAAGGAGAGTGCACACATTTGTGTCGCGGGGGAACTCAACCATTTTGCCTGATAAAGTAGCTGCCATAGTAAGTGTATTTTAATCTGAAACCTTTAAATCTTTTCTTTTCTCCCCTGTGCTCGCATTCTCATCTCCGTAGACTCACGGCCCCAGAGAATTTACCACTCTTAATTTCCATGCCCTAACTATTGCTTTTATACATGTTGGGTGATTGCAGACCTAATACGTCGTGCCTGCAGTATACGAGGGATTTCGTATCAGTCATTATATGCGTCATCTCACTCAGTCATTATATAAGTAATTGCATTAATCCTCATAGTGTTTCATTTTAATATTAATTTAACCTCGTGTTCTGGCCCACTCCAGAATGTAATTTCACATGCTCATTTATGAACTGTAAAGATACTAGGGACTTTTTTTGTACTTCATCTGCAAATGTGTGCTTCAAGACTGATACGCCACGTGGCTGTCGACCTATTGCTACCATGAGAACCAGAGTCCATGTGCTCACCCGTGAAATAGATGAGCTGGCGCCCTATTGGAATATCCAATAGTTCAGTAATACTTAGCCATGCATCTGGCTTTCTCTTAAATCTGGCATCTCTTGCCCCTCACAAGCAACCAAGCCATGTTATATGATGCCCAACGTGGGGTCTAAAGATGCACGTCGGGGAAAAAAGAGCACGTGATGGAAAAATTTGTGTTCCAGAAGTCCGCCATTGTTCAGGAAACTACGTAGAGCTGGTCGCCATCTTGTGCGCATATCGAACCCCCTCATGTTCGGAGTGTGGAGATTCCCACAATATCACAGTGCGTCACAGAGTTTCCCATGATGTCACCACATTCCTGATGCCTGACGTGCATGTATGCATGGTACGGGCTGTACACTGACCACTCACCCCACCAGGCCAGGTCTACCAGGTGGCTACCCGAAGGAACCCTTCGTTCGCATAGGTTTCTGTACGACCGCGAATATCAGTGAGATGGCATTTCTGACAAACATGTGGGATGTTGAAGAAACTGTGTATCATGTGGAAATCCTGTCTCATTGGAACCGTACAAGAAATACGACCTACAAGCCAACACCTGCCTCTGTGTGCCAGTGGGAAGAAGTGTGTTATTTGCTCCGACAGTGACATCAACCACGAGAGTAGTGTGTTGCTCATGCCCTACATGCAACAATCCCAACAGTGATACAGTATGTTCGCATCGCAGGGGAACTTCACCATTTTGCCTGTTCAAATAGCTGCCATAGTAAGTTTATTTTAATCCGAAACCTTTAAATCTTTTCTTTTCTCCCCGTGCTCACATTCTTCTCTCCGTAGACTCACAGCCCCAGCGATTTTACCACTCTTAATTTCCATGCCCTTACCAGTGCTTTTATACATGTTGGGCGATTGCGGACCTAATACACCATGCCCGCAGTATCCTAGGGATTTCGTATCAGTGATTATGTGCGTGTTCTCACTCAGTCAATACATGTAATTATATCGTTCCTCATTTTCTTTTCTTATTATATTAATTTAACCTTGAGTTCTGGCCCACTCCAGAAAGTAAGTCCACCACATGCTCATTTATGAACTCTAACGGTAGTAGGGACTTTTGTTATAGTTCATATGCAAACGTATGCTGCGAGAGGGATATGCCACATGGCTGTCGATCTACTGCTGCCCTGAGAACCATAGTCCACATGCTCACCAGTGAAATAGATGAGCTGGCGCCCTACCGGAATTTCCAACTGTTCAGTAATATTGAACCATGCATCTGGGTTTTTCTCAAATCCGGCATCTCTCACCCCTTGCAAGCATCCAAGCCATGTTGAATGTTAGTCATAATATTTATTTTAAACTAATGAGAACACCATGGATGCTTTCATAAGTACTCCAGTGGCAGAAATCTGATTGTTAAAGCTGTACCTTTACCATTGTGCAATTCACTATGTGTGTACTCAAAGAAACCTATTTTAAGACATTAAAAAGTATTGATTGATAGGAGGGAAAAAGAGGTCATCAATTTGAACTAGGTCTTTTGTTGCGCTTCTATTGGGATTGGTGCGCCATGCCAATTTTGAACTTCTGGTCTCTACAGTTTGCTGCCACGCCTTTCATGTAGATTTTTACTCTCTAGGCATCTTCTCCATGCTATATCATGTTTCTTCTTGTTACCCCTTCTCCCACTCTTGTCTTGTGCATGTGTCCTCCCTTCGACTGGCCAGCGATCATATGAAATGTGTGTGACTCTGTCATTTCTACTTAATTTCTCATTAAATAGGCATGTAGTTACTTCATAGTTCTGTGATGCCCTGGTACAACTTCATGGCTCTCGTCTCTACACCAGTGACATTCAGCCAGAATTTTGACGCGGTCTTAGTGTCTTGTGGTCAGCCTGCAGTACACTTGCGGCAGTAACACCATGATAGAGCATGATTTCACGGGTTGCCCTTCCTGTTGTTTCTCCTGCATGTGCATCCTGTTATTCAATGTCGTTTTCTCTCGCAGTGATAACGTTTTCCTGCATTACCAAAATTTTCACATTCACGAGTCCATGCACTCCAGCCAACCACCTGTATGACTTCTGGCTGTTCTGACAAGATGGCGGATGACCAACACCGGCTGACGCCTTGGCCACCGACCTGGTAGCACTTAGTAGACCAGAGGGAGAGATTCCCCCACCACGTGGCAAGATCCTATATTATCCCTTGCACTGCCTGTGAGCGACATTCCTGCTTCAGTATCCAAAGGGACTTCTAGAGGACTTCAGCTACTCCTGGGACAACCAACGATCTGCAGCCAGAGACTACACCCTCGATAACTCTAAAGTGAATCTCTTTTCATTAATAAATCTTACTGTTATGACCAGGTCAGCTTGTGAAAGTAAGTAACGTTGTAATTACGTGTGCCAAAATGTCAAATATAATTGTGCTTTTAAAATCCTATTTTAAGATTTTTATTCAATTTAGTTAAAATCATTTAATTGTGCCCATAGCCGCTCAGGGGCACAACATTGGTGGCAGTGGTTTAGATTATTCCAGATAGCTGTAATCACAATGAACTCACACCAACGAACTTAGCCTCATGATTAACGCAAATTGTGAGATTGTCATTTACTTAAATTATGATGCTATATTTGATTTCCCCGACATGTCCCAAGTTGTTTAGGATAGTTCATATAACAAGTGCTGAGTCAAATAAAATCTTTTGCTAACGTGGAGACTTTAAAGACTACAGTGAGCATTGTTATTGTAGATTTGCATATAGGTTTGATATTAAATATGTGCATGGTCTTATGAATGACAGGAAGACAGGGTATTTTGATTGTATGGTTCACTTAGAGGATATAACACCACATACATTGGTCAGAATATTGTAGAAACTATCTAGATTCAGCCCCTCTTCTCTGCTGCATTTTGCAACAACATTAAAGTAGTATGTTAAAACAGTTCTTTTCTAAAAAAAAAAAAAAATGTTGGTGATTGATTTTACAGTGCTATAAATTTTTGTTGGTCTGACAAGTAGTACAGAAGCTCTGAAAGGATTAGAAGAATATTCATATAATTATATTCATGAATTCTTTAAGAAACATACAACAGTCAATTTGTCAGAAGTAGGAATATTTGGTGAGAAACTCAACAATCTGACAACTGGCTCAGGGTTGGAGAAAGTTTTTAAAGGAATCCTAAAAGTAGTTTTCCGATCCCCACTTATTGTGTATATATGTGTAAGAACTCATGAGATTGAGTTATTTTGGAAGTGTAAGTTAAAATAGTTAAACATTTCATTCCACAAAACTGTGTTTAATAGGATTTGAAATTGAGATGTTAGTAACTATTTTGGGACTTGAGTCACCAGCAATAGTTAATAGGCCCCCCCGAAAGTAAAAGTGAGCCTGTAGCTTCCATTTCATGATTAGTTGAACCAGATGCAACAGTTAATGATAAATTGACTGCAATACCAGAAGTTTCAGAGAAGGATATAATCGCAGTATGAAGTACCGAGAAAGGTCTCATGATAGAAAGATATAGGTGACACTTTCTAAATTAACGGAATAGGCTGCAGAAAGAAAATAGTGAGAGTGCAAACATCATTATGACAATGACTGCAAGTAGAACATCCAATATGGTGAGTGCGCCATACACTTCTAAGACAGGAATTTTGTCAGGAGTACCACTAGCAACAATCCACACAAAGGAATTTATCAGTGGTTTTGTTTATAGAAAAATGGTCAGGGAAAAATGGGTGTTAAACTATTTATTAATTTTTAGAGAGTGTAGAGAGTGCTACAACATTTGGTATATGGTCAGGTGTAGATAAAGTATTAGTGGTTAAAATAAATTTAAAGGTTTTGCATCCAGGTTCGTAGCTTCTTGCTCTCCCCTTAAAAGAGATATTACATTCAAGATTTTGAAAGATGAGTTGACAGAGAGAGGTTTCAGAAACATCAATCTCTTAAGTTTTATTATTTTCTGTAACACAATGCTAAACAAAGAAATGGAGAAAATATACAATCTTTGCAGATGGTTGCTGAAAAATTTGCAAAAAGGCCATCCAAGAGTAGAGGAACCAGAGAAACAAGAAATTATGAATTAGGAGGCAGGAAAATTACTGTTAGCAGCATTTACTGTTGGGTTACTAGGCACCATAGGTTAGCAATTATGTTACAGCAGACTATGGATGAAGCAGAACACATGGTGATTGTACTAGAGACTACAGTAGCTCATCAGGAGAGGAAAATAAGGAATGACAAACCAGTTAGGAAATAGAAAATGTATAACATAGTCTCCAAACAAACAGGTATGGTGTGGGAAGACGTATATTGTGGCGGAAATACTTCCATGGACCAAAAGCTATGGAAGGCTTAATAACTCACGCTTCTGTGATTCGATTGAAGCAAATAAAAGTAGATCGGGTGAAGGGTATTCTCCCAAGAGCATAAGTTCCGACAATGAACACTGTTATAGTAACATATAGGATGTTTTACTTTTGGAAATGTAGGGCATAAGGCAACTGTGTGTAAGAGATCAAAGACCCCACAGACTAATGGGTCTGGTTTTCCTAGGAAAGCCCCTAACACACCCCGAAACAGTGTCAGTGGCAGTCACCCAAAGAGGAGGAGTCAGGTGTCAACCCCGGGCACCACACAGCATCAATAATGGTATTTGATGTGAATGACACAATAATATCTGTTCTCATAAAAGGCTGGTCTCACATGTTTCTAATTGACACTGGGTCTGATGTCTCACTTTTGTGGCTTAATATGAGCAAGTCTACGATAGATGAGTCGTAATTGGGAGCAAAAGACATTACTGTAGAGGCACTCCAGATCATATGTACCCAAAAGATAGATGTATGGGTGAATGGATGATTTACCCATACCAATTTCTTGTAAGTCCTTCTAAATGAACTTTTTATGGCATATTTGGAACTGACTTCCTCTTATGTTATAATGCCAGAATTGATTCAAAAGGTTGTATAATTTATGTAACAGACACATTTACTTATGGTTCTTGCAATTCATCCAGTATATATTGTTCAAAAATCGACATGAAACGAGCTGAGAGCTTGGCCAACTCTGAAATTGGATCCAGTCAGTCATATTGGGATAAATAGTGTGAAGCCACACTAATAAACAAAGTGATTCTACTACCGAGATTGGAGATGATTGCAGAGTATACTGACTTAGAAGTTAGTGAATATTAATATTATACTAAAGTACTACAGGTGACTCTGCCTGGCTAAAAGAGCCTTTAAGTGGACTAGGGGCTTGTAGAATACAAAGGCGGGGATCTCCTTAAACGTCTTTATACATATATATATCTTGCACCAACAAGCGAACAACACTTTACAATATAATTATTATGTTAAAATATTGCTTTATATTAATAATAACTGTTATGCAAGCCACTCTCTGTCAGTTAACTAATGATTGTCCTTACAACGTATCACTGGAATAGTTTCACCTTATAAGATGTGGAAGGCTGTGTCCCTCGACGTATCACAACGGCGGTACGGCACACCCCTCTTGTTGCCCTTCTTGAGGTCGGCCATTGGTTGTCATTCAGACAGCGTCCTCACGCTTCTAGCAGACGTCTGGCCATCCAATGAGCCTCGCGCTGCCCTATATTCTCTTCGTTAGCGGTTTCAGCAAATGTTTATAATCACCACATGAAGCAATCCCTCGTGTCTTGCTTTCCCGCTTTTTTAAATGCAGGGTTCATGCATGGGCATTAGCTAAGGGCGGGTTCAGCCCGTTACAAGAGGTTGCCTTGCACATAGAGAGTGAGGACGCTAACTCGAAAATGCTTCTGATAGAACCAGCATTGACGAATCTTCTGGTTATCTGCGTGGCAAGAGCAGTTAGTAATATTCTTACCGGTAAGACCCTCTACAAAAGCCAGGCAAGAAAATTGAGCAGGAACTCTCAGTACTATGGTTTACTGACGGAGATGTGTACATACATATACCCTAACAAATAAATTAAATAACAATGTAATCCTATATAGAGACTCGGAAAATAAATTAAACTTGCATACCTAAACTTGTATTCCATAAACATTAACATTAAGGAAATACTCAGGAATGTGTATTAAGCATCACCTGATGAGACAATCAAGGCCAGTTTGGATGCGTAAGAATTAACACAATTAATAGAAGGAAAATTTTCCTACATTAAGAGATAATTATGTACTCCTTTTAAAACAACATCAACGTAGATCAGTATAACTAAATTTCATATGACCCTAACCACATAAAAACAATAGGCATTGTTAGACTACATTGATGATAGATCTGAAAACCTAAGCTCTAGAAAAGGTTATCATCATCACATCCATAATATTCCCAATACATTATCTACCCCTCATTTCTTCAAACTTTTGTCTCTCTTCTCCATTTCTTTCACTCCTGATAGATGTACAAAATATGGGGTGGCAATAAGTAGCTTTAATTGGATTGATGTCAAAATTGATCTTGAATGTAATGTGTCAGATCATTTGCAGGGGCAGTAATAATTAAATTGTTAATTTGAAGTTATATCTAGTCAAAATTACTTGATCTATATGAAATTTTAATTTTTCATATAAGTTAATCAAAATGTCAACAAATATAAACAAACTTCAATATGTAGAAAAAATTATTTGCAGATTTTTTCAGACATCTTAGGAGTACTGTTTCTGAATTTCTTACACATAGTCACAGCAAGAACAATCTTCAACAAATTTCATAGATGGAATTTTAGTCAGTTATGGCATACACATAGACAAGGCATAAAAATATAAACATGAGAATAACATAAACACTTGGAGTACAAATATAGATGCTTGAATAAACCTGATAGTATTTGCTGTAGACTATTTCTTAGTAACTCAATTGCAAAAACAATATTCAATCAGATTCTTCCTTGTTAAAGTCATAGTGTGTCAGTAAGTAGCAAATAATTCCTCTTCACTGACACTTTGGCATGGGAACATATATCTCATTTTCTAACATTATAGCAGTGGCAAACAAAAAAAGTAGCATTTTTTTTAAAACTTTTTAACACAAAAAGGTTGTTTATATTTCCTTAATTGAGTAAGGTTATATCTGCCTGCAGATAGGCCGGGACCTTCATGTCAGCCAGTTAATAGCAATTTTCCTTCACCATGTTTATAACTTTAAATGGATTATTTTCCAAGGTTACAGGCAGTTCTTTTTCACACTCACCTATTTGGGAATATTCTAAAATAGTAATTTGGCTTTCGACACCTGTTATTTATGTCTCATGTTTTGCGGAGTTGTTTTCCAACTCTTGCCATTATTTGCGTTATGTGCTTTCACAGTTGTTTTGTACCTTATTAACCTTGACACTGAAGGATTCAATTTTGTTTTCTGTTGCAGATTTCATTTCAGTAATTTACATGTCGAATGTTATCTCTATACTACTAACTTGTGCCTGCATGCTAGTAATCTCATTATGCTGTTCTTAAATTTGTGTATGAATATGCGTGACCATATTTCACAAAGTAGTAACATAGTTTTCATGTGTTCAATGCGTATGTTTTGTGTTACCAAACTGGCTCGGACCACCTGTATTTCAGTTTGAAGATCAGTTTTAACTGACAGGATATCAGTCTTGACTGATTGCATTTTGTTTTTTACTGCCTGAATTTCCTGCATCAATGTCACCTGCATTTGTTTCATTAACTCTGCAATATGGTCAATGTTATTAGTGTTCATACTGTTAACCTTTTTAGCATTGTCATTATTAACTGTTTTCTCTCTCAAATGGGCATTCATTCTAGTTATTTCAGTTAATGAAGTATTAGCCTTGCTATTTGCCAAAGAGGTTTTGCTATTAGAACTTCAACATTTTTCATGTGATGCCGTTTTATGATATTTGTGTAATAATGCTTCATGGAGTGAACTTACGAGAAAATATCCATTTGTACATAACTACTCATACCCCAATGAGAAATACAAACAAAATTCTGGTACAACAGGGATTTTCAAGTAAGGCCCCATGCACACACACGCACACCAATCTGTAACTGGGAGGACTGATCGAAAAATTATGTGGCATTCGCACAAACAAGAGAAAAGAAAAAAAACTAACATGAAATAAATTAAAGACAAATGAACAAGGTTTTTAATGAAAGCAAATACGTATACAATTAAATTACTCATAGAACCAAGCATACATTAATTCTTCTACTTACAGTATGCATTATCCCAATCCTTCACCAAAACAAATTCATAGTTTTGTGAACGACCCTACATATATTATGACAATGAGTAGCGACTCTAATTTCATATTCACACAAAACCTTTCGCTTACCATTCGCTAAATTTAAATTTAAAAATAAGTGGACTAAAATTTTGTAATAAAGATGATAAATTTACTGATATAGTTAAATAAAATTAGTAGAAATAAATATTACAACATAAACATCTAAGTTGCACCTACATGGAAATTCTCAGACTCGAATTGAGAAAATTACATTATTGAATTATACAAATGATAGATATTATACCACATAAAAATTCTAACATCTTTGTTCACTGACTCCGGAGTCAGAATGATTCTCAGAAAGCAAATAAATTTTGCAGCAGTGTTCATTCAGACAAAAGATTACCAAAACCATTATTAATTTAAGATCAGTGGCAATAAGAGCTGAGAAATTTTAAAAGTTCACACAATTAGGCCTCTGGATTTAAAATTGCAAAATTGTTAATTTAATCCTGTATGTAATATTATTTCAGTTCCAAAAGCAATTGGTACAGCAAAACAATATTTAAAACTGTCAAAGTTTTTATTACCATACCACAATGGCAAGGTTGTAATCTTGTTGTCACCTATCTTATGTTCGCCCAAACGTATTGATAAAAAACTTCAAGCATTTTTAAGAACTCATATCATTATGAAAAACGAAATTTTCACATATCAGTCCAATGACCCTATATCTAATGTATCAGTCATATATTAACAATATCATTGCATAATTTGAACAAAATTATGTTCAAATCTGTAACCAAGTCAGACACTTTACTGTGTAGAGAAAATACTAATTATAAAGGTTCACATGTGAGTATAACTGACATAAAATTGATTTTTATAGTAGCACAAAAGATTTATTTAAAACTCATAATTAAAGCATATATCTAAAATAAATATTAACCATAATCTAATCAAACATGTAGGCACAAGGATAAACAAAAGAAACTGTTAAATTGGTAAACAAAATATTGCAAACATAATATCTGTAATGAAACCATTACACTTGGGATAGAAATTTACTGATTAACACCAAATTTGAAAAACAAATAGAACTGCAACAAATTGTGTAAACTGGTAAGCTTTATATAGGTCATGTACTTATTTTCAAAATGACGGCTATGGAAATGTGTTAGCTCTGTATATTTGATTTAAGAAACAAATCCTAACTTAACTTTGTATGCTGGCAGTATCTACTACAATCTTAAAATGTGTCTATACATAGCCTCATTTCTCCACCATTTTGTAAGAAAGCCCCACATAAAAATATTAATTTTTTATTTAATATCTCGGGAAAGAACCAACTGATTCTGACCAAATTTGCCAAAAGTTGTGCTGTGGTAGGCCATATTAATTTATACGCATTTAAGTGTGACAGACACTTATTTTCAAAATGGTTGCTATAAAATCATTTTAGCTTTTTGTGCTATATCTACGAAACTATGTAATCAATTTTATCTTAACTGTGTATAACGGCTGCATCTGTGATGAAATTATTGAATGTACTAATATATAACTTTTTGCTTTCCATTTATGAAGATCATCACATGAATAATATGGAGGATTTATGCCATATCTTGAAGACCAACCAGCTGATTCCCACTGAATGGTACACACTAGTAGTGCTACTGTATGGTATGAAAACTGACATGTTTTAGGTGTGGAAGTCTTTTTTTTTAATGGTATTAATACAAATAATTTAGGTTATTATGTTAAATCTATTATTTAATTCAAAAGAATTCAATCAAATTTTGTACACTAACAGTATTCATAAGAAGCATGATTTATGCATACAGACATGCTAATTTGCCAATGTTTTCGCAAAATAGTGCCAGATGTGAAAATTGGAACATTTTGCCATATTTCCATAGCAATTATTAGAATTTCCACCAAATTGTGTACACCATTAGTGTTACAGAAGGTACCGTGAAATCTTACATGATTTAAGCGGGACATGCAATGATTTACTAAATGGCGACTTTTTAAATAATGTATATAATTTTTTCATACCTATTACTGAATTCAACTAAATTTTGTATGTTGACAGTATGAACTAGAAAAATTGTATTCATAACCTCTTTTTTTGTCAATTTTGTACGATAACACCAAAAAAGAAAGTTATGTTTTTATGCCGTATCTCAGGAACCAATCAACCTATTTTCACTTAGTTCTTCACACAAGTATCACTACAGTAGGCTATGTACACTTACATATTTTAAGTGACTCAGAATTTTATTTTCAACATGGTAGTTTATATATATATATATATTTCAGGTTAGTTAACCCTATGATTCAAAACAAACTGATTACACCCAAAGATGATGCTCTAAATCGTACCGCCGTAATGCAGTTACTTGCATGCCAGCTTATGGTACTACAATATTTTCTGGGTTAGAGTCCTGGGTAAGGAATGTGTGTATTTGTAATTACCGTACTACCGTTAGTTGCATTTGTTTCCGGTTTCATCTCTAATGATATTGCTGTCAATGAGACAAGTCCTATCTACCATAGCTTTTAAGAACTTAATTAAAAATTAATTGCGCACATGCAGAGGAAAATACGTTCATTAGTTATATCAGTAACTTATTGTTTTTTTTCTTTAACCAATATATAATCATTTTGAATTACATTGTATTAAAAATTTAAAATGTTTGTTTTGCAGCTTCAATTGTCGGAGGTGATAATGCGTACACGTCAATACATGGCAGAAGTTGTTGGTGGTGGAGGCAATGTGTTAACCCATCATGTTAGACCAGAAGAATTGGAAAAGAAGTTTGAGCAGGCTTGTTTGCTAAAGGAGCAACCTGTAAAAGAATTTTTGGACAACATCACTTACGACAAAGAAGGGTGAGTAAAACTGATATGTGTATCAGAGTTTTGTGTAATTTTTGAAGTCTATTTGTAGGCCTCATGTGCTAGCCAAGAGCACAAAGCTGATGGCAAGGTAATACATCGTTTTTGGGTAGAAAGTTGGGAAGGTACATGTTAGTAAGCTTTCTTGTAACTGTTTTTGTAATCCATTGGTACTGGATACAGATTCCTGTTTTGAGGAGTATATCAGTAAATTAAGTAATTCTGAGACATCTGAAAGTAAGTCACTATTTGCTTTATCCATCAGAACAAAAGGCATACTGCCATATGTGTACTTATTACTTTTACACTATGGACATTCAGTAGTTGGAAAAGAACCAGCAGACCTCATGAAGGAATAAGCTGCCATACCCCTTGCTCTTCCCTTCCTTCTTCAAGCAGTACGAGATTGACTTCGCCACAACCAGAGTCGGGCGCTGTTCCGCAGCCGGCCGCCCCAGCACAGTCGGCGGAGCAGAGAAGAGCTCCCTTACCACCGACCCCACAGATAACACGTTGGAAAACTATACCTACAGCAGTGTGTGACTTTGTCCCCTCGTAGAAACCAACACGCCGTTCACTCTACACTGGCTTTCTGCCCAAGTGGGATTAGCTCCATTGGGCACGATCGCTGCAGCATTTACATAAATATATTCGAAGGCCACCACCACCTCTCATACCCGCCTAATGTGCAAAAGAACACTTAAATGCAGGTTGCTCATTAGGGTTTCAATCCCCAAGTCACCACCAGTAAACTGCCACAGAATCTCTACTACCAATGTGGGAGGCTACCCACGAGATACAGCTATGCCCGGGACATATGTGTGATTCCCCTGTTGTGATTACTTAGACGTCCAATCTGTTATTTAGCATAACCTAGTTGGCAACCGTGAATTGAACGTTAACCTACGGCCCCAGTGGACACTGTATTCCACCAACTCGTATGTTATCAGGAATAGTCTCCCTTTGTATCAGCAGGTAGAATTTAATTAATTTTAAACCCGTAGTGCTTCAAACATTATTTGGTGCCCAACGTGGGGCATAACTACCTATAGTATCGACTAGGGCAGCTCAGACTTGCCAACCACACCCTGGGACAACTCATTAACGTGGGCGTAACTGCCAATTGTATCGACCAGGGCAGTTAGGACAAGCCAGCCGCACCCCAGGATGCCATTCCTGTGGAGTGCTAGTAGTCTCGTCAACCAACCTCCCCCTCTCCTTGTGTACATATAAAGCATGGTAACCACGTTGGTCACCTTATTTGAACCAAGTGTTTCAAATTATATTGGGCACTAATGTGGGGCGTAAGCAACACTTGGTTTAGTATTGGTCATTACAAACTAGCCAGCTGAACCCTGGAATTCTAATTTTGGTAGAGTGCTAGCAATCTTACCAGCAAATCCCCCCCCCCCCACCCTCCTTGAATATGTGTTATTTATAGTAACCATGTGGGTCACCTTATTTGAACTGAGGTTTCAAATATTATTCAACCCACTAACATAAGGCGTAGTGTGCCCTGGGTAGCGATGGAAGAAGCTTAGACAAGCCGACCCTCTCTCTCACCCCCTCCACCCAACCCCTTCAGCTACGCATATTTAGCAATCGCTAAATAACGTGTGTGCATTCATCCGGACATCAGGGAGTCAAAGACTACTAAAACACCCTGTGGTGCCTAAGTAGTAGTTATAATGTCCGCTTCTGAAGGAAGCAATCACAAGGTCATAGCAGCCTTCGCCACCGGACTTCAAACTCAGGACTTCACAACGAAGTGCAATGCAGAAATCTGCCCAGGCACTGGCAGATTTTGCATTAGGTTTACTTGCTGTAGGAAGAGTTTCAATTACACTTGTGTTGGGTGGAACGACACACATCAAATTGTAGATTGTTTGGAATACAGTTGCATGTCCTGCCAATCACAACATCAAGTGAGATGTAACTGGCGCGATTGTGAATGTCAAGGGACTTTCATAACCAGTATCACCTGCCACCAAAGATTCCACCTCACATGCATAGGCTGGCTGGATGAGCCGCTCACATGGCCTGGCCTAGGCTATTATTGCGAGGAATGCCAGAGAAGAATCACATACTGTCACTCCAATCCAGGATCAAGGTATAGCCTGGATTTATCATACTGCGCTACTGAATTTCAGCTCGCGGAATTCAGCGGCCGCCCACATGAGGATTCTGTCAAATTCCTACGGGAATGCAAGCAGGAATTTAGTGACCACAATATCCCAAGCTGACAATGGGTACAAAAGACCCAAGCATAATTAAAAGGGAAAGCCAAGGCATGGTGGGATAAATATGGCAAATTTATCAGTGAATGGGAACAGCTGAGCCACCAGCTCGCTTCCCAGTTCACCAGAGAGGAAGTGCTGATTGCTGATTGCTGACTTCGACACGAAAACGCAAGGGGAAATGGAGATATCTCAAATTTACATAAGGAGGAAGGTACAAATGTACACATGTTTGTATCCTACCGAAACTGAAGCCATTTGCTTACATTATATTATACATACACTATTTCCCTCCTTTCACAACCTCGTCACTACCCCGAAGCCACAAAACATCAAAGAAGTGGTTATGAGGGCCAGGGAAATTGAACAGAATAATGCACCACAGAAGCGGCTTGACAGCCCGGTACGTGCCTCCAAGGTCACAGCTTCTCTTCCATCTCCCGCACATCAGGTGGTTGACCGCCCACCACTCCCTGGTCCCTCCCTACCTCCCCGCTGTTGGCACTGTGTAGGAGGCACCTCAATAAGGATTGCTTGAACTGGTGGCGCTACAGAGGGGAAAGGACGAACAACACACGACTCCCGAGCGCTCACCCTCACTCACGGGGAAAGAGGTCTCCCCAATTGGAAAATACGAATGCTCGGGTGCGCATGGGTCGCCATCTCAGGTAAAAACAGTCCCTCTAAATCTCAAAACTAGATTTGGAATTATCGGATCTATGAGATCTGGAAGTCCCCTGCATCCTTACAGAAATTAACGGATGCCCCCGGCTGGCATTGTTATATTCGGCAGCCACAGGAAACTTCGTGCAAAGTGACTTGTTGACTCCGGAACAACATGCAAACCTCCAGCCTCAAACCAGGGTGGTGAAAATGGCACAACCTGTGGCCAGACCCTGGAAGTTGAGGGAGTGATCAACCTTGATGTAAAAGTTGATCACTCACAACACATAACATCTTTCATGGTAACCTTGGTTATTGATGAAGAGATTATCCTAGGCCAACCATGGCTGACCCAGCAATGCTGCTTACTGGATCACTTCTGGAGCATAGCCCATCTTGGGCTAGGCCCACGAACAATGATACTTTAGGGCTATCGCAAAGTAGCCATCGTTGACACATCCTCCTTTCCCCACACCAGAAACCCGGTCATTCCCAAAAGGGAATGGAGTTCTCTTCATAGCCTCCCGAGAACCGTGAGTTCCTATTTACCTGCTTCAGTGGTGGGAAGAGGTAGGAGGACTCCTTTCCCCAAGCTCCAAAATCTCGTGGCGAAGGCCACACAATCGGATGCCTAGCCAAAATCCGTGTATACCAGGTGTAATTGTTGAGATTGACAATCTTACACCACCCAGGTTAGGGTTAGCACACAGACCCTCTTCTGTAATTTCAATGTTGCTGACACGCAGAATTCTGCAGGTACCGGTCGGCCAAGTTAATGCAAACATAGATGGATCTGTGGTTTCACGTGTGGGAAATTGTGTGCAGGTAACAGACAGTCAGCAAGACTAGGATATTGACATAGCCCACCTGCCTTTGCCTGGAGGGTCGCTGCTGCAGACATCCTCTCCACTATTGGCAGAAACCACCAAAGGATGGGAGGATGAAGCCACCGATGCCTCACTACCACCCTCGCCTACAGCAGGAGGTCCACCATCCAGAGACGCTGGGTCTCTCGTCCAGCTGAGGCCAGCTGAGCCGTAGCCTCCCGCTCCACATCAATGGGGGTGGTTCAGATCGTCCACGGTGGTGTACAAACTCGTACCTCATCCTCAATCATGGCATCTCAGGATCAAGATGCCTCCACTACAGCTCTTACCCAGGAAGGAGGTGAGAATGCCTCCAGAGAGCTCCCTCCTACCACCAAGCCCACCAGGGTGCCCCAGCGCACCAGGGCCATTGCATGGTCACACCTGTCACCCAGCTCCAGTTACCAGGTGATGATGAAATCAACTGTGTCAGCAGTTGCGATACAGTTAATGCCAATTCCTCCAGACAAGGGTACGAGCTGCGACATCCACAACCGAACACCCAGTACCTCGACCGGCATTGAGGCTACCACGATCGAACCCGGCATCCCAAGGAGAGAACTAACAGAACAAGCTGAGTTCTCAGGTTGCCGGGGTTCTACTGAGAGACCCCATGGAGGCCCATGTCAGCTTACCAGTGGCCAACCGTGCCACATCAACCACCGCGTATGCAAGGTTGACCACAGAGAAAGGGGCCAAACAAGAAAAAATTGCACCTGACCAATAAATGGTGAGTGAACAACATTAAAACGTTTATTTGCTATCACCAAGGTGCGTGTGTTTAACCATGCAGTATGTTTATGAACAGACTTTGCATACCACAACAAATGGTGGTACCGCATAATCAAGGAGAAGTTAGTGCATCAAAACACTTTACACTATAAGTGCTTCCCAAAACTAAAAGTAAAATGTGTCCACACAGTAAAGAGAGACTGAACACTATTTTTGCATTGGAAGAATCTATATAGTACAACAAGACCATGTGTAAGTGACAGGAAACTGGACAGACATTTTGAGTCAATGTATAGGTTAAGGCAAAGCAAGGAAAAAAATAAAAAGTAGAATTATGAGATTTTACAACGTTGACTTTGTAAATAAGTAATTTTTTTTTTTCATATGGTTATTTGTGTGTAAATGTTTCACTAAAATAAGTGTTGAAAAATCTTGAAGGTAATTAAGCAACATCCAAAGAACTGCCTATGTTAAATACGTTATGGACGTACGCAACACTTTAAGGGGCACATTCGCTGAGGAAGCAGGATTAGATTTGCAAGTCATGAGCATGCTGTCAATAGCCGTAGATAGAATTATGGTAATCTTTTCATGTTTTCTTGAAGTAATAGTTTATACCAGGGTCAAATGGATTTTTGACAGAGAAATAAAGTTCAAAAATATCCTAACACCTCTTGTAGTGTGCTCAGTGTGTGAATCCCATCCATGTTAGAATTAGCTTTGCATATCCAGAATTTATGTACTAAGGTTAGGTTAGTTAAATACTGTGTTAAATTCAATGAAAAGTTAGGTTGCATAACTCAATTTTTCTTGACCACAGTATGACTGGTATAAGAGGGATGTAAATAATGTGTTGATTTGTAAGGATGACTATGTTAAGGTACTGTTAAGATTTAGTTAAGGCCTAACGAAAATGTAAATTGTAAAAAGAAACATGTGTAGGTTAAGGCTAATTTTTGAGTGACTTGTGTAAATATAAATAATTATGTAAGATAAATATGTGTAGGTTAAGAATAATTGTTTAGTTTCTTGTGTAACCGTAGATAATGTGTACAATTTTTTTTTTTTTGCAGAAGTGTCAAATGTTTTTTTGTACTGCTACTTACTACTCATGAAACGCACATTTTGTCATCATATTTTTTCTAAGGTACCTGCCAAATAATTACATATGCACAGTTCCTGTATTTAAAAGTCACAAGCATACGTAAAAAATTTTAAATATTGGTACCAGACACTTTTAGTGCCTATAATAAATAACTCATACCAAATTATTGTATATTATGCAAGCATATATAATTATACGTAACATAAGTCATTTACGTAAGTAGCATGCAAATCATAATAAATTTATATATATAAACCAACTATAAAGCCATCCCATTGTCATATTATACTCGTACTTATTATTTTTTATGGGACGAGATAATGTGTTATAACTGTGGAAGCATACAAAACACTATACACGTTTGCTGTATGAACCATAGACTCAAGGAAACCAAGGAAACTCTAACTTAATTCCCAGCTGGAAACTTTAATTTTCTTACCCTGTTCCTATGTACGAGAGGAACACTTTGCTCATATAACGTACAAGTCGGAACATTATGTTTTAAATTCTTTATTCCCTTATTTTCAGGTGAAACATAAGTAAAAGATGTACCATGACATAATCCCTTGCTAATACTGTGCACTGACTCGCTGGCCGCAAAAGGAAGGCACGTAATCCCTCCCGATAGGTCACAGAAACCTCACACATGCAAACAAGCTTTTTCTTTCATGTGGTGTGACCGAGCCCTTCCACTTCCTCGCTTCTCACTCCTGCCTTTCTTTCCACACAGCAAGAAAGAAATGGGACAACCGCTACAGCTGGTGCAGACACACGCCGCAGCTGGTGAACTGAGATGAGGAGAGAATGGGGGGAAGTGAACTAGACAAAGAGTGAGTGCATGAAAGAGTGACAATGCAACCTGTTGTGCCGGCAGACGAAAGACTAATACCACGTCCACGAGCGGAAGAAGGGGAGATAACGGTACCTCTCTACGCCAAACTCCTAACCTGCTCATGTGCAGCATAGACTAGCTGCTCCTACAGAACCAAAGCTATGTACAGTTGCATGAGCCTTGAGCTGGATCCCACCACACACCCTTCAACTTTCGACTGCCAGATGGGTCTCCGTCGGGAGAGAGGAGAGGCGATTGATGCATGATGCATTCCCGTGCTTAGAAAATGGGCTCTCCAAATCGCAGACTTTGCCCCATCTGAAAATGACAAAGTTCTATGGGCAAGGTAACTCCATTTATGGACGGTAATGGAGACAGGACACGAGGGACTTCCAGATGTTGGCAGAGACTCAACACTAACCGAACCCTGTGCTCCTAGCTTTTGCCGTCACTCTGAATCTCCAAGAGGCTGTTACATCATTGCCCCTGCCTAAATGAAACACATCTATGCTTCACTGCACCTGCTAGAGCAAGTGCACACTTTTCAAACTTTGCACCCTTGGAGGAAGCGGGCCAATCAGCGAAGACTCACTGCCTCCTTGATTACCGATGGACCAGAGAACTCGACATCACACACCGAGATGCAGGTAAGATAAGGATCTATGGCTCATACATGTGACATTACAAGCTCCATCCGTAAGATGCAGGCTAGCTCACCTGCACCCCTCTGAGCACCTATGGTCGGCATAAATTAGTATAAAAGGCAGTGCCTACCAGGCCTTAGGAGTTGTTCATCGTCCTCAAGGCTGTGAAGGCCGGGGACGATACTAAGGGTGAAAATCCATTAACCGTGGCTGCAACTCTGTCTTGCTACATCCCAGGCTTTGAAGGCCGGGGTATCCAGACAAAGGCTGGATGCCTTTAGCCACATCGGTAGCAGCAAGTGAACTTCAATTACGCCAACACCGCTTCAGAGGGTACTGCCACCGGAAGGTCTCTACTTCTGCAAGCACCTCCAACCTCTTGGGTAGTCATCACCGGCAACAGCTACCACATGTCGACCTAACCTTCCTACCCTCCTACCTCTGCAGGTAAACCAAGGTCAAGTCAATGTCGTTCCTTAAGGACATCCCTGTAAGACCTTAGCCCAGCCATCTTTACCAGTTGGGTAGAGAACCTTGTGTATTATGAGGTCCCTTCTGGACACCCCTAATTAAGGTTAGGGCTCCTAGGGCTAAGTATGATTATGAATAATTTATTTAATCAACAAAACTTTAATTTATATTAAATACTGTAACATAACATAATCAGGTTGCCTCCACCTGTACTGCTTTTGATTGCACCTCCACAGTGTTTTTATTCACAATGAATATTTATATTATATTTGTTTTAACGTAATATTATTAAATCCTTTTCACTGTGTTTCTTTCCTTTCATTTACGTAATTTTAATAAAAACCATATTGCAATTGACTTTCAGGACCTTTTGAATTCTAGCTATTTGAAATCTTTTTGTCACCAAGTGTTATATGAGCTCATTAAATTTACTTATTGAATTTTTATTATTGAATATGTAAGGCAACGCCAGCTTCGCGAACCAGCCACACAGCAAATACAAGGAACATTGAGCGGAATTCAGAGTTTAGTCATGGTAATGCTCAGTGTATTGCATTGGCTAATCTTTGGGGGAGCCCTTAACTATGAACTCACTACACCTATGTATTTCGAGTCCCTACAGGTCACTGCTGTACAACCCTTGGGGCTAGTGAATAGGTAGAAGGAGTTGTGCGGTGAGACATGTTAGGTGTAGCCGTGTATCTGGATGAACACAATCAGACCACTATAACAACCGGCCTCATCTTACATGCTGTTTTGGTATGCATTGCCATACTCTTTAACAGCCTCATGCTGTGAGCTGACAAAAAGTGGGAGTCAAGAACAAACTTAAGAAAACTCTCTAAGTACTTGAGGAGTATACCAGTAAATTAAGTAATTCTGAGACAACTGAAAGTAAGTCACTATTTGCTTTATCCTCCAGAACAAAAGGCAAACTGCAATATGAGTACTTATTACTTTTACACTGTCGACATTCAGTAGTTGGAAAGAACCAGCAGACGTCAGGGAAAAATACACTGCCATACCCCCTCGACCTTCCCTTTCTTCTTCAAGCAATACGAGACTTTGCCACAACCAGAGTCGGGCGCTGTTCTGCAGCTGGCCGCTCCAGCGCAGTCGGTGGAGCAGAGGAGAGCTCCATTATCACCGACACCACAGGTAACACGTCGGAAAACTATACCTACAGCAGAGTGTGACTTTGTCCCCTCCCAGAAACCAACACACCTTACACTCTACACTGGCTTTCTGCCCAAGTGGGATTAGCTCCCCAGGGCATGATCACTGCAGTATTTACATTGAGATATTTGAAGGCCACCACCACCTCTCGTTTTTAACATTTACTACACTGACTCATTCTCACCCTCTGCACTCAACGCTACATTTTAACTTGCTCATACCTCATCAGTTGCCTTTATACACTTATCAATTACTTTCCATCGGCTCTCAAATTTATCTAACATATCCTGTTACTGTTCATCTAAGTTTCTTACTAGATGAGGTTTCACATCCTGAGATTTATCTCCCTGTTGCATGAAATAACCCAGTATCTTATCAATTCTTCTCACGCAGAACTGTATTCACCAGTGAGTATCTGTTTTACCCTTAATGACTGTATTTTCAGCCATACTGAATTATTTTACAAAAAACCTTAAAATTATGCAATATAAACAAACAAAATACAGTACAGTGATAGATTAAAGGTTATGCAAATTATCTTGACGGGTAGTGAGGTGGTGTTGTAGCATGTACCTGTTAAAGACAAAGATGACGATGATGATTGTAGAAAAGTTACTTACATAATGATTTCTTGTTTCTGGAACGTAACTGCATCATAACTGGAACTTACATCTGCTTTTCCGGTATGTCCCGATGAAACTCGAGCTGCAGTCACTCTGTCATGTTGGCATTCAAGCTGCCAGCACAGGCGTGCTGCAGTGCCACATCTTGATGCAACGTTGCAGTTACCTTCACACTGCCTCTCGGTTGGTGTGTCAAAATCCATGTTTACGTTTGTCTCGCCGCATTGCATTTATCTCAGTGTTGTGTCAAAATTCCAACCCCGTGTAAGGGCGGCACATTGCAATGTAGCATCAGCTTGCTACATCACAAACAATGTACACTCTACATAAAAATAAAGTTGGGTTCCGGCTAGCCTCAGTCATCACGGGCACACTGTTCATACACTTGGTTGAAATATAAATGAAATTAGGAACAATCCATGTTGGATTCTAAACAATTTATTTGTGGACAGTCGAAAACTGTTACAGTTTGGCAGTCTGATATTGCCTGACATGTCTTCCTTATCCTCCTAAAACAACAGGTACAAAGTCACAGCAGCAGTTACATTAAGTTCAAAATTCCATCTCGACTCGCGAGGAAAAATTAAAAAGACAAGGGGTTGGACAAAGAACCTTCCCCCTTGGCACCTAGCGACCTCTTTATTAATAGATTTAAGTTGAAAAAGAAAAGTTCTGATCGGTGGTGCTTGTAGGTGTGGGCGAAATTGGTCCATGAGTTACCTCTTCAAAGGTTGTGTGAATAATGCGTCTGAGTACACGGCTAACTTTGCTGACCTCGGCACACGCAGCTACCCCCACTCTTCCAACAAAAGCTGAAAATAAACATTTGGCCCAGGCTCGCTGCCTCCTATTGGCTGTGCATTACGTCATGATACTGCGTGGAACTACAAAACTGCTAATAGCATGGGAATGATGAAAAAAACTTAATTTCAAAAGTGGCGTCACCTCACCCTGAAACCTGA
Organism: Dryococelus australis; assembly: GCA_029891345.1. Taxonomy (NCBI): domain Eukaryota; kingdom Metazoa; phylum Arthropoda; class Insecta; order Phasmatodea; family Phasmatidae; genus Dryococelus; species Dryococelus australis. Next base: position 41,731,695 of record CM057009.1, on the reverse strand, counting down.
GAAACCAAAAGTGCCACGTATTACAGATAACACTCATATTACCGCCTCACATTTAAACTGATAAAGCCCTTACTTCTAATGTGTGGCATGAAAGGAAAAATTTAAATAATTACACTCTGTGACAAAAAAATGGGGAATTTAACAAAAAGTTTACATGAAAACCAATTTTAAAAAACTGTAAAAATGTGTATAAACGCAACGCTACAGGATACCTCTAGAAGGTGTGCGATATCATTGCAGTTGGCTTCTTCATTGATACCATTGCCAACATAGAGGTATGGCAAGCGGTACCTCTGGTTGCATCACACAATATGCAGGTTGCCCTGGGCCAAATACTGGAGGTGAAGTCCGCAAGACAGGGTTCTGCAACTGACATCCAGTATGGGCAGTGAAGCTGAATGATGATGATTATGGCATCAAGAAGGCACTGAAGGAGATACAGACAACTAGAAGGGAGATCGCTTCCAGGGTCTGTGCTACAGAGCTTCACCACCCCCCACCTAAACGAACAGAGTTTTAGTAACATGGACAGTCAGGGCACCAGAGAACCTATTGTCCACAACAGCAGCAGCATGAAAGGAGCAGTGTTAAAATAGGCAGCGAGAGGCAGGTGAGTGTACAACACATTCAAAAAGATATAAACATTGATCTTGGCTGACAAAGGTTGGCGACTGCTGGAAGGAAAGCAGTAATGTTCAGTGAAACAGGCTCTCAATGAAATACTGGTGAAAGGGAGCCTAAATGATGTTCCTTGCCAGATGGTCATCGACCCTGGGGCAACCATAACAATAGTAAGACCAGACATCCTTGAGCCCCCCCCCCCCCCAGCAATCGCCTAATGACGGTATGGAATGATGCTATTTGACTACAGTAACAGGTGAGACCACACGAGTTAGAGGTAAGAGAAATGTGAACTTCAAGCGTGATGACCTTAATGTAAAGCATTCTAATAATATTATAAATGCAAAAGTTTATGTGTTTGTTATTCAATCACATCGTAACAGCTTGACGAATTTGGATGAAATTTAGTACAGGGGTAGATTATATTCTGGATTAGCACATAGGGTACTTTACATCCTGGAAAAGCAAACAGTTTCTTAGAGAATATATAAAATATACTACCAACCATTAAGATAGAGCGCTTGATCATTATAATTAAAGTTTTATTTTTTCACGCGAGTGAATCTGCGGGTAACAGATAGTTAATTATATATATGTCTAGTGATGTATACATAGCAGAAATAGAGAGTGAATGTCTTTTGTGCTGGCTGTACTATACAGGATGCTCAAAAATTCCCCTAACAAACTCCTGGGACTTGTAGAGAGGACTGAGTAGATGATCTTCGGAATAGGAAACCATGTCCCGAAACATACAGTTTCCATGCTACAACCATTTCAAATCTGGTATTTTACACATGACCATCCAGAATACCTGTCTGCTTAGACATGGCTGTTTCGAGAATCGAGAACACTGTTCCTAGTGAATATACATTCATCTGTGAACAGAATGCAATGTGGGAATGGGCTCATCGGTGCAGCGGTGTAGGAATCATATGCAGATGTCAACACGTGGTGCAAAATCGGCTGGACCCAAAGACTGTACCTTCCTATTAAAAAGATAGTCTATTCAGTCCCCTCTACAAGTCCTAAGAGTTCGTAAGTGGAATTTCCGAGCATCCCGTATAAGCTGGGATACTGTCAGGAAACCAACAAGTGACTCACACATGTATGTTACAATGTAAATAACTAAGTCTCTTTCTAGAGAAAGCTGTTGTGTCTACCAATGATCAAAAATAAGTTTTGCTGCAAACATCTCAATAGTTGGTTGGACTTTCATTTGGGCATATCCGGTTTTTGCAGAAAATATAATTACTTACAATAATAATTCAAAATAAAATAATGAACAAACCTTATTATTCATAAATTCAACTCTTAAAAACATGTATAAGTTAAATATTATTTTATTGAATGTATGTCGCAATGTTTGTATGGCTTACTGCAGTAGAACATTTTGTCTTCAAACTTCTATAATAACACAACTTTGTCAAAAGAGCTTCCATCACTTAAAGAATCATTCTAATATTAAACATTAACAGTGTTCAGTCAATGTTCATTGAAATTTGAATTATCACCCTCACTGCTGTTATTATCATCCAACTCAACATTCTCTTCATTATGGAAGCATGCTACTTGTGCTACTTGAGGTTGTGAATATGTCGAAAAGATTCTTCGTAGAATGCTCAGTTAGTGGGATCACCCAAGTATGGCAAAAGAGTGCATCTGCCATTTTCTTTGGCATGCTGAATTCTTGGGCTCTTGTGGTAAAGTGCAGTAAGTTCCAGGGTTTTTTTATTGGTGTCTTTGGCCTAATAATATGAGTTTACCAAACTCCAGAGTAAATGTGTTTGTTTCACTTTACAGTCATTGTCTGCTATTTGTATCAGTCTCACTTTCTTTTATTTGAGAGGTGGTCTAAGCATTTTTAGAAAGAACTTTTCAGTAGCTGTTTTTTTTGCCCTTCATATGATAACACTTCATAATTTATAGAGAAAATGCAGTAGGGTGCATGCGAGTACTCATAATGACATCATCCCACACCTCAGGAACATCTGCAGCTATTATAGTGTTTTTTTTAATTGGTTATGATGGCAATATCCTGGTCATTAGGAAGGTAGCTATGACACCTTTTAGGAAACAAATGTGTCACTTTCTTGAATAGTTTGAGGACATGGGCCAAACAGTATATGAATATGTGAAGTGCACCGTTGTTGTATTTTTATTCTGATCAGGACATTCATCACTAATCAGAACTATTTCATCAGACCTATGTTCATGTGGGATACTGTTGATGTAGTGCAAAGGCATGAAAATAAACTCATTAGGTCCTTTTCTCCCATCATGTTCACAGTTACAGTAAATTGTGACAGAGTTGTCCCCTATATTGTGAACACCAAAAACATTTTACTATAGTTGTCATGCATAAAATATAGCATTCATTTGCATGTGCAGGAATGGTGAAGTCTGCATTTAATTGAATGGCAGTGTATGATCCCCTGTTTGGCCCTGATTGTGTACCATATTTACTTGTGTATAGCACACCCTTTTTTTGCCAAAATAAAGGAATAAATTTCTGCGGTGCACACCATACACGGAAAAAAAGAAAAGGAACGGGTAGTGGTAGCCATAAATTGTCCGGGGTGTTCAGGAAAGTGGCATGACTGTATGTTGTCTCATTCGAAAGTTCAACCCCCCCCCCCCCCCCCCCCTCTCCTCAACCAATGGCATCCTGTCACGCTACAAAACCAGAGCTGCCACATGTTTACGGCACCCCGCTCCCTTGTAATAACACTCAGATGGTTGCTGGTCGATAATTCTGCCATCCCTCATTGTTTCCATGGCAGAGGCTAGCAAGCCATGTTCGTGGATTTGGGGTCGGGGTGGGGGAAGAGGGAAGGGACGAGGAGGCCCTTTTTTTGTGTTAAGTGTAGTGTGACATTCGAGCACTACAAAAAAGAGAGCTGGGCACTGCTAAAAGGAGAAAGGAGAAAAAAGAAAAACGAAGCTGGAAACGTTGAGTAGTAGGAGCAAGACTGTTCCGGAATTTTTTTTTTTACTTTATGCACCCAAGTTATTTAATTAAAGTATTTTCCAAACATATCAAAATCACCACACATTAATGTAAAAAAGAATAATTATGCACATACTTACTAATAGGGTGCTACAAATGTTTGGTACAATTTTATTTTTTAAGAAATTACCCTGGAACTTGTTGCAAAAATCATGGTGCGCACTATACATGAATACGCGCTATACACGAGTAAATATGGTATTTCTTCTGAGTTCAGAAAACATCTTCTTTTCGAAGATGAACTTTCTTTTCTACTCCTAACCTATGTCTTTCCTTTTGTGTTTCTGCTACTTTTACTTTTTGCACTATAGAATCACAAAACGAACATGTATACTTCCTTGGATAGAAAAATGTTATATTAAATGCACTAAATACTGACCAGTATGATTTATAAGGAATGTTTAATTTAATAGAGTTCAATAAAATTTTGGTGCATGGTAGTAATTTTTAAATCTACAAGGAGCTATTTCCTGTGTGGATTGTCTCGCAAAGAGTAGCAGTATTTTCTAGCTTGAAATAAGTTTGTATTGTTACAGGGAGCTATGAAAGAAGTAGCATCAGTAGTAACGTTTAAAAAGAAAGGTTACTCCTTTTTGGTGACTGGAACACATCAACACTAGATTACTTTCTCAATTACAACACTAGCTTGTAGCCTTAAATAATTACCTTAGCATCTAGTCTTTGGCAGCAATGACTTAGCTCTCTTTCTCTGAAACGTCTGTTTAACTACTACTCTACTTAACTCCTAAAAAATTTTACTATTTAAAGGCTTGGCCGTAGCCATTCTTTCTGCAAACCAGGGAAGACTGTCCTGACCCAGCAAAGCAAACAAACTTTAAAAATACTTATCACATCATGGTGATGGTCTCTCCGGACCTCTTCAGTCTCATGTACGCTTGCCTCAATTGCTAGCCTTCAAAAATCACGCAGCGTCTGACCTCGCCTGACATCATACCTCACACCACTTGGTTGCCACCCAATCAGAGCGGTGCACGGACATGTGTGGCAGCTCAAAAAAATGGTGATCAGCACTAACTCACTTTCCTTTACCACGGAGTGCCCTACACTTTGTCTGCTGTCCGCAGCACGAAACCTTCTCCATTCCCCCTGATTGTACTTACAAACTCACAGCTGTCAATGCCAATAGGTTCCTATCAGTATGACTCCCTGAACTTACATGGTCAACATAGAGCGACATGAATACATTTCACGAAAAAAGGATAATGTCAGACTCTAGCGACTAAGTGGCGAATGTAAACATGCACAGCTGCAGTAGGCACAAAATGAAGTGTTACTGCTGAGATCAGCATGTGATGTTTTAAAAACAGATGCAGCACCAACACTCTAGAAGCCTCCATTGCCAAGCAGCAAACATAAGGACTATTTCCGGGAAGACAAACTGAAAATCATTATAAAATAATTTAAATCCATCTGAACAAATAAAATTTTAAGACCTTAACCCAACATAACCAAAAATAAATAAATTTTAAGTGTGTCTGAATAATAAAATAAAAATAAAAAAATTTGAAAATTACTATAAGTTAAAATCTAAACAAAGAAACAACTACTATGTTAAGGTCAAATAAGACCTAAGTAACCTATCGCTAAAACAAAAGCAGAATGATTCTTTCAAATGATGAGTAAAACTAAAAATAAAATTTATTGTTAAATTATTACCAAAACACTAATCAAAATAAGAGCATCCAAACAAAAGAGGGACAAACCTAACCCAAAATGACAACTAACTGAACCATGACTTGGATCTTAACAAAAAACCAACTAAATTTTAGAGGGGGGGGGGGGGGAGTGGGGGGTATAAAATTTGCCTTCATAGTATCATCACATTTTTCCGTGTGTCGTGATTTGTGGATCCCCACAAATAAATTTTTTATTTAAATTGCAAATGTAATCAACTATAAGAGTACAAAGTGCATTGACAATCCAGTAAAAAGAAAAAAATATTGCTATGGTATTTTTTTTTGTTGTTATTACATATCTGTGGGTGAGGGCCTCCAAATCCCTACGGTCCTTCCTAACCTACAGGCCAATCAACTAACTGTTCATTCTGATGCAAGGATCCTGCTTTTTTCTTTTCAAGTGTTTCTGTAAACTCCCAACATAAAACAATCACCTTGGGATGCGTGAGTGACAGACATTTGGAATTGTGGAAATAGACAGATTGAATATTTGTAAATAATGAGTGTGAATTGACTGTAACCAATATAGAGATATTGATAAGTACTTTAAATAAAATTGAAATATACATTAAATAGAGTGCTCTAAAAATATCAAGAGTAATAATGGAGAAAAATAATTTAATGTTGTAAATAATAGCTGTATGAATAAATTAAATATCAAATTTAGTTATTTTATTTTTATTGAAACCTTTATCCCCCATGCTCATCTCCCACCTAGGCAAACCGGGTTCGATTCCCGGTGGGTCGCTCCTGGATTTTTGCATGTGGGAATCGTGCCGGACGATGCGACTGGTCAGCGGGTTCTCTTTGGATGTCCCATTTCTCCTGCCCTTTCATTCTGGTGATGTTCCATACTCATGTTGCTTCACCTCCATTAGCTCTCAAGACCTCGATTTTAAGAGCTTTCCAAATTGATTCACTCACTCACTCAATCCCTCCTGAACTAGGATACACCCCTTTGGCATCTTGCAACAGTATGATTACAGAGGTGAAACTAACCATAGACAAATTACAAACCTATGTCATAGTAATACATTTTATTTTCCTGCTACTGCTGTCGTAGACATTCATGATACTTTTGTAGCAAAGTACAGCCCTTTATATTTAAATTATAGTGCGTATTATTTATCCCCCAGACCCAGGCACCTTTCTTAATTGTGTTTTGGCTATGTAATGTGTTCAAGTGTCTTTTCTGCTTTTTCTGACTCTCTCTGAAGTTATCTTTTGTTTTTTTGCCCGCTTTCCTGAAATTGTGTATTGCAATCCTCTGTGCTTTTTTGAAAGTTTACCTAACATCACATGTGTTGGTTGAATTAAACTCTACTCCATGGAGCAAAAAGGACAATGTATACTTTGTACTTGTGTTTACTATAGTGTTGTAATTAAATACAACAAAATGTATGTAGGCCTACTTGTTATTGTTTTGTGGATCCTCATTCGGGCATGCGGTTAGTTGCTGGCCTAATATTTAGTTTATTACTTACACTAATCCATTATGTTTTGAGTTATAATAAGTTGTTTGTATTTTTTTATTTGTAATTTTTTAACAAAGGGGAAATTCATTTTTTATGGAACAGTGTACCGCTGTCTGTGAAGTGTTCCTCCAGGCACATGTATTTCAGTATTACATCTGTAAGGAAATTTACACAGCTTTTTTACATCAATAACTTATGCAGCTATTGCTATATTAAAATGAATTGTGGATTGTCATATCTACTATATATATTTGTTTCCTTTTTTTTTTTGGAAGTAATGATTGGATTTTTTCATCTTATGCCCATGCTTTTAGTAAATCAGTGGCTCAATTGGTTTTAACTCCCCTATTAGATTTTTGTTAATACTCTTTATTTTATTATGTATTTTGCCTATTTTAATGTGGACCAGTACGATAGTGCACTACATTACAAGTGAAATGTATTTAGTACTTAGGGCACCAGTTTGCCGCATTCTTCTAACACATGTAAAACATTAGTTTTTAGAGTGGTGTGGAATGTTTGGCCATTTTGGCTGTTAGGCACAAGTGACAAAAATAGAACTTTGCTTACACTTGGTAATCTGCAGTGCTGTTGGGATCACCTTGCGCACCAATAAAGAACAGACTTATATTGCTAAAAAAAAGAAATGCAAACACGTGGGATTATATTTATGCTGTCATTCCACATTTTTGGCCCTTGGAATTACACAAAAATTGTGTCCTACATGATCTCTGCTGGCTGGGATGCTTGCTGATGGACTGAAAACCAGAGGTGGCCAGCACCGTATATCTATCTACACATTATTGGCCGGGGGCACCACAGATTTCACCAAAGAACTAACTTGATGAGTCAATGTGTGGTGAGGGCACTCAAGGAGGCAGCAAAAAAAGTTTCTGGGATATTTATAATGCAGACAGAAACTAACACTGTCAGTTACACTAACTTGTGATTCAGGCCCCTCACAGAACATTTGTCTGTCCCTCACTGCTGCTGTTTCCAGAATGGCAATATAGTGCCTGGAAGGTAACCTTTTTAGGTATCCTTATGACTGTCTCACAAAACCTGTGAACCAAAAACAAAACCTAAATACTGACATGTTATTAAATTCTTGTACATAAAATATTCCAAAATCAAATTACCCTTTCTTGGTGTTAAACATAGTTTAAAACATTCAAATTACTTTAAATTGTCTTGGCTCTGAGGGCCAATCTTAAATGACATCACGTTTCTGCCATACACTTTAAACAGGCCACTAATTTCCATGCTGTTTGCCCATCCTGCTCCCTTGTCCTTATATTTACACTCACACAAACACTGGAGTTGTTCTTTGGGTGCTGCTGGCAGTCACCAGGACTGGGCTAAAATTGTAGGGAGACAGTAACAAATATGCCTCCCCTCCCTGGAAAGGCTAGTTCTGGTGTTTTGTTGTGATCTGGAGGGTTGTCTGGTTGGAGTCAGGGCTCACACTGTCCTGATACTGAGGACATAACATGAACTGGCTGGCTTACCTTATGCGTTGTGATATATCTCACATTAACTAGCCCTGCTCTGATTGTATTTGTAAACTACAGTTTGACATGTCATGGGAACTCGCACACTTAATTTTCCCTCAAAATATGAGATACGGCTTTGACACTTGTGAGGGAAGAGGTTGGTTCTGCAGGCATGCCTGCTGGGGAGATCTCTGTAACTTGGGGTTGAGGTGGCGGTGCAGCATATTAGAAGTCAGGTGCAGAAAACTGTGGAAAGTCAGGGTCCATGGCAGTGCTGTGATGGTGGCGCAGCACTCTAGCAATTCAGGCGTCCCACGTGCGTGACTGTGGGTAGTCAGCGGATGGAGGAGAGCTGACAGTAGGGATGGATGCAGAGTGGGCTGGATGGCATTGAGGTGCCAGAGGTCATGTGGTTGGAGTCCTGGGGTCCATGCTCCAGAAGTCACCATAAGGCACTAACATAGATGCTCAATGGCAGCTATGCATGGCAGTGGCATCTCTCTTCTTCTAATCTGTTTTGTTGTTACACTCTGTTGGTATTAAGTCATAGTTCTGCATGCACCAAATGTTTTGACATGGTTGCTGAGAATGCTCACAGACAGGTCACACTGATGCTTAGAGGTGGTGGAAAATAATATTAATTTTGTCTCCTTGTAGAATTTTCAAAGTGTGTTCATAGCATTTATTAGCATTTATTTTTATATTTACATAGTAAGCAAGATTTTACCAGCAATATAGTTGGTAGAAAATGGCATTCCTTTTGTTTATAGAATTAAAACACACGCTCAAAAGAAGTCAGTATTCTACTGCTCTAAAAAAAATATTTCCTGTAAACAGATATGTTATTTGTAGAAAATACTCATGCAAAATATCTCTACATTATTTCATACTATTTTTTAGTGCTGAGCCGGTATAGATTTTTACCGATGCCAGTACGAACTGATACTTCCTTGCCAATACAACAGATATCCTATACTGATACAATGGAAGTATGAGTAATTAAACTCTTTGAGTGCTATGGATCTAATTTTACATCTTCCGATTTCTTTTCAGAAATGCGAAGGGGACATTTTTACGTGCGAGGCTTTAAAATAATATCTAGAAATGGGACGCAATGTTATGGCCATCGCCTTTATTGTAAAACCTTTCTCGGTCGTAGTAGTTCATTTTCCATCCTCTAGATCGCACTTGGCACTCTTCAGCAAAGTAATACAAGCGATAAACTGCTGTGACTATGGCAATGTTTTTTGTGCGCTGTGCTAGATAGAATTCTATCTGCACAATGAAAAAAACACGCACGCAAAATTAATAAAACCAAACTCTAAATCATTTTTAATATTTATGTACCAAGATGGCCAGTGATTTTAGCAGTAGTGTCAGAAAATTACGATGATGGTGATAATTATCCAGATTTCGTTTTGTCTAGAAATGAAAGTCATTCTGGTAAGTATTACTTTCGTAAATTTTGTTTCACGTGACATTTTTATTTGTTTTTCAATTTCAACACCCAAACAATTTATTTATTTTTTAGATAGTGAAGAAGAAAATGACTCGTCAAGTGAAGAAAACTGTTATTGCAATACTAGAACTGAGAGTAGCAGCAGGAATACAGCAGGTAATGTTGGAGATGGCAGACAAGATAATGTTGCAGCCAGAAATTTTGCCGAAAGTGACTGGACAGAAATTGGTTCAGCGCCGAATATAGCTGTATATTCTGGCATTTCTGGTGTGAAAGCTGAAACACAACTGGGTGAACATAATGTGCCATTTGATTTTTCTCTAATTTTGTTAGTCAGAACATAATACATCTAATGAAGGAGCAAACAAATTTGTATGCTTGCCAGAAAATATATCCAAAAAAGAAACAAAACCGAATATCACCCAAAAGTAGGCTAGCATCCTGGAAACCAGTGTCACTAGGAGAAAGGAAAAGGTGAGCCTGATTATGATGCCTTATACAAAGTGTGGCCACTGCTTTAAGGCATTATGTCAGAAGTGCAGGACTTCATATCAAGTAGGGGAGGACATTACTATTGATGAGGGAATGTATGCATACAGAGGCAGGCTGTATTTTAAGCAGTATATGCCTCAGAAACCCAGTCACTATGGAATGAAAGTTTACATGCTCTTCGATTCAAAGACAGGTTATATCTGGAATTTTGAAGTGTTCTGTGGCAAAGACAATGTGATAAATTATGTTGTTATGCGACTTCTTGACAATTTAGCTGGGATTGGTCACACTTTGTACACTGACCGCTATTACACAAGTTCTTCCTTGGCTGTTACACTTGAGACTGTGCAGACAACATTGGTGGGTACAGTAAAAAAGATCAGGGTAGGCATGCCTAGTAAACTATGCAATCTAAAACTGCAAAAAGGTGAGCAGAGTTTTTGCAAGAAGGGAAACATTTTGGTGCAGTGTTGGAAGTATAAATGCCATGTTTACATGCTGAACACAAAACATGAGGTGAAAATGGTCACATTCATGAACAGACGAGCAAATGTGAAAGCTAAGCCAGCTGCGGTGGTCAGTTACAATGCCAAAAAATATGGTGTTGATCTTTTTGACCAGCGTATGTCGTATGGAGCATTCAACCACAGAGCAGTCAAATGGTGGAGAAAATTGGCTTTTCACATGCTACTCATCTGCTTGTTAAATGCGTGTGTAATGTACAGCCATGTCAAGTAAAAGAAAATATCCATGACAGAGTTCATGAAAAGGATTGGAAGTGATATGGCTGTTTTTGAAGACGACCCACAAGACAGTAATCCATCTCCAGGAAGCAGCTTGACATGACTCACTGGAAAACATTTTCTTGAAAAAATACCAGTGCCAGATGGGAAGAAGAACAGGCAGAAATGCCGGGTCTGTGCAGACTGAGGAATATCATGACTGAATAAAGCTGTATGCAAGGATACAACATGGCAGTGCAGTGTCTGCAAAATTCCAATGTCCATTGGAGAATGTTTTGCAGCTTACCATTCGAAAATAAATTATTCCACTTGAAATCTAGTTATTTCCATGATGCTGTGTATTGTTGAAGGATAAAAATATCAAAACTGTCTGTGGACTAATTACTTTTGCACTGTTGTCAGAGACTTCAAATAAAAGTGACTTTTCCTTTTTTTGTAAAATATTCTAAAAAAAAATTTTTGGTCATTAGTTTCATACCATATATTTTCTTGTAAATAAGAAATTAAAAAATGCTTTTACCAAAAGACAACAAAATTAAGAAAAATTATCAGATTTTCATTTATGGATTTGGAATAGCAGTTTGCATCAGAAAATGTTCAGTTCACCATATAAAAAAAATTATACCAATTTAAAAATCGGTTATTTCCACACTACTGTGCATTATTGAAGAGAAACAGAAAAAGTAATATAAACTCTGAACTAATTACTTTTGCACTATTGTGAGATGTAAGATAAATGTGACTTTTCCTTTTTTTGTAAAATTACTATTTTTTACAAATTTGTATAATATTGTAAAAATATTTTGAGTCATATGTGTTATGTATCATTTAAAAGTGGAAGTTTTGAAATTTTGTGTGAAACATTTACTTTAAAATTATAAATAAAAAAGTTTTTGCAAAAAATTTACAAAAAAAAAAGAAAAATTATCAGTTTTTCTAGTATGGATTTCAAACTCGGGCTCAGCACTCAAAGTGTTGAATAAAAAACTTCTACTAGAACCTAAAGTGTTCTGGAAAGTTGATGGAAATCTGTGTTAAGTCTGTATCACACTGTGTACTATTTGATGCTTTAAGTAAACATACAAAAATATAGGTAAATAAATTTCACATAAATTCTTAAAAATTGGAGAATAAAAGCAACATTCAAAAAATAGTTTAGTAATAATCTTAGGTCAGGGGAACTTAAACAATTTATGTTCTAAACTGATCAAATAAAAAATATTAATCTACGAGGTTGTGTGCCATATTTCTCAGCATAATTCAACTTTGTTTATATTCAGAAAATTAAAAAATTATTGGTATGCATAGTTTTTTTAATTCAGCACACCCTTATTTTAATGAGAGTAAAATTGAAGCACTGACATTGTCAGATTTCATACTGCTTTTAACTGCTTTTAAAAGAGTTTAAATACTGAAATGAAAAGGTTGAACTGCAGTGTAACCCCTGCAAAGCTGGTAATTCGGCCACCCGCATTACAGGCTGTAGATGATTATCTCTTTAAGTGCCTGTCACAGCAGCCAGCCCCAATTGGGCTAGGAGTGGCATCTCACTCTTCCTCCACTTCCCGCAGGTAATTATCTCTCAGTAGGGTGGCTTCTCCCCACCTGCACACCCTTTTGTTGATTGACAGTCTGACAGTTTAGTTCTTAGAATAAGAACTGCAACTGCTACTTCAAAACAGCAGCAGTCCAACCAACAACCTACCAGCCTCTGCTTTCTTCTCTACCTCCCTCGGGGCCATTCCTATAAACCACCCTCCACCCCTCAGTCCATTCATGACCAGCCCTTTTCTGCTCCCTCTTGCGTGCACACTCTTCCCTGTCACTTGAAGTTGGCTACCTCACATGGATGAACAGTTTCTTCTGTTTCTACAAATGTATTCTAAATATTCACTATTGTGTGAATGTTTTTGACTCTAAACATTTTCGTATTAATTTGCATTTAAATCCAATTACAGCATTTAATCGCAAAAATTCGCAAAAGGGATTTTCCACCACCTCTACTGATTCTGCCAGAAATACCTGGGGGATGCCTGCCACCTTCAACCAACTGCAGTTTGTCAGGGACAGCTCACCAGCGACCCAACTCCTACCAAGCTGCTCAGAATAGGCCTACAGCTGCATACTCGAGACAGGCATGGCCAACTGCATTGCCGGCTTATACTCTTACTGATGATGTGGCGTGATGTCAGTGTCCACCAGGATGTCGAGACCCGCATCTGCACAGTTCTGCCTAAGCAGGCAGCCACACATTACTGCAGCTGCATGGCAGCATTGAGTGACATTTGTCCGCATCACAGAGTGATGGTGTAAACAACAGAAGTGACTATCTAGATTTTGACATGTATCCTATTTCTACAAGACATGTTAATGGAATGTGTACATGTATCCACTCCCCATCACTCGTACAGTCCCGTATTGTACTTCACAACCCTCTACACAAGTTGCTGTGTTAGTTCCACCCATCATGTAGCTTAACATATGTCATGTTTGCCTGTACAGCTCCATATTTGCATCCCCCTTTGCACATATCGGGATGCAGGTTTTTTGTCTGCAATGTTAGTCATTGTGTCCAGTCCTATTCATTTGCAACCATGTTGTTGGTTTCTCTGCACACTGTACAATCCTTTTCATGCACACGTTTCTTTGTGCATGTTGGGTGCCACTTGTTTCTGACTGGGGTGATTGAGATGATATGGCTATGTGCCTGCCACACAATGAGTGAAAGATGGAGGGCCAGTTAGCCATAGTTGACTAACATATGTAAAATGTGAATTATCAGGATGGTGTAGAACATTCAGCCAATGTGGCTGGTGGGCATGAGCAACTGAAGATAGAACTTTGCTTGTACATTGCGACCTGTAGTGCTGTTAGGATTACGCTTCTTACCCACAAAGAACAGGTTTGTACCGCTATAAAATAATAATGCTCATGCTAATGCTTGGTTACTGATTATATTGATCAGAGCCACCATCTAAGACATAGCATAACTCTTGGTCTAATTAAAATTACATTGTTCTTCAAAACACATGGGACGATATTCATGCTGCCTATCTACATATGTGTCCCCTGGAATTACACAAAAATGGATTTCCACATGATCTCTGCTGGCTGGGTTGCAGATGGATTCGAAAACAAAGGCAGCCGGGACAGTTTATACACTATGCGATAAAAAGTATCCAGACACCCGCCTGATAATGAAGTACAAGTTTGGGCCGCCTTCAATCAGGAACATTGGCAGTCAATACAGTGTTGTCCCATCCTTAGCATTGATGACAGCCTCCACTCTCACTGGCATACTTTCAGTCAGGTATCAGGTTTTCTGAGGAATGCAGGCCATTCCTTATGCAGCACCGAAATGACAAGAAGTATCAATGTGAGTCGGTGTGGTCTAGCACAATTTTGGCGTTCAAAAACATTCTAAAGATTTTCTGTCCAACTCAAATCAGGAGGGGCCATGCTGGTGTAGTTGTTTGACTACTTGCCTCCCACCAAGGTGAACTGTGTTCAATTCCCGGCGAGGTCGGACAAGATTTCTGCATGTCGGAATCATGCTGGACGATGCCACTGGTTTGCTGGTTTTCTCAGGGATCTTCCATTTCCCCCACCCTTCCATTCTGGCACTGCTCCATACTCACATCGCTTCACCCTCATTAGCTCTAAAGACCTTAATTTTAAGAGCCACCCAAATCTCTTCACTGGCTCATTCTCTCAAATCAGGACTTTGTGCAGGCCAGTCCATTAGTGGGAAGTTCTCATCATCAAGCTGCTCCCTCACATACCTTGTAGTACGGACGGGTGCTCGATAATGTTAAAAGACGCAATGGTCATCCTCGAACTGTGCTTCGACAGTAGGCAACATGAAAGCAGTTAAAATGTCTATATAAATTTGTGCCTTGACAAGGGGGCCAAGCTCTCTCCCTGAGAAACATGATCATACTGTAACCTCACCACACCCAAATTTCAAAGTCAGTGCTATACAGGCTGGGAGATGTTGTTCACCAATTACTCACCATACTCACACATTACCATTGGATTTACCATTGTTCATTACCCCACACAATGGTTTCCCACTGTTCTGTTATCTAGCTTTATTCCTCTCTACACCATGCCAGGCAGCATTTGCCATTTGTCTCTGTGATGTGTAGCTTATGAACAGCTGCTTGGCAATGGAAACCATGTTTTCACACCTTGAGCCAAACAGCCATGGTGCTTGGAGTAGATTATGATGCAGGTTGGAATTATTGTGTAATGGTAGCAATGGATGATCTATGATTATTCTGTAAGACCCTCTTTAACAGTCAGTGGTCTTTGGTGGTCTACATGGGAGGTTGGCCGGCACTTTTTGGGTTGTACATGTCCCTTCATGTTTCCACTTCACTATATCATCAGAAACAATGGACCTATATATATTCAGGAAGATGGAAATCTTGTGCACAGATTTCTTACACAAGTAGCACCCGACCACCTGGCCACGTTGAAAGTCAGTACCTCATGCCATTGCATTCTACTGTCTCGCAGTGTCTGCTGACTATTGCGATAGCTGACCAAGTGTTCCACATGTTAGACTGCAGTACTGTGTCTCTCTATATGTTAAAGACACAATTTTCTGGGTGTCCAGATACTTTTCATCACATAGTGTATATTGTCACATAGGAAATATTTTGACTATGAATTTGTGTGTGTTTTATGTTTCCAAATTCTTCTCTGGCATGACTGGAAATTCTTCTCTTGCATGACTGTGATGCTGTGAGGCTCTGGATTTTTCAGCAAGCAGAGAACACAGTGGTTGTGTTGCTGACATTTCACAGAAATACACCATCATCCTAGGGTTCAGTGTACTGTTTCCATGAATGGGAAGTTTTTACCGGTGATTGGAGGCAGCTGGTTGCAAAATATTTGGACTGGTAGATTGGCCAGCATTTGGGTCAACAACTGAACAACTGAGGTCTCGTTGGGTCAGCAGTCATAGGCGCATGCACAATGTTCCTGTTTTATTTTTTGTGAGGAGTCATTGCACTGATGCCACACAGTGTGGATGATTGATTTTGAAAAGCGATTCATAGAATGGACATGGTCTAGGTTTGTTGCTTTTCAAGGTCATTTAAGCACGGGACAGTGTGTATGTTTTAATGAGATTTCAGTTCCCCCCAGGCAACCCCCCGGCCTGACCTAGGCATGGTCATTATGATTGAAAGTAGTTTACTGAAACATGAGGTGTGTGATTTGTCTGACAATACACAAGTGATGTACTTGGGGCAGAAAGTCAGATAGATTTCGGTCCTCAGATGAGGTTACCCGCAGAATATATTGACAGACAACATCATGCAGTTTACTGGCCAGAAGTGGCAGGAACTCTGCATGCATGAGAGAGTTCAGCACTTCAAGAATGTGATTTATCACCCACCTGTGAATCCCACAGAGCGCCACAACCAGTACCACTTACATCAGGTATGGAGGAGCAGCACACTACCTGGACTGAACACTGTCCTGCCACCCTCTTCACCCTTCATCGGTTTGTCAAAGCCACCACCAGCATCTTGCTTCCCGATGTCCTCTTGGGTCACAATCCCACTGCCCAGCGAGTTTTACTGCCCATGAGCAGTTGGCAGCAGTGACCTAGCAGACAATGATGCCTGGCATGAGCAGCATGAGAGGGAGCACGAAAAGGTATGTACTCACAAGCAATACTACATCGTGCAGTGACTGCCACCACTACAAGTCCATCACTTCGCCTCTGGCCAGGGCAACACATCTATGTACATGCACACCTGCAATCTACAGCCTGCAATGACTTCTGCATGGGTTTTGTGGACAAGCGAAGCGGGCCGCATGAAGTCCTGCAGACATTAGGCCGACCACCTACTGGGTCTGCCTCAGCAGAAGGCAGAGGGCCAAGGTCCACCGGGACAACCTCTGGCTCACACCGGCTGACGTCGAGGTTGATGCCGCCCCCAGTGCTGATGTGCCCCATGATGGCACACACAACAATGTCAGTAGTATTAACACAGCAGCAAAACCTGCAGCAGGACTCTCCATCGGTGGTCGCTGCACATACCCTCTGGCCTAACGACATCCAGCATCCAGTCACCTCACTGGGATTGTCGAGATAAGGCCTCACCACTGACGGCGAGGTGCCACCATCCACACACCGGCACTACCTCTGCCACTGCAGCGGCATACAGAGGAAGAAGCTGCATGACCTGCCCATTTCATGACACCTGGCATAATGATGTCCACCTCGACAGGTGATCACCCCCCCCCCCCCCCCTTCAGTTGGCCAGCTCTATGTGACACCCAAGGGCCTCCTGAGGCACTGTTGATGTTAGGGCGGTTTCTGGTGGTGTCCACCACAAATAAGGAAGTGACTCAGCAGGGATGCCACTGCCAGCTGAGGGACACCTCAAGGTGGACAACCCCCTTCAGTCACTGCTGGCCTGGATAGCTACCAGTGGCAGTGGGGCCAATGGAGTATTAGCAGCAGGAGTGACTGCGACAGCGAGGACAGTGACGTAGCCAGTTTGCCCCCTCCACGCTGTGCACGATGACCACGACGTAAGGTAGCACGGGTGTGTCCAGCCTGTAGTGACGCCAACATGTCACCCACTACAGCGGACCACCCATGCCAAAACAGCCAACGACACCAACACCATGTCCAGGATGACAACAAGGCACTGTACAACCTGTGGCCTCAATGCTGCAGAATGATATCCTGCCCCAACTACACCACAACAACATGCATAGGGTGCAGCGCCGAACGCGCTTGTGCAGTGTAGTGTGTGTGGGAGTAAGGCAGTGTAATTATCACCTCCCTCCCCCCCCCCCTCCAAAAAAATTCCAGAAGCTTCACTGTCCAAAGAGAAGCAGTATAGAGGGTTTAGCTAAGAAAAAATGCAGGGTACAACTAAATTAAATTTAAATTAATATTAAAAGGCAAAAGGAGTCCTCAATTACACAAAAGACACCTGTGCAAGTCAAATTCAATGTACTGTTTCCTTTTTTCATGGTCTTGTATTCATTTTTAATGAAGTCACATTCATTTCACCTTATGAATCAATTGTTTTTATTGTGAATAATATTGCTGAATTTTTGTTACGTATTTTTGCAATGGCTATATGTGTTTCATTGCAAGTTGCGTTTTGAGTAAAGTAGATCTGACATGCAATCACTGCCATGCTGCAGCTATGCATGACCGCCATGATGCAGTCTTTGTCTAATGTCTAGGCCGCATCGTGTCGTGCACTTCATATTTTCTGGCCACACATTTAGATTTTAATAGACATGTAACTTCATTGTAACTTTTTTTTTCCTGCACCTAAAGATGTCGCCTCTACTTCCTCTGGAATAGTATCATCCAGGGAAGCTTAATTTCACCGTTAAGTCGCCATCACATGATCACATGTTTTTAAGCAATACAACCTACCTGGCGAGCGCACAGCCAGGGTCTGCTTCAGTTTCACTGCAAAACTGACTAATGTGCAGTGCAAAGTTAAGTATACGTGAGTTTTCAAACCATGTGTTTTATTTCTGAGCACAGCCCACATGACATTAAGGGGCACTGGTCCCCCACAACCCACATTCAAGTGTGTGTTTTCAACAACTTTAATATGCACAATATTATCTAAAGTACTTCTCATCACCATTTAAGGCATCTGTGTCAGCCAAAATAGGCCCTCTACACTCCGCAAATAATTATCAGGCATGAGGGAACCTAACTTCATCAGCATATTTGGGGCGACTCAACTATATTCCATCACTGAGGGAGCATTATCCGGGCGGGTGGCCACACAGCCCTGAGAACATGAGCAGTCTCATATGGACACTGACTGTGTCTGGTGCATAGTCGGGTTACCATTACCATCGGTTATTCCTACGTCATGTTCACTGCCCCCTCTAAACCTAAATTTACCTGCCACAGAGCGTTAATATATATATTTATATATGACACTTGTCAAAAAATGGTTGCAGCCAAAAGGAAGTGTCAAATTGCAATGCTATTCAGAAGGAAGGCAAAAGCCACCAAGAAAAAGAAATTATTACAAATTGAGACTAGTACCAGCAATATTTATTATTGCTACACATACACCTCTCACTATGTCATCATGCTGTCATGTTTGCAAACACATTCCACCTAATGGTGTCCTGTAATAATATATTCAATAAAGCTTGAATTTTCACTTGTAGTTCTTAGAAATTTTGCGGTAGGTGTAGAGTTGCAATAAAGTAGCTGATATCATCCTACACATTTTCAATTGGTGATAGGTCTGGTGATGTGGCTGACTATAGCAGAGTGTCCAAGACTTCAAGGAATATTCTTGAGATTGCAGCAGTATGAAGACAAGCATTAACCTTTTTGAATAGAGCACTGGCTTGGCCATTCACAAATCAGGGCCACCGGTTGCAGGATCTCATAAACTTGCCATTGGGCTGTCAAAGTCTCAGTGATGAAGACCAATATTGATCGGGCGTTATACAAAATGACACGTCACACCCTGACATCAGGCTGTTCGGACATGTGACAACAAATTGTTCTTCTTAGGACTTCCCACATTGCTTCAAAACATGGATGCATTAGTTGTCATTACCAAAATAAGTGAGACTCATCACTGAAGATTACCCACTACCATTCTGCATGGCCCCATGACAGTTGGTTATGACACCATGCAGTCTGTGGCGACATTGATGTGGTGTTAAAGGCATTCATCATAACATTCTACATGCTTGTAGTCATGTGTCATTCAGTCATCTGCTAATGGTACTGGCATTCGTAGGATGGATGATGCAGTGTGGGCATTACTGCTAGCTGAATGTCCATAAATGTGGCAGATGGGGCATACTGTACATGTCAGACAATCTGTTGTTTCTCCATTTTTATGGTTCATGGCAGTCTCACAGATCCCGCATGGCATGTGTGCATGACTTCCTGTATCCAGTGATGCCAGCAGCATGCTACAATAATATATGCACAACCGGTATGGTGCACAACACTGCAAAATGACCATCTCACTTCCTGCAGCCCTATAATGCAACACCTCTTAAACATGGATAATGGTTTGAAGTGCTATAAAACTCATTTCCGAGGCATGCTATACTTTGAATTGGTGCTACTGACGTAACAGCATGAGGCAGAATAGAAAGCACGCACAATGGGACAAATCTTGTATTGTCCGGCAGGTACAGCAATTAAGGCCTGTCCTTGCTGATGTCACTCGCACAGCTGAGTGTGAAACATTAATCATTGTATTCCTTATATTGTTAACTCTACCAACCTGCATCATTTCTGTAGGTGGCTTCTTTGTGGGTGCCACTATTTGTTTGATAGTGAATGTGTTCATATATTGTTTATACATACATACACACACTAGCTAGTAGGAACTCCAATCAGTGGTGCAGTGATAGACACTGTGGTGTTTCATAATTGACATAGTAGTATAATTCTGCATTGGTTTGTTGTTGATTTTCACAGTATGAGTGTACCAGTATATGAGCCAGACCTGCCAAACATTGAAAAAATTACAAGGGCCTGTGTGAGGAATTGTACCAAGATTCCTGGATAAGAGGAAACATTATTATCCTTTACAGCATGGAGCTAGCCAGATGTATACATGAATTTCTATGCTACGTGCTTGAATTTGCATTATTATTTGCAGAGTTATACATCTATTTCCATGGAGTGGTATCATTGATGACAACCAGCAGCTGAGTGATACTTTCAGAGTTCCGGACTTGAAAACAGGTCGTATGGTGCGCCTCATTACACAGCTTACCTCCAAGGAGGAAGAAATGTTCCGCAACATGATTCGTCGCATAAATACTCTATGCAAGGTAATAAAATCATTATTTGTGTTATCATTTTCGGATAAACAAGTTCTTATTGTTAATATAACATATGGTTAGTAATAATTGTAAAATTAATATGCAATATGGTTATTATTTGTAACTTCCAAGTGGTTTGCTTCTTATTGTGTGAATTTCTTAATGCATCTGATAGTTTTTCACAGATGTGTTCAGAATCTCTCCAGTAAGTTTGTTGTAGATACATCATGTCATTAGATTTAATAAAACCTGAGACCCATTAATCTATCTGCTCACCTTTTATTGGAGCATACATTTAAACTCAAATAAGTACACTTACTAACACAAAAAGCCACACCCGGGAGATATCTAAACAGAATGAAACTTGTAACAGGTAACAGAAAAGATGATGAAAACTGATTACAGCATCAAGACAAATTGACTGTTTATTTGGACAGAGTTTTAAAATTGAAAAGCACTTTTGATACATCACTGCTTACGCCATAGTATGGATACATACAGTGATACAGTGTGCCATAAACACACAAAGATATCCTGTAGAAGGTTGCCCTATAGTTATAGCAAATATTTCCCCAGATGCCACAAAACCATTGATAGGCAAAGCTGCTGTCTTAGCTGACTTCATCCCAGGTGCCCCAAATTAATGTTTAAACTCTTTGAATGTGAATGTTACAGAGGAACCATTAAAGACAGTCTGATGAGACTGCTTCTATTTTACACTATAATGAATACATTGGGTGTTTGTGAATGTTAGTAAGAGTTGCAAATGTTCAGAATGTCTGTTGTCAGCAGCAAGACATTGTTTCCAATACTGTAGAACCAAACAACTAACAGTGGCTATGGTTTCCATGGGAGTGGATTCACAGGCTGTCACATTTGCATCTCTCATAGCATCCAGTGTACATGGCTTTGTGGAAAACATAATGTTCTTCAGAGTTACCCACAGCTAAAAATCTAATGGCGTGAAATCAGGAGATCTGGGTTGATACTTGACACTTTCTCATTGACCTATCCACCTCGCAACAAATTTTTGTACAGGAACAACCGTACATCTTGGTGATAATGCAGCAGTGCACTGTCCTGCTGGGAAAAGTGATTTTCATCTGGGTAAAGTTGCTGAAATGCTGGTATGATGTTTTCCTGCCATATGGTAAGGTAACTTTCACCTTTCAGTATCCCTCCAAAGAATAGTGGCCCCACAAGTCCTTTGGCATACATAGAGTGCACCACACTGTTAACCCAGAAAGATGATCTGCTTGCTAACACAATGTGGGGATTTTCATTGGCCAAGTACACACTGGTATGGTGGTTAACAGTTCCATTCAATTTAAAGGTTGCATTATTGGACCAAACAGTTACATCAGTAAATTTTCACTGTTATTGAACATGTTCACAGCCCACTCAAAAAAGGTTATATGCCTATCTGGGTCATCTTCATTCATAGTAAGAAGTAATTTGTGGACATTCACCATACTCTCTTTAAAATGTGATGGACACTTTATTTTCTGACACCCGACTCATGCACAGCTTGTCGTATGGACTTTGACTTTCCAGAGGAACTTGTGGAGTGGAGATATTTGGACAGTTTTTAACAGCATGGTATTGAGAGCTGATAGGAACTTGTGAATGTGTGCAACACAACCCCCACACTTCCTTTGTCCTTTGTCATTTTCTTCTTATTGCACCATCCTTTCTTCACATCACACACAGTTACATCCCTCTCAAAGTTGTCACATAATACTGTCATTGTTGCATATTATGGTGGCACAATAACAAATTCTGCCCTCCATTGTCTCTGCATCTCAATCATCTTCTCACATTTCTAGTATCATTTTATAATCTGCTAGCATTGCTCAAAAGAAAAACCTTGTCACCACCATAATTTCCTCTACAATTGTAATGCTGTCACTTGGCTGCAAACAGGATTGACAATAGCAGAATGGCTGCAAGTACTCACACACATCCAACATTATCCCTATAGCATCAAATTCATGCATTCCCATCAGATTTTCTTTAATAGTTTATCTATTTTTATAGTACAAAGTGTGTAAACAATAATTTAGGACATTTGCTGTGTGTTCTATTGGTGACAATTCTGGGGACTGGGCTGGCCAAGAAAGGTGTCAATGGAATAAATTTAGTCCTTGGGAACATATGTTGTAAGTGGGTGAACATTATCATGTTGGAAAATTGCTGGTTGGAATAGTGTTGGTATAATGGGAAACATATGATGCCTCTGAAATCTTCTGGAAATTTACTGCTGTTTCATTAGTGTTTCCCTGATTACTGCCAAGGAAGACAAAAAACCACAGGAGATTGCTTCCCACACAGTGATGCCACAAGTTCTGTTGGTGTGTCTGGATTAGTTTGTTATCTAGTGCTCTTTCATACTTGAACAGAACTGCATTTTGCCTTTGATGGGCCTTTAGTGTAATACAGTGTGAGATGAACCGAGTGCTTATGTGTGCTTTTCTGACCATTTGTGCAGCCACAGTGAGGTATCGCATTAGTGCACGCCAGGGGCAAGTCGAACAGCCCTGAGTGCGATGGTGCAGGCCGCTGGAAACAGCAAGTAACTTTCTCGGTGACCCAAATCGTGTCACTCCAAATTGGCCATTTAGCCTAGTTCTGGCAAGAGGTAGCTCTTGTAAGCAATGAGTTAGCCGTCTGTCAATCCGTCCCTGTATAGCCACGACTGTCAGGTAACAGTACCATTGGAGGGAACATAGGGGCTTCCAGTACATTTTCCTCCAATTTGGCGTGTGTCGGTGGGCCTGTAGGCTGAAATATAAATGCATTGACCGAACCGAGTGTTTCTAAAGATTAGCATTAGCATCCCTCTAGTTGTGTCAAGATGTCACTCACATGGCCACACATGTTAATATACGTTCCTTTGTAGGCTTGCAGAATGAAGCTGCACTTAGCTCACTTTTGCATACAACAGTGCCTCATAGAAGGATGTTATAGGTGTGATGTCACAGGAAACACGTGTTCACAGGCCGTTCCTTTATGTATTGGACGACCTGTGAGCGCCACAGTGCAACGCTCTCACCAGCCTAAATATGTGGGCAGAGATTTTAAAGTTGTAATCGTAAAGTGTTTTAATTCATCAGCATATAGCATCCTTCATACTATTTTCACCCCACATATCCACGTTTTTGTAAAACATTTGTAAGGGTGGTGGCATTCCCATAACATCATCACAAAGACTGTTAATTTGGCATTTAGAGTCATAGGAATGTCACCAATATATTTAGCATACCAATTCAGAATTAGGAGGGCATAATAAATTAGTATTTAAGCTTTGTTTGTGAATAAGGGCAATTGTATAATGAGCTAAGTACCGTTCTGAACACATCATCAGCCTTTGCCCATGCGAAGCTGAGCATCGTTGAGAGACTGACCTACGCCATCAGCTGGCACATTGCTCGGGAAATGTGCTCTTCAGTGTGTCCCCTCGGTATAGCAACTTTGGGTGATAATCATGTAATTATGCAATAATAATAAATTCTGGAACCTTTTCTTTGCATATAATACTGAGGGGCTGACTGACAGTTAACTTTGCGTAAAAATGTTAATGCAGCATTCATATTTTAAAGCAGCATAGGTTATCGGCTGGCAATAGTGCCGAGCCCACATGTAATTTTGTAGTGTACAAGGTCAGTGTATTACAATATTAGCAGTAATAAAATAGTGTGCATCTAATTCCCGCTCTTTATTGCACTTTACCTCAGGTAACTTAGGGCACGGCGTCCGTAAGGCCGAAGTATAGTGTCAGTGTTTGTGTATGTACTATGGGCCCTGCCCTTCACAGAGTAGTTGCAGTGTTTTATAAACTGTCGTGTAAGGCCGTCTATACCCTTTTGCTTGTATAGTGGTAAAAATTGATATTGTAACTTCAGTGCTGGTAAGTGCACGACAGATACAGCAATCACGATGACAGCTACCTCAAGGAATGCCCGTTGGCCGTCGGCCTACTACCCCACATCATTGCTCTGTCAAGATGGCGCTGGGCACACATCACTTCGCCCATACCTTTGGTAAGAGGCAGGGCGATCCACATCATTCTTGAGGGCCGCACACGTCAAGTGTAAGAGACATTTAGAATCTGAGTCTTTTTCATCAGACACTTTGAAATTACGTGGGAAGGAACAGGGATCACTAAGGATGTCACTGCATGTACCTGGATGATGCAAAGAGACACTTTTGAGTTCGTGCCTGTTAGATAATGTGATATTCCTCTCTTTTGATGGTTATTCTGGCTCACTCAGAGCATTCTCAGCACATATGTGTTCCCTTATGTTTCTACTGCTTCCAGTATCATCGCACAGTTCAGTTGAAGTAATCAAAGTGATAGCCAGTTAAACAGAACATCCACCGTAACTCCCAAAGCTCAATAATTCACACTTTCTCAAACTCTATATGTCGTTAGTATCAGTGTTGAATGCATTGCCAAAGTGTGCTGGCTACTCACTGATATTCACTCCACAAATATTTGGATATACTACAAACATCTTCATTCATGTGTTACCAGTGTTCTGGCAGTGTTAGTGCCCCCTGGTGACAGTTCCGCATAGCCAATGATTGACTAGGTGTAACTGTGGGACACATAGACAGTTGCTGCACGTTTCATAATGAAGTTGTCTGCTCCTATGTTGCACGTTTGTATTTTTATATGTGTTCTATGAACAACGGTGTAATATTGTTGTGTCCCACAATGCAAAAGCTTGAGTTTCACACCTGAAGTATTTTATCATGCATTTCCAAAAAAAAAAAAAGTGTAGAATGTTTTAAGCAATGGAAAATAGAGATTTGCTGGGATAATTTATCATCAACAATTTCAGATCATATGAGTGTGTTCCCCAAAATATTTTTTTGCTGCAGATTACGGAAAATTATTTTTTGGAGATAAATTTTTAAAAAAAAGTATGGTTCCCAACGTTTTTACATTTATATCTCCGAGAAAACTAATATTTCCATGCCCAAAACTTTAATACTGGTCTCATGTAAGTATAGCATATATTCCACAACTATTGAGGGACATTTATTTTCACTTTTTTTTTAGGTGGTGCGTTAGGCTTAGAATGAATACACCATTGAAATAATGGTGTTATTGTGTATGCTAACATGCCATTAACAGTTATGGCCATAAATTAACTATAAAAAAACTTTCAGGTTCTAAGTTGTCGTAAGTAGCCTACAATGTTAAAGCTAAAGGCTGTACCAAAATATAAATAAAGTGCAAAATACTTCTGTAATTATTTAATTGTAAACTGAAGATATGTGAACAACAGGGCTAGATGTAAATTTGGCCTTTAAATTATACATCACAGTTCATTTCCGTGAGCACATCTGGTTTTATAGCTATAGTGATCAATATTCTTGAAGAACTGTTTGCACTGCATTAATATTATTTTGAAACCTTGTTCTGGCATAGCATTCTCTTGGTCAGCGTAACTTATTTTTCAGTTTTAGAAGGTGTATAGCTGCCTATCTTAAATGAAAGTATTTAACCCCTAGGTTACAGCATTATGCAAATAAAATTACAATGGTATGTAATTGAACCAAAACTTGTTTATTCTCAAGCATTAGTTTACTGCCGAAGTTAATTTTGAGGCACCACATCATACTTACAATGATCCTTCTTCATGCAAGTTGTTATCCACAATAGATATAGTAGTCACTCATAGACCTAGGCCTACTCAATTTTAAGTACTGTACATCAGACAAAACAAAGCATAGACATATAAAGGCTTTGTGTTGGAGGCTCCTGTCTTCAATCCCTGTCCAAATTTTCTGATTAACTGACCACAATCATTATGAATCAGTAAAATAAAAATTTAATTAATGCTAGGCATACATTTCTATTGGTTAAGTAGTTAATCATTTTTCTTGATGCATGAGGGAGGAGAGCTGTGTCCCACCTTCACATGCTGTCTTCAGCCATGTAAAAGTTATACTTACATTAATGTGAAGTTAGGAAAACAAATTGTGTTCTTTAATTTCACCAGTTATTTATTTCACATGCACAGTTTGGCTGGGAATATGTAGTTTGTCGATATTAAAATAAATTGCAATAGAAGGAAACATTGTAAAGCTTTATAATTATACAGTAACAAATATAATTACATTAACAAAAATAATTGTATTAACAAAAATAATTATATTAACAACAATAGATCAGCTTAATAATACATCAATATGTGCAGGAAAATACATGTAGATATTACAATTGGATTTGCTCACTTTGAATTTTCTATGTAGCAGATTGAAATAATTTTATTTATTTTTACCACAGAATTTGGATTGGTAACTGAGTAAATGTGTGTCAAATAGGAACAAAACCGAGCGTTTGTTTATAACTATTCCTGACTGGAATTTAAATTTTTTGTCTGGGATATAAAATAATTTTCTAGGCATTTGTATAGGTAATCTGAAACAGAAAGAACCACAGTCTCTCATCTAGTAGAAAGGATTCAGTGAAAACACCTTTTACAGTTTTTCACCCTATTAAATGACAAATTTTCAAAATTCCTGAATTTTTTTTTTATTTGTATGTTTAATATTTATAATTAATATTGTATTGTGTTTGATAGATATTGAGAGTTCCCATTTCATCCTTTTGCATCCCCTTGTGTGTTCAATTTGGAAAAATCCTGAAATAAATTTTTAGCCATTTGTAATTGTCACATTCTGAAGCAAATATCATGTACACAACAGGTTTCAAAGATATTATGGAATCTGTGCAAATAAATTGATCCCCATTCATCCCCTTTACCTCAAAAGTGCCACATTTCTATGTCCAGCAATTTTGGCTGTGCAGCTATAAGTCAGTCAGTAGTAAGGACACTTCCTTTTATATGTAGATATTTAGCTATGTTTGTTGTATTTAGTAATACCAGTACAGCATACCTACTTCAATGGGTAAGTTATACAAAGTAGGCTTTAGGTATATATGTCTAGGCCTACACAGTATGCTGAATTACATCTCACAGTGTTTACAGTATTGTTACGAGATGCCTGAGAGGTGTATCCAAGTTTATGAAGGATGGAGGTCTTAATAAAAATAAAAGAACTAAATATGATTTTAGTTTATTCATGCAACTATTATTTACAGTATTGATCTATCTTCACTATTACTCGTTTTATTTCTCAGTGAGCACAATATCAAATGTCTGTTTAACTCTTATTAATGTCTTTCTATTAATGTGCTCACTGTCCCACTCTGGAGATAGCCCACTGATTCTCTGCTTGTGCACCAGGTACTAATGGCCATGCATCCTTTGTACGGGTCATGTCATTGTTCAAGCAGGAACGGGTCCTTTAACTGTATCACAATCTGCCAGACCCTCTGTTCCAAGAGAGAACTCAGCTCAGTGTGTGTAAAATACAATTTTAATTTGTGCCCCTGAAAACAGAGTTTAGAATTCAAAAGGGAAAGTGTTATCTCCCGTTTGCTCCCCTTTAGTGAGGCATAATTAGCCTAAGGATGCAAAGCCATGGGAGTTAGGTTTTATACTAAACACGAACCTGAGACACTCATAACTCCTAACATAATCTTCTAGTGATTATTCAATGTTTTGTTTGTCGAAAAAGGGCATATTTTCTTTTCTTGAATTGTGTTAACATGTAACATAAAAAGATACCGGCTGTTCCAGCATCCACCATGCCACTTGCCCAAAACTAAAATCTATCACTTTGTATTCAATTATTTATATAATTTAATAACATAATTTCAAGTGCCTGTGTAGTTGTTAAATGCTTTGTAATTTTACATAATGATTTCTACACACCTTGCCGGCCCATTCCAGCTTGCTTTAACAAATATTATTTTCCTACACAAAGTGAATATATGAATGCTGGAACTAAAAGTAACAAACAATATTTGTCAGAACTTATGCATTAATTCCTCCAGTGCTATTTATCTATTTCTTAGTGTTTTCATATGTACATTTTACAAATGTATATTTTACTTATTTCCCTCTCGATATTGGCGGGAGATCTCTGCAAGGTAACCGGATGTTTTATCCACCATCTTCAGTCTGTTTTTGGTGGGCCTAGAGGATACATGTTTGTCACGTCGCAGAAGTCTTCATCTGTGTTTCTACTCATTTTGCAGCAAAAGTAAGTTTTTAGCATACCGGAACCTTTATAATTGTTTTTTCTCCTCCCACATACGTATCCTCATCTCCGTCAGTCTCACAACCCCTGGAATTTAACTACCGTAAAGTTTACCACATGCTTAACCACATTTTCGCCATTTTGGCCTACGGCAGGCCTAAATGCCATGCATGCTTCAGATGAGGATCAATGTTTATTGTGTGTTGTATGTAATCTCCTTCTGCCAATATATGTTTTCAGAGGATCCGAGTCTTTATTCTTTGCATTTGTATATACATACCTTTGGGACATGGCCCACTCCAGGGACCACGTGCTCAAGTGTGTAGAATTGTGTAATATCTGAACTCTTTCATAATTAACGTTACTCGTGAGGGGACCACCATGTGACTGTCAACCTGCTACTGCCCTGAGAACTAGTCTCTACGTGCTCACCCATTCATAGATGAGCTTGCGCCCTACGGACATTATTAACATATTTTCCAAATATTTACTCATGAGCCAGGGTTTATGTGAAATCTGGCACATCTCGCCCCTCACCAGACCATGTTATGAGCACCGTGACGGCCTTCCAAAGTCTAGTGACCATTAAAAAAGTGTTCTGACAAGCACAATTTAAAAATGTGAATTAAAAAACAACGAATCATCCTTGGTTCGTACCATTTAAAATTATTTCACACATGTGGGTTACCTCTATTGTACCACCATGTTGCGCAAGCCAGTGCGGACCCATTCAACAAACCGTCACAATTCAGGCGGATGGCAAAATATGAATATCCATTCTTGCTCATTGTCTATCACTCATCCACTCCCGGCTCGGAGGCCCTTCGCAATTTTATACTCACTGGCCTTGACCTGGAAAGTTTGATGCACCCTGAGTCATGCTGAGAGAAACTAGGGCAGTGAAATAATAGAAAATTCTTCAGATAAACACGGAAATGCAATCAGCTGAAGGTCAGGAGCACAACCTGCAAAATATTTATTGCAGGTCCATGCAGGATGACAAGCCTGTGTAAGCTGATCTTTGTGTTTGCCACCCATTCTTGGGTAAGATGCATGACCTTCACACATTCCACTCTCATAAGGGATGTGAAGCAGTGAGTGCATAACACTGCCCACTCCTCAAGTCTGATTGTCCCGAACAGACTCTGTAACATCAGCACCTTCATAGAACGTCTATCGGTCGATGTGGACAATCTTCAGCTTCGCCTGAGAGCCTTAATGCCAAATTTGAAATACCATATCATTGATCTTATTCAGAATCTGGTAAGGGCTTTCCCAACATTTCTGTAGCTTCAGGAATATCCTCTTTGCCTCTGTAAGTTAGTTGTACAGCTATATCAGTTGTCTTCCTTGAAATACCTCGCCTGACATTCTCCTATCATACCATGTCTTGATCCTGTCATTATTTATTCTGAGGTGCTATCAAGCAAAATCATTAATACCAACTAGTATGTTACAAAACTCGCTGACATAATCGGGGGCTGCAGCTTCATCTTCCTTCAGTCAGCCAAACAGCTGGTCCTTGGGCCCTTCCTTTCAGTGCAGATGTTGCACATTTGGCACAATTTTTCAACATCCTCATGAGAATGATGCCAGTAGAATCTCAGTCTTATCCAATCAAGAGTCTTTTTAACACCAAAGTGCTCACTGGTTGCCACATTTTGCAGTCCTTTTACGACTTCAGGAACCCTGCAGTCTGGGAGGACCAACTATAACTATGTATGTTTTCCATCATTACTTGCCCAGTTTCTGTTAAGTATGCCATTCTTCATTACAAGGGAATTATATTGTGCCCAGTATGCTTTGACTGCTGTGCTCAGACTAGATATCTCTTTCCATTTTGGCAGACAGTCAAATTCTTTCAACTTTAGTAATGGCTGCAAAGAGGTGTCAATCAACTCATCTTTCCTAATACCCTCATCACTCCAAGTAGGTGTCCCGTCACAAGGTAAAAAAATCTTGAATTTGTGTCCTCTGTACTTTCTGTGCTTCACCACTCTTGTATTCCTGACATTCACAATGATGACAGAATGGCTCACATGGCCTCCTAGAAAGTACATCTACATTGCTGTGAAGGCATCCATTTCTGTGCTGTATTTAAATGTCATAGTCTTGAAAATGCTGTATCCACCTGGCTATTTGACATTTGGGGTTCTTAAAGTTTAGGAACAGTTTAGTACCCAGCATAATAAAGCATGATCGGTACTTAGAATACAATGTCTGCCATAAAGGTAGGGGTGGAAGTGTGAAATTGCCTTCACCATTGCCATAAGCTCCCTGTGTGTAACAATGTAATTTCTCTCAGGCTTATGCATTGCCATACTGAAGTTTTCTTGTGGTCATTCCTGCCCATCCTGAATCTGAGATATCAAAGTTCCAATACCTACACCATTAGCATCAGTGTACATAATGAACATGCCCTCACTTTCCAGCAAACCCAGGACTGGTGGAGATGTCAGAATTTTCTTTAGCTTACTAAAGGCATCTTCACACTCAGTGGTCCAATAAAATTTCCTTTTTGCCTAAATCAGTTCATGTATTGGCTTGCCGATCATGGTGAGCAAAGGTTCAAATTGGTGGTAATAGTAACATGATCCCAGAAAACTCCGCACTTCAGTTTTGTCAGTTGGTGTCGGCCAATTTCTTATTGCTTTGGTCTTCTCAGGGTCTGTTCCTATTCCATGAGCTGACACTACATGCCCCAAGAAATTTATTTTAATTTGAAACAGGAGGCACTTCTTAAGAACTTGTTTCAAGTTGCTTGCAGCCACTTTCTGGAATACAGAGTCTAAGCATGATAGGTGCTCTTCAAATGCCCTCCCTGTCACAATAATGTCATTTGTAAACCTGAAAGATATCTAAAGAGAGGATTTTTTTCCATAAGGCATCAGAAGGGGGCAGAGGCCTTACACAGTCCAAAAGGCATAACTTTGAACTGCCAGGTTCCTTTCCCTTGCACACAAAATGTAGTCTTCGCTTGATCCTTTAGGGCCACCTAGAACTGCCGGTACCCACTCTAAATGTCCACAGTAGAAAACAATTGTGTTACTGCTAAGCTGTTCAATGTATCATCTATTCATGGAAGCAGATAGAAGTCTTTGTCACATTATTAAGATGGCGATAATCTACACAAAACCTCAGAGAGCTATCTTTCTTCTTAACAAGTACAATGGGTGACGACCACAGACTACCGCATCTAACTCCCTCATTTCCTTCAGAATTCCCTCAGCTGCTCATGCGAAACTAGTGGCAGTTGTCTTGGTGGCTGTTTTATTGGCCTGACATCTCCTGTATCAGTGTGGTGGCAGGTCACGTTTGTCCTTCCACTGTCATTTGGTTCACAGAAGAGGGCGTCCTTATTTCTCTGCAGTAATTCAGAGACAGCCTTCTCCTGGTGCCAGTTAAGGGTTTCCTTTGGTTCTTACTAGAAGTTCCCCCAATACTTCTGCTAAATGACATTCTATTGCTTCTGGAACATTTGGAATTATCTGTGTGACATGCTTGTGCAAACACATATCGTGGCCCCCTCCTCATGACTAATGTCACTATTGGACAAGTTCATCATTCTAACTGGAAAACTATCTGAATTATAAGAGACCAAAGTCCTTCCTATAACGAGTTTACCTGGCAGGATGCCAATCCGCTCTACCAGCTCATTGAGACCCAAGCACATGACGAATTTTCCTTGACAATTGCCCGTAATGACAATTCCACTAGAAGTGGGCAGCACAGTGGGCTGACCACAGACTAATGGGCAGCTAATTGGGAGGAC
Source organism: Dryococelus australis (assembly GCA_029891345.1). Classification (NCBI taxonomy): domain Eukaryota; kingdom Metazoa; phylum Arthropoda; class Insecta; order Phasmatodea; family Phasmatidae; genus Dryococelus; species Dryococelus australis. The sequence continues at coordinate 41,698,999 of CM057009.1, read as the reverse complement.
ATTAATTTCGAGTTTACACCACCAACTCTGTACTGCCTACCCGTAGCACACCAAGTGGAGTATCGATACAGCACCCAAGCCTATGCATTACATCAAGCCCCAAAACACATTGATCCTCTTTTTCTGCTATATATATATATCGTTGACGTGGCTAGGGGCTTGCAAGAGGTGTATGATACCAGATTACCTTAATGATGCTCCAGATCGTCGATGCAGGTGGATTCAGATTGTAGTTTTCCCAGGGTGCGAGCTTTTCAATTACTCGGAAAAGCACGAGGATCTCCTTCTCTCAGCATCGTTAAAGGTCGACAGCCTGTCGTGGCATCCTCTCGCAGCAAACGTCTTACGATATATTTAAGAAAGTCATGGCAATATTTTACACACTCTGAGAACGTGGTCGGTGACCACATAAATACACTTGTGACATCTGCCACAAGAATTTACAAAAAAATACAAATTACGAAAGTACGCTGTTTATTCAGTGTTTCAAGCAACTCAATCAAAATACAATTTACCATAAAAATTGATTTAAACATATAATATAAAATTTACTTTGCTTTAAAAAGATATAAACCCTTGGACGAACACAAATGTTCCACACTGGAGTGCTGTAAAAAATTTCAAGTAATTAAGGGCTCCTTCTTTCGACCAACCAGTAATTAACATCACACAAAATATATACTCAATAGAGAAAATACAAATGCGGTACTGGATTCTATATAATTAAGTTAAAAGAAGCTCAAAATACTTAACTGCCCTTCTCGTATTAACACTGAAAATTATTACTGAGATTCACTAGAGCACCGTGACGGCCTTCCAAAGTCTAGTGACCATTAAAAAAGTGTTCTGACAAGCACAATTTAAAAACGTGAATTAAAAAACAACGAATCATCCTTGGTTCATATCATTTAAAATTATTTCACACATGTGGGTTACCTCTATTGTACCACCATGTTGCGCAAGCCAGTGCGGACCCATTCAACAAACCGTCACAATTCCGCTGGATGGCAAAATATGAATATCCACAACTACTTTTAACCATAATCTAAGTGCAAGGCTACATACAACAGAAAACTGTACGGGCCACACGCAACTAATAAGTTAAGCTAAAACCAGAATTTAAACACTGAGGGCACAAAATGAATTTAGAATAAAAGCCAAATGCGCAACGCTAGAATTTCTTGACTAGTCCATACAAAACCTTAATTCAAGCTTAATGCATTATACAGCAAACCCACCTATGCTTCTCACCGTCAACCAATGACGATATTCTGACTGTCGTCAGCTACCAAGTTGTAATGCGTAGCAACCTAGCATTGCATGAAAACCTATCAGGGCCAGGAACAGAAATTAAAGTGAAGTTACTCAAATGCTTGCTGGTGTAGAAGTGGACAAGTCACCAACATGAGCAGAAGGCCCAAACTTAAAACTGTAGCTAGTGACCAATGAAAAAGAAGCTGTATGCGCATGCGTGGTAGAAGGGGATCCATAGATATGGGAAGAAATAGGAAGCAGGTAGATTGCCAAGACAGCCCAAAGACAGAGCGGCCGAGCATAGCAAGTCGTTAATGTCCGGAGTGCACTCTATACTGTGCACACTTACTGGATAGGGCCAGTTCCCGAGGTGAAAGTTCTTTACGTTTTAATAAGACATGTGGTTGGCAACAAAGAAATATATTACCAGATAGATTACATGTGGTAACATACAATCTCCCCGTGTCTGAAGTGGGCCTGGCACACGAGGCCTGCCAGGGGCCTATGCGGCAAAAATTGCTTAACTAGTCGGTAAAAATTAACGTGGTGAAACTCTCCGAGGTCGCAAGTCGGCGGAGAGGATGGTCGGCACACAGGAGAGCAAAAGCTAAGGAAAAGGTTCCTGTAAAATTTAATGTTTAAAATATTGACACCCATCAGCACAACTTGATGATGCTCCTGTGGCACGCGGTGCAGAGCGGCGCACGTCCGCCCTTGAAGACCCATTGAACCAGACTAAAGATGATGGCGTGTAGGTACCGTTAGTAACAGACACCTTCCCCCAGTATCTCGAGGGAAATTTTTACACAAGAAAAAATGCAAAACACTTCACATAAAAAGACAACTGAGTGCAGGAAAATAATCAGCAGATTATTTTACGTGGATTATGTTCAGGGTTATTTTGGACAGTCTCTCATTATTGTTGCTAAGTGTCTCTGAAATATGCATAGCACGTGACAATGCCAGAACAGGCAAACAGAAGACATAAAGTACTATAACAAAATTCAACAAAACAAAACATACATTAAAACCCTTTTCAATCACCAAAATTAATTAAAGTGAAAATTAATATAAGAGGTATTAGAAATTTGTTCCCTGAACTTGGCAATATGGCTGCCATAAATGCAAGCGTCTTTAAATGTTTATCTTCCTTAAAATGTGAAATCATTTACCAGCATCTCAAAACAAAATAACATACAACATAGCACTTTGAAATATAACAGAATAATTAAGAGCATCTTAATTCATATCTGCATTAACACACGTGCACCACCTGAGTGAGCACTCATTATTACAGTACAAATTAAGGCAGGGACGCAAGAAGGAGATAACACATCCTAGGGGAAGGAATAGTTTCTGCTTTAAGGGGGTCACACTTTTACAGAGAAATAAACAAGCTAGGCACCAGTTACTCTTGGCTAGCGGGTCTTTGGATGCAGTGAACGGATCCCTAGTTCATTCATGCACTAATGACATACCACACTACACACACTGATGCACAACGTGCGGTTCATGCAGCAGCGAGCACTATCGGGCTGCCCCCCCCCCCCCCCCACAATGGTGCACAGAGCAAGGGCGACGTCATCGTGCTCTATGCTAATGTCACCAATCTTCAAGATTACTTTTCTCTTACCTCTAACAGTTGTGGTGTCACCTGTTACTGTAATCAAATAGCACAGTTCCATACTATCGTTGGGCGATTACTGGGAGGGAAGTCCTGAGGATATCTGGTCTTTCTACTGTTATGGTCGGCCCAGTGTCGACGACCATCATCTGGCAAGGTACATCATTCAGGCTTCTCTCCATCAGTATTGTATCGCAATCATGTATCACCGACTGTATATGTAATAACATTGGGGCCTTCCCTCCAGCATTTACTGACCTTCACCCCCTAAGATCGGTGTTTACAAGTTTTACGAGTGTGATGTATTCTCACCTGCCTCTTGTTGCCTCTTTTCTCACTGCTGCTGCTGCTGCTGTTGCTGTTGTTGTTGTGAGCAGTAGGCTCTCAGGTGTCCTGACTGTCCACATGACTATCACTCCAGCCCTGTTTGTGAGGGGGTGGTGGTAAAGCTCTGTATCACGGACCCTGAAACCAATGTCCCTTATGGCCATCTGCATCTTCTTCAGTGTCCTCTTCATGCTGTCTGTGTCATCTTCATTCAGTGTCACTGCCCATACCTGACATCAGGGTGAGGCTCCCTCTCTTGCTGACTCCACCCCAATTGCTCAGGCCTGGGCATCCTACATGTTATGGGGTGCAGCCTCACATACCATTTGTCATACCTCCATGTTGCCTTTGGCATCAATGAAGAAGCCAACGGTGATGATGTTGCGCCTCCTCAGGGCACCCTTCCAGAGATAGGTTGGAAAGCCACTAAATGTCTTGTCATAGCTCCTGCAGTGGCTCTCCTGGTCGCTGAGTGCAGCTTCACAGTTGAGCAAGGTGGACGTGTTGCAGGTATGGGTCCCTGAAACGTAGTTCCAAGGCAGACACCAGTGTGGGGTACTCCATTCGATGTCACTCTGACAGAGATTGTAGTATACTGAGTGCGAGGCCTGTCAGTACAGCTTTGATGTAGTAAGCCCGCTGTTCGGCTGACCAGCCATTCAGGGTTGCGACTATTTCAAACTTGTTTTGGTACTCCTGTCTAGAAATCTGGCCATCGTAAGATGCAGGTTTAATTGAAAACCCCTTCCCCATTCCTGGCTGTACTGCAACAATGCAGCAGAGCTGTTGACAATCCTCTGAGTATACTGTGTTGGAATTTTCTTTTTCATTCAATTCTTGACACTATCAGTTTTCTTGTCCATGGTGTCAATTCTGACATTCACTTACTCACTAATGCCTTTTATTTTCCTGTATACATTTTTATTTACAGCATCTATTTTCCTGTCTACATTGTTTATTTTCTTATCTGCTAAATCGCTTACATTAGTTATATGGATATTTACATTTTTGTTCCCAATATTTACATCTTCTCTCAAGCTATTTACACTAGAGCTCTCTTGGCTACTGAACCCCTCAATTAATGCTTGCAGTGTTTCTAGCTCTGCGGATATTTTTCTAGTTAACTTTTTCTGCTATTGTTGTACAAAACAGTATTAATTATATTCACCTACAAATATTATAGTTAGTACTTTTTTTTTTGCTCACTGATTTCTTGCTCATAGTCTAACTATATTCACAATTAAATGCCTCCATTCTACTTCTGACACCAGTGTTAAGAGACGCCTGTGGGGCGTATCTATGTTCGCGAGGGATGGAGGACTTTATTTAAAAAGTCTAAATTTTGATTTTAATTTATTCACACAGCTATTATTTACGGTATTAATCTATCTCCACTATTACCCCTTTTATTTTTCTGTGAGCGCAATATTTAATGTATATTTTTACCCTAATTAATATCCAACTTAATGTCTCTGTTTTGTTATAGTCGATTAACTCATACTTATCATTAACACACGTTCAGTCAGTTTGTTTCCATAATTTGTAATGTCTTTCACTCATGCACCCAGTTCAATAATCCAGCCGGCCAGTCACACTGTTTGCTGCACCAATGCTCGCAGTCATAGATTTTCGTCCCTCTGGTCATTTCTCTCGCCGCTTGTTTCTCTTCTCACTCACCGTCTATCGCTCAGAACTTCAGCCACTCATCCACTTATCAACTCCCGACTCGGAGGCCCATGGAACTTTTATACTCGCTGGCCGCAAAGCAGCCAGCGCGTAACAGTATTTACAAATTACAGTTTTTTATATCCTCGTTAATTATACTTTTTAAGGAATATGAAACAATGCCTTTAGATACTAATTGAAACCATGCTGCAGTTTTCATTGCTCCTTGCTTTAATATGATTACATAAGTAAGGATATTATTTCAGCATTAATTTTATTTTAATTAAATTTCTGTCTAATTCAGACATTTCACAGTCAATAATAGATAAATAATATTTCTAAGGTATTGTACTTATGTGTTCTTTCATTTATGTATAATTATGTGCAACAAAAATTTTTCATTTTAGGAGAAAGACTTGGCACAGTCTACCAAAGAACTGGTAGCAGAAACACAGAGCGTCATTCCCACACCTTAAAATTTTTGGCCTATACCCTCAAACATTCAGTCAACAAAAGCAATCACCTTAACAACAGTAAGCACTTTAACAACAGCAAGCACCTTAACAATAGCTGAAAACAACTTCCAATACCTCCATCTGTTAACTTCAGTTTGTTACCCTCAATTTCATCTTCAAAAGATCAAGAAAATTAATGTATAGGCAGATGTATTGCAGAAAGAAAATTCAGTGATGTCAGTAACGATTACCACACAGGCCAACATAATATTGCACAAAAAATGAAGAAATTTCAAATCCACAGAACAACAGTTAAATGTGTAAAAATGTAAACAATTAACTCAAATTACAGTTAATGGACCATACAACTTCAACATTCAGAATGGAAAATATCAAGAAAATAAATTATATTTCAAAATTTTACACAGGATTTTAAAACTTATAATTGCTGGATTTTTGTGTGTATTTGTTATACCACGTAGCTTCATAAATTCAACAATAAAATTGCAGCTCAATGACTATACATTAAAGACAGCTTCCGACACAAGATGAACTCTTGTTAGTTTTAAGTAAATTACGACAATGCTTTTACAATGCTGACTTAGCATTCTGATTTAGAATTACCGAGAAAATTGTTGGCAAATATTCAATGGGTACTATATACTAAATTTGCTTATATCAAAATCTAGCCTCACAGAGAAGTTATGCTACAGAGTGCACCAACAAAATTTGTAGAATGTTTTCCCAGAACAGTGCTTATTCCAGAATCCGCAGAAATTAAACTGGAAGTGGTTTCTGATCTTGTTTGTCAAACCCAGTCATTTTCAAATTACAGATAATGCAACACACCAAAATGTCTGATCGGCATAGAACCTAGAGGAGTAGTAATATTTATTTCTTATTTATTTACAGGAAACAATTATAACAAAGAAATTACAAAGCATTGTGGAATATATAATAACCTGTAGTTTAAATTTAAATATGGTGGATTACTCCCAAGGGATTCTGGTCTGGTAGGCAATCAAGGGGATCAATATCAAACACAAAATAGCAAATCTTGGTTTGCAACTCAATGTATTATTACAAACAATTCATTAACATTGTACAGTATATATAGTGCAACTTACCTAGGAGATTTTCAATGCTTGTATTCATGTTGAAAAGTCCATCCGTAAGTTACAAACATTCAAAATATTAGGTAGGACAATAACTATGTTACTACGACAGAAATCATAAATCAGATATAGACAGTATGCTGTTTGCTGACAAACTTAAGGTGTTATACAAAGAGTAAGCAGTAAACATGTACATATTCAACACACCAACAGTAGTATGTGTACAGTCTAAAAAGGTATGTGACAACTTTATTAAGAGTAGCAAAATTAGTATTCTGGTAATTGGTTGGAGTTGTAATGTCTGAGACTTAAATGATACAAACAGGCATTAATTTATATATTAAACACACACAGGATGTTGCAATAATGCAAGTCAATACTTTGGGGAAACATTCCTCATATCTGGAGGATGAAAAAATGTTATATGAACATAGGTCCGCAAACGCTTAGTTTCTTCACTACAGCTCATATTACATAATATACAATGTATGCCCATGAGCTGGATCATGTTACTGTGGTGTCATTGTAGCATTCATTTGCATGATACATGTTACCCCACGCCACGACACTACTCCTAGAACAGGAGGAACTGCACAGAAATTAGTTATACATATGTGAAAGCTTATCATCGGCACTAAAAGAAATGTTCAAAATGCCTTCCATCAGCACGAACATATGCATCAACCCACCATTGCATGGACACCCGGATGCATTGATGAATTCCTGAAAATTCCTCATTGTTGCACAACCCACTACAATTTTGGTTATGGAGGGTGCTCACATCGTCCATTGGAGTTGCATACACAAGTGCCTTTAAAAGTCCCCACAAACAAAAGTCTACTGGATTGAAATCAGGGCTCCTCGAGGGCTGGTATGTGGTTATCAATTACAGCTGTGATGGCATTCCACAGTTACATGATCCATACCACAGGCCATACACTATACGTTATGTATTATGGGCAGTACTGCGGAAATAAAGCATTTGCGGACCTATTTTCATATAACATTTTTTCATCCTCCAGATGAGAGGAATGTTCTCCTGAAGTATTTGACATGCAATATTGCAACATCCTGTGTGTGTGTGTGCATGCGTGCATGCATGTGTAAGGAAGCCTTTTATATATATTTGGTTACAAGCTCTGAGTTTAATATATTTGGTTTAGTCTATTATAGTATTTGGGTTGTACTATTCTTTTTTAGGCCAAAATTGTGCATTATCATCCAATAAACCATTTTCAAAAAATGCTTCTCAAAATTTTGAAGGTGTGGTATAGCCCTGTGTGGGGTAGGAAACACATCTGCCATCTACACCACACTTTTTGAATGTAAGTAATGGTTTATTTAATGGAAGGCAATAGTAGGGAACAAGGAATTGATTGCAGATAGGAGAAATGTTTGACGTTTGGGTGTAATACATTTTTAATGACAGCAAATAGAATTATTTATAATTGTTTGAATTGCCATCCCCTACTTCAACACACAAATTGCAACAGTGGATCAGGTTGGTCTGGACCCCTGCATTAATGTCTGGTATGGCATGTATAGGAATAAATGTGGATACCACAGATACAATGAGATCTTCCTCACTAGCCACAGGCATCTCGTAAACCATAAAAAGAAACCCAGCAGAGTCAGGTTTGGAAGTCAGGCCGGCCAATGGATGAGCTCACCTCTGCCAATCCAGTGGCCTGCAAATGTGGTGTCAAGATGGCGGCATACAGATGCTGGAAATGTAGTGGTACCCCATCATACTGAAACCACATGATGCAGCGTATAGCAATAAGTTATTCTTCAGCAAGTCCGGCAATACCTCCTGCAGAAATGTCCGGTAGCTGACTCCGTTGAGGTGGTTGGGTAGCAAATAAGGCCCAAATAAGTGATTGTTGACAATGCCGCCCCACATGTTGACACTGTAGTGTACTTGGTAGCCCATGGGGTGCATGTGGTGGAAATATAGTGCTCCCAGACATGAATGTTCCTCCTGCTGAAGATGCCATCGAAATGGGCCTCATCTGTCAAGATTACAATTTTTGTAAAGTTTGGCCACACATTTTTTTTTGGAGGAACCATTCACAGAAAGTAACACAAGGTACGTAATCACTTTCACTAAATATGTGGACCATCCTTATGTGGTAGGTCTGCATTTGGTTCTTTACAGAACTTACAGGATCATTATATAGTGATTTGTTGCAAGATCCTTCTGTTTCTCATCTAAAGGTACTTTGGTTTCTGTGTCATTTTCATGCTATATAACTATTCATCTGTGTTTTAAGTTAACTGTAGGTAGATGCATACTTAAAATAAAAGCAAAAATGCTGGTCACAGGGCCCAAAGTATGCTATATTGCAATATACATCACAAGACTTAATGACAACCCATATCCTAATAACTGTTTTCTTGTATTCTGCCAATTACCATATTTACAACATGTATGGCTGTTCTATATCACAATTTTAAAAATTGATATACATTTATAACTTTTTATTAAAATTGACATTGAGGAACGTGGAATGTCCCAGACGTTATTGTTTGCCCTGGGCCCTGAGAAACCTCCAGGAGGGCCTGCCTGAGATTGGTGACATGTTCATTTCATAAGAAAGGAGACAATGTGTTTTAACAGTTTGTTACAAAAAATCTGTATACCATTATTTCATACATGCCATAATGAAATTTGAGTATCAGGTAGATTGAGATTTTTTAGGGGGATTTATTCCCTCCATCTGATATTTATACATTTTTAACCACATCCTGACAGGATTTATGCATCTATTAACTATAATATTTAAATTTCTAAAATTAACCATTTACTTGATGCTTTAAAAGTAAATACATTAAAATACAAACTTATTATTCCAGAATTTCTCAATTGACAGAAATAATCAAGAGATGTACTTGGCTTTACAATCTTAGATTTGTTTCAGAACCACCATAATAAACTTTATGTACTAAAATTTGGAACATTCTGCTAAGACTTCAATTCACAAACGACCATATTTTAAATGTAATCTTTTCAAATACTTAAAAACTGGCTTTCAATACTTCAACTAAGAACAAATTGTCTCCATGGGGGAAAAACGTTTTAAAACTACAAAAATAGTTTATAACTTCTCATTATAAAACATGACTTTTAATTACGTCTGACTTTCCACTTAGATAGGCCTCCTCAAACATTTAAAAATACTTCTAACTAGATACTTGGGCCTTCTGAACTCAGTTATATTACGAACATTGTAATTGGCTACTTCAAACTGCCACACTGTTATCAGTCTTAAACTTGATTTACCTTAACCAAACTAATCCTACATATGTTGGGCCCAAATAACTGTCTATACTTAGTTACATAAACATTTGTGTACTTAGCTATAGTACACTACATGCTTCTATCACTGTCAGGCTCCTCTGACGACTGACGACAAATCCCTGCACTCTAGTGTGTCCTTCTCTGACCCATGCTCCTACTTAGCTGTTGCTAGGCAGTCTTCAGTAGATCTCCGGCTAACACCCCATCTACCTCACATTGGGGCACTCCAACTTCCCTAACACACACCCCTCGGGTGCCCTTGTCCCACGCATGGCCATCTGTCTGCCATGCACTCTCAGCAATTTCATGCATAATGCCACCGCTGTCTGCCTTGCCAGCCCTTGCATCCAGTTAGCCACACCCCATGTGCATACATCTGTTGGCCTGGCTGCTTGAACGGAAGTCCAGATCAGCACAATTCACAGCCACGCTGCATGTTCGCCGGAGCCCCAGCTGACCAAATCCTAATCCTAGCCATAAGGCTATATATGGGCGAGCATTACAAATTTTGAAAAAGATTAAATTAAAATTAAGTCACCAAAACAGTACTAACATTTAAATGTCAAAAGGTCAGAAACAACAAAAAACTATCAAACAGCGAACGACTCAAAATATAAATAAAAAAATCACCGGTCTATCAATTCTCTACATCCAAACAAAATAACTAATAACCCGATAAAATGACAACAAAACATAAAATTTGTGGTCAAACACCCATCATAACATAAAACCTAAATTTTGCATAAACCTCAAAAATATACTTTGTAACAATATACACTCACAAGTAGTAAAGTGAAACTTATATTGTTTGATGGTAATGTATGTATTAATAAAAATCATGCCAATTTTAATTATGAAAATTTAGGGAATTCTAATTGATGCTCAACTATTATTTACTCAATATAGTAATTCTCAGTTTCATTCTCAGCAATAATAACTTCATTCATTTGAAATATTATTTATACCTTTACTGTTTCAGAATTCTTTTATATTATACCACTAACTCATTGTTAAAAATAGAACATATCTCAATAATATGGAATAATATAAAGAGTAAACTTGTTAGGGAAATATTGTATGTAACTAAAAAAATCATCCAATTTCACAAAACTATAACTTTTATGTGAATAAAGTTATAGTATTGCAGCAAATTATAAAATACACATTGAAACATAATGTTTCCCTTAGCGCATGTTGTACGACACCTGTTCACTTCGTTGCCGGTAGGTGTCGTCCTGGTGGGCTACAGCTGGTGCCGAAAGCAGGTGTACGTTCCGTTCTTTTTTGCAGAAAACACAGTCACAGGAATGTCATATCTGGATATGTTGGAGATCTGGCTGTTTCCACAATAATGAGAATATTCCGATAATTTCTTATGGATTGCGGATTGCACCACTGGCCTCCAAGGTCGCCTGATCCCAGCATAAGTAATTTTTTTTCTTGTTGGGGTTTGTGACAGACTCCGTCTTGTGGCGGTATTTATGGGGCAAGACATTTGGCAGGGGTTAACCTACCAAAAAAATTCTCCCCTTAATAACACCACAAGAAAGGAAATGCCCGAGGGCCAGGTTGCGGTGCGTTTGTGCATAATTGGATGTTAGTAAAGTATAGTAAAAGGCCTAATCCAAAATTCAACTTTTTACATTTTATATCACTAAACAAAACAATAGTCAATTGGTAAGTACCTGTAGAAACTTAGGGTTTATGCAACTGAGGTGCTTGATATAGCTACGATATTTATGAAAAAAACTATTTCATCTCAGGTGACATCATTATTTTTATTTTTCAAAAATTTTCCTGAGACATGTCAAATCTTTGACATACTGGTTGGCCTAGTTTGAAAATTTGTTTTATAAACAAACGGAAATTTTAACCTCATATAACTATTACATTAGCAAACAAAATATTGCTAAAGTCTTTAAAACACAAAGAATATTGGTGATAGTTAATACACCATTCACTTATTTAGCCGATGACATAGTTGATATAAATATTATGAAGTTCTTTTACATAAAATTCAAAAATAGGTTTCCAAAATAATTAAATGCTCTTCTGAAAAAAATTGAAATATGCACATGAGACAGAATAAAACAAGGTACAATTATATAAATAAAATCGTTAGCGAATTAAGTTAGCACAGTAACTAGTACTTAACAAGTACTTTATACTTAACCAATACTTTGACAGAAAATGTGATAACAAAGCTGAATTCCGTAGTTTTACCAATTCCAAAAGCGGAATCCAAGTTACAGACTAACACAAAAACAAGAATTGAACAAATTAGAGGGCATGGGCCACCAAGGCGGCACAGTGCCTTCCCTTCCAACAACTGTAGGCGAACTGCAATGCCACATAACAACAGCAGTGGCTGCAGCAACACCTGACATGCTCGCACCAGTATGGGACGAGTTTGACTACCTTTTAGACGTATAATGTGCATCCAGTGGAGAGCATATTGAATGTTTGTGAAAAAGGTAAATTAAAATTTAGTTTTCTTTTACGTATTTTAAAATTTACCCAAAGGTTTTATGAGTTTGCATGTAAAAGTTATAGCCTTGTGAAATCAGATAAATCTTTTTGATACAATTTTTATTTGTATGATTCAAGGGAAAGTTGCAAATCTTACTTGTATAGTCTAGATATTTTATTTTCCTTTCAGTGCAAAAGTTTTATAGCTAATTACTATTATGGGTCAAAAATTATAGTCATTGCAAAGTAGAATAGACCGAGTGGTTGCATAGTTTATTTACAGTTGTTATATGTATCATTTTATTTCTTACTATGTTTTAAACAATACTAGTATGAGAATGTTACATTTAAAGAGGTAGATCCAAGAAAGTGTTTAGTACGATATTTTAATGTAATAGCTTAGTGTACTGATTCTATAACTATTATAATAACTAGTTATACAGTTTGTTTGCATCCAGATCTTCCACATTAAAGAAATTTGTCTCGATAATAGTAAAGAATCTACATCAATTTTTGAAGGCATCCTGAGATTCCTGGAATATAGCTACTGCTGGATGGCTAGTAAGAATACTGTGCGATTTAATGCTTTCTGTGTCACAGTCACTGTTTACAGTAAAATGAGCACTTTTGAAAGCCATGCTGAAGATATACTTGTAAGCACATTGTGTATTCTTCTGCTTGATATAAAATCAACATTGACATGGACCTCATCACTGTATTCATGCATCGGTCAGGTGACACTGTGGAAATATTATAAAAGTAAATATGTTACAAATCTGGTAACTTTTAAACTTCAATGCATAAAAAAATGCAAAAGAAAAAGTTATCAGAAATGGTTACTGAACACTTCTTATTCAACGTTAAGATATGGAACTACTTCCCCTCTCTCATTACTAACCTTTACTGGGCGTGTCACTCAGTGCACCTGTTAAAATATATGCAGGTAGGAGCAGTTACTTTTTTATAAGGTTAATTTCATAAGTGATCACTTTATCATGAATGGGCTTTAATAACATCAAGTTGAGTTTATAATATAATAAATAATGTTAGTGAATATTATTTGTAATTTTTGCCTTGATGTGATGTCAATCCACATGCTTCTGTACCAGTGTTTTTATCAACTACTCGTTTGCATGTTAAGCAGTTCATAAAATAAGTATTTTTACTGTTTTTTTTTCCAGATGGCTGCTGCATTAGATGTGCGTATAATGGTAGATGCAGAGCAAACTTACTTCCAGCCTGCCATCACTCGTATTACACTTGAGATGATGCGCAAATACAACAAGGACAAAGTAAGGCAATAATTTATTGATTTTGTTAAGTTAAACTCATGTTGTAAATTAATGTTTATACACTGACATGCCAAAAGTCATGGGATAGCAGTATGTGAAGGTAATAGTCAGTGGCGCTACCGTATTGTTACGTCTTGGAAGTGCCCAGACCTGTATTAATTGTGCTCTGACATTGCATTAGTGAGTGTGAACTGGTCATGGCATTTCATTGCAGCCCTTCATGGACTTGATGTACCTCGACAATGATGAGATATTCCTGAAGGTTAGTCAGCATGTCATCAGTCCAAGTTGCTCAGAATTGGTTTGAGGAGAATTTTGAGCAGTTTCAGCAACTACTATGGCCACCTTGTTTACCTGATGTTAACCCCATTTATCATTTATGGGATATGGTAGGGAGGTCCATTCAAACCCAAGATCCCACATCGACAAATAGCAGGGAGCTGTGGGTAGCTATCTAGATGGCATGGGTCAAGAGCTCTTCACAAGTATTTCATCCTTGTCTGGAACTGATGCCTCTGCGAGTTGCTGCACTTGACATGCCAGAAAAGTTCCTACACTGTACGAGACCTATATTGCATGGCATTAGGCATGTCAGTGAATATTTACAATAAAAAAAATTATATGGAAGGTTTTCAGTATTACATATTGAAATTTTCCTTCTTTTCTGATATCACATTCTCATTTCTTGCTCTGTTATGCATGTGTGCATGCACGCATGCACCTTGTCTCCTTTTCCCCCCTTTCCCAAAAAAATACATGTTTTGTTATGTTCCCTTCTAATGCTTACGAAAACACAAGAAACCATTATTCATCACATTAGAGCTTGTTTTAAAATTTGCAGTTGTACATATTTTTTTAGGAAAATATCGTATTTCGAGAACCATATACTTAATATATACCAAATATTGGTTGCTGGCAGTCCCAAACGAAAGCAGTAAGTTCAGTAATTTATATCCTGTTTCAATATTTTATTTTATTTACTTTTTGGGAACTGCCGTTACAGCTGCCTAAAAAATTAAGCATTCATAAACTATTCAGCAGATTTGTACTGGTTTTTGTATGCAACGATTGCTAGGAAAGGCAGTATAAAATTATAACATATTTGTAGATCAATCAGTTAGTTTCGAAATGGTTGCTTACTAATTATTTTAAGGTAATATGCTATATATTTAAAACCATTTAAATGATTCAGACTAAAATTAATGTGCTGGCTGTCATCAATGATAACCAGAACTATCTTCAAATTTTGGATGTGCTGCCACCTGAATAGTTTGATGGAATAAAAAAATATACAATTGCAGAACTTTCTTATGTGTCACAGGAAATACACACTATAACACAGAAACATACTAGCACTGAAAGCAAGAGTAGATCAGCTATTGTCACACATGTCAGTATCACATAGCAATATCTGCAGAGGGAACTAAGTATAGAGATTATAAACTAAACAGGACGAAGAACATAATGACTAATCAAATAGAGTAGGACCTAAGATAAAAGTTAATGACACAACTATGGACAATATAATGAAGAAAACACAGATTAACACAAAGGAAAAAAAATCAGATATTTTCTGCCTAGTAAAGAAAATACCACACTCTGACATTTTCGAGTTTAAGGCCCCTACTTGTTATACTTTATACATAATTATCCTAGATTTTGTCTTGATCGTCTTATGGGCCTAAACGTACAAGGGAGCGATACAGACAGTGTTAAGAGATTATTAAGAGGAAGGTGCACCTGAAGAATACTTTTGTTGTTGTGTCTAATTTCGTTATATAGAACTCTGTCAACACAATTAACATAACTCTTACAAAAGGCCTTACTCTAAGCGGGGGAGTTAATTTTGTATATAATTGATTTCAATTACTATCAGCCACGATAATCAATTATTTAAAATGTCTCTGCAGAATCCTACGGAACAATATCACCTCGTGATTGATGCAGATGGCTGCTTGTAGTCTCTCAATTTCGGCGGTCCCGTAACGCCCTCATGTCCATCCTCAGGTGGCAGCTGTCTGGCAATAGGTCAGCAACATGCCCTGCTTCAATCCTCCATGCGTGCTAAATACTATAGCCGCGGTATGTTATAATTATCTGTTTACAAAACATTGCAATGCTCGCAGCCTTGCCCTGGATACTGTCGCGGTTGGGGTGGTTTCCAGCTGAGTGCAGAGAACCACTTGGCCGCCCGCTTCATCAACCCCTCGCTCAACGAGAGCGTGACCCCAGCTCTGGGATAGGAGTGTGGCGATGTGGTACGACAGTCCGGGCCCTGAAGGTCCACTTCTGCTTCTCGGCAGTGGGAATAGGATTGGTTGAAGAACTCTTCTTACGGTGGGAAATTAGATGAAGGAGTTTAGGACGTAATAGGAAATTTGGGTTAGGGAACTGCCTAGCCTACTTACTTGCCGGTTGTGTATTATCTGCTTATTATAAGGTGTCAAATAAGACAATTTTTAGTGGAATGCCTGATATTACAGATAAATGCATTATCTCAACCAAATTTGGTATGCTCAATACTGGGTAAATGTCCCTTGACTTCATTGGTACTGGCTGGTCATGACCATAAACTTGCACTTGACTGGACGTGCTTGTTACACAGAAGCGGGGCTGGCGCAAGCAAATTTGCGGTCGCGACATGGCAACCTGCTTGATGTTCTAAGTTACCTAGCGTGGCTTCATATCTTTTAAAGTTTCGTTAAAGTGAGAATTGTTTAACAAAGCAAGAAAATTTTACTACCTGTAAAAGTTGAAAACATTCTAATCTCTGCCCGTTACAACATCTATTAAAGTTAATACACGATGTAAATTTTTGTGTTATGAAAATGACGTACGTAGGAATTATTTAAGTGTTGCTAAAAAGAAATTTGATTAGACTCATCACATGATTACATTGAAAGTACATTTGAATACACACGCAATAGATTACATTTCATTTATATGGAGAACATAAATAATACCAATTAAATTTAATCACTATGCAGTTTTAAAATGTTAGTCTAGTTTTAATTTCCTATGCGATATATCGCTAAATACAGGAATGGCATGGAGTCTGTAATAAAACGTAGATTTTATTATACCCTATTTTTATGTTTAAAACAAAGTTTTTTGAAAAACTAAGGACCTCTTTTCTACGTTTCATTACTAAGGAACAAGGTTTCACAAGGATTACTTATCCTAGCTTAAAATTGTCTCTTAACACTAACATATATCAATCTGTATGTCTGCTTTATTATTTTATATTACTGATTTAAAATTTATTAGTACGACTTTTGTAATAGCAAGTGCATTACTGTTTTATTTTCAAAACATACTCTGATCTATTCTGCTCAGAGTGATCATGCAGGGTGTGGTAAATATTTATTTTAACTCTCTACATTGTCAAAATGTAATTCATATACTCTTAGCAATTAACAGTCCAATTAGTGTGTTGGGCAATGTGTTGTAATATTTTCCTCTTAATGAGTATAAAATTTAAGACATAGTCGTATATTCTATACATTACATATCGAGTACTAAAAAAACCAGTAGAATAAGATATATTTATTTTTTACGTGTCTTGAGTCTTGGTTTTCGAAAAATTGTAATTAAAATGTTTATAATGAGACTCATTTCCATCATAAATTGTGAAATAGATTACAATCACCATTTTCGTATCTTATGCTATGTATAAACAAAATATTTTCTCACATTATACATTAGTTTATTACTGGAGTTACATTTCTTAAGTAGTAATTCTGAGTGTAATCTTATTCATGTGCTTCGTTTCGTAATTGTGTTCATGTTTATCCCGGCCGGGGTGTGTAAGTGTAAATATGTATTGTAATAACTGGCTCGGTTTTACCTGAAACAAAATGTGTGCTGCCCACTTCAGTGTGTTGCTGATACGTGCGTGTGATATATCATTACGGCTTGCCTGAAGCCTGCCGCCTCCGGAGTTGATGGTACAGGCGTCATAGTGTAGTGCTGTACTGGGTTGACTTTGGGGTCAACTGTCATCCCTTTGTCGTCCTGTAACACTTTCGTTTGGTGTTATCACTCAGACATATACCTTAAGGAATTTAGTAATTTTTAACAAGTTATTAATCAATTAAATTTAATACATAGCAAATAGTGTTTATACTTACGAAACTATGTTAACTTTGATTAGCTTTGGCTGGTATAAGTAAAATAATATAATATTAGCAGTAATTGCTGTGTCTTTTGTTCTTCGTGGTAGTGAAGTTTGATAGTAACTTAAATATATTAGAATAATAAGTAACGTTTAAATTGGTGCACGTAAATTGTGTTGTGAAATTGAAACACTTTTGTTTTACTCTACTAAAAGTATATTTCTAACAACCTTACATCCATATTAAATTTTATTTATACCTTAAGCACAATATTTTATATTTCACTTTAAATTCTTATATAAACTTTAAACTAGTGACATTGAATGACTTTAACTCCTGCTGCGTAATATATAACTTTATTAGTGTTCTATAATCATCCATTCTTATGGGTTGTCAATGGTTTCACATGTTGAATGCAATATCTTTGTGTATGTAGGACTTGCGTATTGGGACACTTGTTTTTAAAACAAGGCAGCGTGCCTGAAACACGCTTTGATAGTTAATGCCCACCGGCCACCCTGACTCAGCTGATTGGATTGGGGGGGGGGGGGGGGGGGTACTGTGGAATGTGATGGTGTGACACAAAAAATGGGGTCACCGTGCCTGGTGCATCTTTGAAGCCCGTGTCGGCTTTGTGCTACGCAATTTACTGCTTTATGTTTTGATGGTGTGTACACTGTACAAAATATGTCGTTAACTTTAGAATTCATTGTACCTTAATATTACAAGTACATCAAATGTTCTTAAAGAGTTCCCACTTTAGGGCCTGTGAAAAATATAGCTAATGATTTAATGTAGTAATTCTATGGGGAATAGAATTTATATATATTCCATTCCCTGTCATGCTTTAAAACTTATTGTTTAGGCTACGGATTTGTTATTACCCGAATTGCAGCTACGGAACTTAATTAAAAATTTGACTTTAACGTCTATATTCTTATGCTATTCTTTGTGAAATGACTCATATTTATGCATGCTCGTGCAAAATATTCTTAATGAACAAACTGAAATTATTATGATATTAGGTTTACAACAAGGAAATAGCTAACTTTAATTCTTCATTACAAGAACTTAACATTTCGCATATACAGACATATGTGGATTACTTTAACTCAGAAATTGAATTCTCTATATGAATATTTACATATACTATAAACTTTTAATTTCATTGATTCATTCCAATACTGATTCAGTATGGTTAATGGCAACATTTATTTTAATAAACTTACTTAATATTACGATATTATATGTGATTACATTGGCTTTGCTTAAAACTTGATTGTACCTTTTATTCTAAAATTATGTAACCTTGTGACACCTTATACATACTCTATAGGACTAGATTGAGCGATTTTCCATTATGTGGTGGCCCTGTCGCAATGTTGTAATATAAATCAACTTTATCGTGGCAATTCCTGGTCATCACGAGCCACGTTTGCACTGCTTGTGTGACGTCGTGGGGTTTTCTGTTTCTCTTTTTCGCGTGAACTCCTTTTGCTTCCATTACACTTTGTGGCAGTTGTCATAATGTCGGTGGCTCAAGGTGTTTTTCTTTGCCTTGTAATTATGCCTTTGAGGTAATCAAAAATTTTGCACACTCGGGTGGGAAACAAATATCTATGGAATGTGCCCAATTAATTTAATTTAATGAATGTCTGTAATTGGATATGCTTAGAGGGCAGTGTGGCAGTTTACACCCATGTATACTCGTAGCACTCGAAACTGTTCGGCTTAGCAAGGATGTTGCTACATTGCAGCTGATGTAACTCCGTTGTCACCTGCCCACTTGTGAACTTCTGTTAATGGGCTTTCTATGTGGCTGTAATATAATATTTTAATGAAACGTTGTTTCTTTAAATTCGCTCAATTAACTTATCCTCATGTGGGAGGGAGTGGTAACCAAAAAATTGGGGGGAGGTGGCTTTCTCTGATTCCTCGCAATAGGTTTTTAAATTATCTATTATTTAAAATTGATTTTTAAAAAAATTACCAATGCAATTAATAACCTAATAAAAACTACTAATATCTTTTGGCGGAGCTTGACTGCAAAGAGGAAGGTAACACCCTAACCTCCACCAGTGTGATATTTTCGAGTTTAGGGCTCCTAATTGTTATACTTTATACACAATTATCCTAAATTTAGTCTTGATTGTCTTATATCTTATGGGCCTAAACCTAAATGTACAAAGGAGTGAGGTATTAATTAAGAGCTTATTAACAGGAAGGTGTAGCTGAAGAATACTCTTGTCTTTGCGTCTAATCTCTTTACATAGAACTCTGTCAATACAATTAACACAACTCTTAGAAAAGACCTTACTCTAAGCGGGGGAGTTAATTATGTACATAATTGATTCCAATTACTATCAGCCATGATAATCAATATCTAAAGTGTGTCTGCAGAATCTTATAGAACAATATCACCTCGTGATTGATGCAGAAAGGCTGCTTGTAGTCTCTCGATATCGGCGGTCCCGGAATGCCCTCATGTCCATCCTCAGGTGGCAGCTGTCTGGTAGTAGGTCAGCGACAGGCCCTGCTTCAGTCCTCTGGGCGTGCTAAATACTCGTGCAGCATTATGTTACAATTATCCATTTGCAAAACATTGTGATGCTCACGGCCTCACCGTGGATACTGTCGTGATTGGGGTGGTTTCCAGCCGAGCGCAGGGAACCGCTTGGCTGCCTGCTACAACACTAAGGAATCCATCTGATGGCCACATTGCTGCACTCTGTCTCACAGTTATCATCAATGGTGACACAGAAACAGGATTTGTTGCTGAAGATGACACTGTTTCATTCTGCATCAGAAGAAGCTCTGGTGCACCACTAGGTGCGTAGGAACCGGGGGGGGGGGGGGGGACCTGGGCAAAATATATGTTTTGCCCCCCCCCCCCCCCCCCCCATAACATCAGCTCAAACTGACTGAAATATTGAGCCGCAAGTGGAATCCTTCGTCTGATGCAATGTCTTCACTGCAAAGCTGAGTACTTTTTGTGACAATTTAATGCCTGTGAATTACCTCATTCTTAAAGTAAATAAGGTATTTTCGATAAGTAGATGGGCACAGTAAATAATTTTTCTGGTTTTCTTCTATAAAGTTCATGTTTTGCGATGCTGGGAAATATCATCATAGTGTATAAGGTGAGTAAATGTTTCCTCATTGTGCAGTAGCATATTCTCCCTTCTCTCTTGTATATCTAGCCTTGTGACATCACCGCCTTCACTAAAAAAAAAACCCATACGACCAAGAAAACCATTTCTTTGAGGCTCTTTTGTTTATAGCAACACAATGTTGCTTTAATTCAAAGAGAAGTTTACAGAAACATAAGTATGCTGTTAATAAATGTTTTATTTATACGTTTTTGTTTTATGACAAGATTACTTTTCTTTATAGCAAAAAAATAGACATGCTTTAAGTTGCTTTTGTTCCCAGTAAAGAAATATTACTTTGTATGAAAGGTAACAGTTTCAATGTTTTCAGTCGTACATTGCAGTTTTCAGTACATAACAGTTGTGCGGATGGAAACATTTATATACCAATAAGTATATTGTGCAGTTGTGAAACTGCAGCTGGGCAAATTTATAATCCTTCTGCATTTGCTTAATGTCATTCTGAAGGTCAATGACTCTCCACACCACTAATTTAGATTCTTCCCAAGAGATGGCATTGTATTGTGGTCCATGTTACTACCTATAATAACATGCCTTTCAAAAATAATTTGATTTCAAAAAGTTGAATTGGTCATGTGGTGCAGGGCATTAGGTTAGTAACACACTGTGAGTGTGTTTGAACCTCGGAGCTATCGTAGGTCTTTTTGAGTAATATTTTGATATATTTGTTACTTCTCTCTTATTTACAAATAAGTTTGTTTGTCAGAGCAAAAATTTTATTGGAAGTGTCGCAAGTGGTTAAGTGTAAGTACAGTCTGTCATGGCAAATTGTTAGTGTTCAAGCAGAAAATTTATAACATTATTTCATTTTCACCACATGCAATTATGACTCAAGAGAAGCATCAACAACTATTTCTTCAACAGCTCAGCACAGTCATGCAGTTTATCATAAGAGCTACGTAAAAAGTAATGCAGACAGGCTGCAATAGAGACAATGATCCTAAAAAAAGAGTTGAATTCCTTTGACTCAGGTAAAAGGACTTTTGAGCATTCTTAATTCAGTACTGCCATCACATATGTTAACTGATAATCTTCAGTTTATGTTGGAAGGTTTCAGCGGCTCTTTACGTCTCATGTCTTGAGAGCCAATGAGGATGAATTGGGGTAAATATAGAGCAGCATCAGGGTGCAAGGACAGGAGACCCCTGAGAAAACCCACCAACCTGCTGATATAGAGCAGCATCAGGGTGCAAGGACAGGAGACCCCTGAGAAAACCCACCAACCTGCTGCATCGTTCCGGCATGATTCCCACATGCGAATCTCCGATAGTGATCCAGCCGGGAATCAAACCCTGATTGCCTTGGTGAGAGGCATGCGCCGTAGCAACTCGATCACCGCCACTTCCCCCTCCCAAAGTTGAAATGAAATATACATATTAGGAATAAAATATAGCATATTTGATTTACCTTAAGAACTTTTAAACATACAGATTTTTTAAGCAGTTAATCATGCTGTCGAGACTTCATGTGATCTCGAAAACCATATACAATACATGTTTATAATTAAAGTTTCAGTACGTTGGTAAATTTATATTTTCGACTCTTGTATGATTACTCTATTTGAGTAGGCATAATTAAAAAAAGTCTGTATGAAACTACAAATAATTTAACCGGAAGTTATTCAGATGAGTTGTGTATCAATCTGGTCCCCAACTGTGCAGGGCATCTATACGCCTACTTGGCAGCCATGAGTGCGTGAGCTCGTATCCCAAATGTCATGAGTTTTTTAAGGTTAGGCTAAATTAGTTCATAAGCCATCCTTACGGTAAATCCCTATTAGTCGGGTAATTTAATATGTATATTACAGCATCTTTAATCGTTAAAGAAGTTTGATAACCAACTACCATTGAAATAAGTTATTGTGTCAGATTCCTAAAAATATTTTTATAACTATTGATTGCTTTTCTCGATACTGTTATTTTTAAGCATCTTCACTGACCTATTCTGCAGTGTTTACATATCAAACTTATTTAAATCAATTCATATCCTCTTGTATCTTGTATTGTCATTGCAAACTCTATGAAGGATGTCAAGTTTGTTAAAAGTATTCCAGTAGTTCATGCGACTCAAAGATTAAATTGTATTGCGGAATGTTAATCCATCTCAACTACATGAGAGAGCAAAAAAAATTTTTCCCATACGTTGCTAATCACAAAACCATGTGACTTATAATTGATATAAACACAGGTGTTCTAGCTTCCGGAGCGAGAAATTCTGGTTCGAGTCCTGGATAAGGCATGAAAGTGAACATCTTGAGTTCTGAATTTGACATTCCACACTGCACATGATTTAATAAATGCATAACAAATAATATAATGAGAGGACAAAATATATATTTTAAAGTAGTGGCTAGCCCACTGAAATGTGGATCAAAGGGACGTTGGTTTATGCCCCACCTTTTCCAAATCACCAAAGATTTTTAAAATATATTGGGCAACATGCCAATGTAATTAATGTAGTTGATATTAGAAGGGGCGCATTCTAATACATGTATAAAAGTATACATGCATCATTTTTTGCATAAAAATCAGTGTACAGCAAGTTATTTTCAATTAAAAGTATTAATTACGTGGTGATTATCACGTGGCTGCAGAACACTTTGTAGGTACAATATTGGTACAAAATGGTTGAAAAACAGCTAGGGTCTATAAAAAAAACATGAAAGTTGCCCATTTCAGGTCCTCTGTGACAAAAACAGAAGCATGTAAAAAGTTACATGGTACAACTGCGTAATTTTTTTCGTCTTGTTATATCAAAATAATTTTTATTTACTATGTGAGAAGCATTTCCATATATATTTCATGGAATTTTGCCCAACTTTGCTCAAGCAATTTTTTTTACAGTCGGGGAAAATTCATTTAATTGTTGTGAGATTATGGAAAAGTTTAAGCCGTATTACTACTCACCAAAACAAGAAGCATTGTTTGTGACTGTCCTAAAAAGTTTGTGTTGTGTTTTGCGAAAGCCACTCTGCATAATTATTTAGGTTTAGTAGTTTAAGTGTGTGTCATGTAATCATGCCCTCATTTACACTTACTCCAGCATTAAAGATGCTGTTTGCAGAAACTTTGTAGCTGTCAACGAAAGATTTAGAATGTTTTGAAGTTTATGGATTGTAATTAAAATTAGTGGGGACATTTAAAAAAGGCTATGATAGTAATACATTGCAAAACAACAAATTACTGGACAGGGGAGTTTACTTACCAGATAACAATCTGGTAAGAAACAAGAAATATATTATATTAATGCTGTGTATGTAATTACAACTAATGAATCATAGCTAAGCTGTGTTTTAGCTTCTCCGACCTAAACTATACTTTCTGTATAGTTGGTAGTAGTTTTTTGTCAAAAATAAATGTTTTAGAGTGATCTGTGACGTTTTTAATATTATAAACTATTTTCATTTCAATTTTTACTATTATTAACGTTACCAAAAAATGTTACAAAACCTCAATGGTTGCGACTATCCAGAAATAAACTAAATAAAATATCTGCCCGAGGAATGAAGTCAAAATACACACTTTCTTGAGCTGTAAATTAATGTTTCATTTGATAATGTAGTACAAGTATCGGGGCTTCTGATTGGCTGAATATTGACACACAGCGATAGTAACAAGGAAAGTTAAACCAAATTGAACTCGCCTTGTTTCTATAACTGTGCTTAAGTAAGTGCTTATCACTATGCATGATTGTAGCCACTCTAACTGAAAACAATCAATTTAACTCTTATGTATATCACTGCATTGTGTTAATGATGTGCTTATAGCAATTGTAGCCTGGCCTTTAAACACAGTCATAGTAAAATATTAACGTGCACAATGTGTAATACGCTATGTTGTGGAAAATAAATATGTTAACATTTTAAAATAACCATAAGAACTATTGTCAATTCAGGCATTTTTAAAATGCCATAAAGCTGACCTAAATAATGTTATAGGCCTCAACTGTGAATATTCGTATGTAATGGTTTCTGTAATATGACAGAATTCTTTGAAAATCTGAAAACATTAAACCACACATTTGACAGGTATAAAAGTAGAAGTCACATTTCAATGTTTATGTTTAGATGTAGCGAAAATATATGAACACCTGTACACACAAACACACAATTGAATGTAAACATTGATTTTGACAGATGCTACATGGCAGTCACATGACAAAGTTTGTTTACAGTTGGCGGAAGGATACAAAACTGGTCTGCAAGTAGATATTTAGCAGGGCTCCGAGAAAGTCTGTTCCAGTCGTGACTGGACTATAGTAACATCATCATAGGATGATAGTGCAACTTTTCACTGGGTTAGGAAGCTTGACATGTAGTAGCTGCCGTATTGTGCAACATGATGCAATGAGTGTACCGAGGTCACAGTTAGCCGACGTGACCGCCAGTGGCAATGTAATTCTTTGATTTCTAGAGCCAGGTCATAGTTCACAGGCTATTTTTTGACATTACCACACTTTGTGAAGCCACAATTGGACCACATGTACTTGTTGAGACATTCAGTCAATATGTATAGGGTAAGCGCGACTTTCTCGTTGTCGCAGAAGTCAGTTGTCATAATTCATTCAACAATGCATTTCTTCTTCGTTTACTTGCCACACAGTTTATTCATCAAGTCAGTTAATTTTTCAGCAGTTGTGAAGATTTTCCTCACTGCTTTCTTGTAGTCATCATATGTAAATACAGTTTTGTCTTCATTCATCCATAGTTTAAGGTAGTTTTGGTAATGTGTACCCACAGTAGCATTGCTGACTCCATACTTGTCTTGCAGGCTGGTTCACAGTCAAATTTCCCTGCAATATTTTGTTTACAGCACTATCCAGTGCGGCCTGATCAAACTTCTCTTGAGTCTTCCCAACCTTGCTCCATGGCATATTTCTGTAAACAAATGAATTTATTATTAAAAAAAACAATTCAAGTCATTTGGTCAAAAAATAAAGCTGACAGTCCATAACACATGTATATAAAAATGATATAAAAATGTAGCCATTTTGTTCTTCCCTAGTTTTTCAATTAAAAATAATGATTATATTAAAAAAGTTTTCTTGAGCAAAAATAAAACTTTTCATCATTAATATTTAAAAGTGACATGTTTGTTTGTTTCCCTTCACAATATACAAGCAGGGAAAATGTAGCTGTATTAGTAGTTTATATATTTTCATAGTAACAAATTTTTTTTTTATTTCTTGGAGTCATTTGGTTTTCCCTTGAATTATATACAATTTGTGTTGTACTTTAGGAAATCCCAAGGTACAACATTGATTTTGTCCCATGGGTCAACACATTGATTTAACAAATAAGATGTCCTAGACCAAAGATTGAAGTTATTTATATATATATATATAGAGCACATTTGAAATTGAATTGACCACTCCAAACAAATCACATAATCACAATTTGCAATACACAAAAATTAAGATGAATAATCCAGAATATTTGCGTATCATGTGGCATTTTATATTTTGTTGTATAACAGCAATAACAAACACACATTCTTTGTGAGGCAGTTTCTGGTGGCAAAATGAGTAACTACAATATGTTAGTTTGCTGTATATTCAATAGGCGGCAGCACACTGCAGACTGTCCCGAGGTGTGGCACCTTCCCCTACAGTATGCGAATGTGATTATTCAGAAAATCGCAAGGTATATCATCACAATGATCTATCTAATAAGTTAATTAATCCTGTATGTAATAATTGCAATCTACAATTGAAGCCATCCAATTTTGTACCAATTACTTTTCATAATCTTACTTGTTAAGATGCACATGTATTTATTAAATAACTAGGATATGATAATAAGAAATATAGGTGAAAACAAATAATTAAGAGAAATATAAATTGTTTGGAAAACAAGCTACTAATTTAAAAATGAGGTTTATTGAGTCTTTTAAATTCATGACCAGCAGTCTAGATAAATTATCACTGAATTTATCTAAAGAACAAATGAAAAATATTCTTTAATTTTTCGCACATCTAGTTGATTAAGTTATAAGGAAAGGTGTTTATCCATATTATTATATTGATAACTGGAAAAAATTCAAAGAAACTGAGATTCCAAAAATGAATGACTTCTATAATAATGTAAATAAATGTGAATTAAGCGATAAAGATTATAAACACACACAAAACAAACAAGGATGGAATAAATTTAATATAAAGTATCTTGAAGAATATCATAATTTATGTTTGAAAATGGATACATTATTACTAGCAGATTTATTTGAAAACTATAGTTGTGTGTTTAAGGTTGAAGTAAAGCAACTGCCAATGGAGCACTGCACCCGACTCTACAGCATGAAGAACTCGTAAAAAATAGTACAGTAACCATACAAATTATAAGAAAAGTGCGGTTTATGCTGTATATGAAAGAAGAATGTATATATTTTGCAACATTATAAAATATTCTACTATATAATATTTTTTTATCGTAAAAATTTAATTTGATTTATGGAGTCCGCATTTATAACGAAGTTTATGCTCATTTTCCAACCTGGATACTTCGGAAAGCAGAATTTGCAAGAAAGTCTTCTTCATGAAACATCGTAATAATATTTACTATGATTGAATTTAAAAAAATTATAATAATAATGTAGGAAATAAATTTTATATGATTATCTGTGTGTCCATTTGTTACAAACATTTATAGCTGAAATTGACATAAATAAAGTTAATTATAAAAATTACTTTCTATATTGTTATTACAATTTTCTTACATGCAATCGTAGTAACTATTGTGACGAACTTTCTTCAAAAAGATTTTTGTGCAAATTCTGCTTTCCGGAGTATCCAGATGGAAATGTGCTTAAATGTTGTTAAAAATGTGTACTCTATCGATAAATTAATTTTTTACGTTTAAAAAGTATATTTTAGTAAAATATTGTATAATGTTGCAAAATATATACATTCTTCTTTCATATACAGCATGATGCCATCAGGTGAGACACGAGACGAATGATACACAAATACTTACTGGTAACTTGGGTGCCAGTGGTGCTTCCCAATCACCGCACTATTGAGACTCAGGGTTCTTAGGGATGCTGTGGGTTCTGTGTGTCTGTCTCACCCGTGTGTACTTACAAACACGTAGGCAATACTAAACTTTTTACTAAACATCACTTGAAATAAACCCGTAATAAAACATATGTTGCTTGGACACTGTCACTACTGAATAAAAGATATAAGTTCACTGTAGACTTGTTTTGTTGATATTATTTGTACACATCAACATGCCAATGAAATGATTATCTTGGTCACTACTTCCGCTTGGGTGTTCCCCAGCCCGTAATTAATCTAGCGCACGCCTAGATGGATGATCTCACCGAGGTGCGTGAAAGCATAGCCTTCACAAGGGAAGATAACCGACAGCCGATAGGGTGGACTGACAGTTTTTCCCTGAAGACAGGACATGGTGAATTACAAATGAAAACCCTTAATACATATTAACACGTGTGATTACTCTGCATCACTAACACAAACTCTTCGGGGCTCGCCCTCCAGCACGTGGGTAGTGTGGTGACGGCTTATACACAGAGCCGGCTAGGATGGGAATAATTGCACCGTACACTAATTACAAAATTACATAGACCTGATGATACATGAAATAAGGCGGGACATGAGATGAATATTCACAATAAACACACACATGTGTGAAAACAAGTTTAGATGGCACGGATGATGCTGAATGAAGTTCGTAGCGGACCACGTGGTGCAGGTGAAATTGCAATATTTCTGCATGGAAACTGCAAACTAAATTCAGATCAAATATTATTCTTGTTGAGAAAGTGATTCTCTTTACGATTACAGTGGTTACAGGCTTGTAACATGCCTGATGGCTGTAAAATCAAACATTAACGTGACTGCGTGGTCAAGTACAAAAAGTATCAATTTACGTGAAAAATACATTGAACCCTGAATAAAATTGACATAGAACCCTGAACTAAATGATTGCACTTACGATGTTACATAAATAAGCTCTTGAAACACAATGATGCCGCGTACAAATACTTGGCTTCGTTCGGCCACGTGGTTATACGTGATGTTGCCGTATAATATTCAAACATGAAAATTACCCTCAAATACATACATAAAAACAAAGCTCTTAAAATTGCATGTAGCAATAATGCAGAAGTTACAATGAAACGCCATAAACATAGGTGGATGGCACCGGATTCAAAATGTGCGGGTCGCGTGACCTCTCCGACATCTTTCTCCTCCTTCTCCTCGATTAAGTTAAAAATGCCACAAGGGTGCAAAAAATTAATAAAGCGGAAGCGTAATGCTGGGAAAAATGTCTGGCAAAACGTACGCAAACAAAAGTTAACCGGTAAACTAAATAACTATGGAACCTAATTCAGTGAACAAAAGTTATAGCGCGTACATGACAGTGTCTTACCTCGCCTCTTCTCCTCGACAGACTGTCTAGAAACAAGCATCGCACGGCCCTATCATGGCCGCCTACGGAGTTCACATAAGCGGAAGTGCTATGTACGCCGAGTTCTATATTGAAAATGAAATTGCACAAATTAAATTAAATATTGTTTTACATTTCTATAATTTTTTTATGAATTTCAATATGATTTTAGTGTCTCTTTATGACGGCGTTCATGTCTAAATATTAAGTGTTCTTAATCTCGGTGCCACTGCAATTTTGAATTTTATGACCAAATAATTAAAAAGGAGTACAAACATTTTAAGACATATTAAACTCTGCAAATTCAAGAGAACACATTTTACACTGGGAAATATCGTTTATATGAAAATTCAAAATTATTGTCCTCTTTGCGCACATGCGGAACACATGACACGTGAGCGCCGTCATGGGCTCTAGTGCCACTGACTGTTAGCCGGCGTTAAGCATAAATCACACTTTTCTGATAATTTTCATGGTGTCTGTACTACTATTTTTTTAAGAGTTATTCACTGTGTGTAGTCGGGTCCAGTGCCCCATTGGCAGTTGCTTGACTTCAACCTTAAGAACATATAATTTATATCCAGCTTGGTATTTTGCAGCACCAAGTTTATCACGGAATGCAATTTCAAAAAATGACTAAACAAACATTCAATTTATTATATAATTATGATGTGATATTGATGATTGAAAATAAATTAAAGATGGAATTTCACAATGTTGTAAACAATATGTTAAATCAAATAATAAATATTTAGAAGATTATAATGAAAATAAAGAATCAAATTTTTTAATGCATCTAGATACCTATCATTTATGTGATCTGGATCAGAGAATTTTAACATCAACATTTTAACTGTTTGCACTGTGCACTCCGCCAAACAATTTGAGGAAGGTAATAAAATTGTGGTCCCTAGTTCACTGAAACCATATTTGTTAGGGCTGGTCTGTGAAGGCCATCTGGGAGACCAAAAAACACTAAGTAGGGCTTGTCAATTATTCTACTGGCCAGGAATGTCCACATACATTGAAGTGTCATAGCTGCAATTTGTATGACTTGTGAAAAAATTCTGGTCCGAGAACTATAGAGAATACCTACTTCCTCATGAGGTGCCAAAACTAAGATATATTAAGGTGAGAGCAAACATCATGCAGGATGCTAGTGAAATTTACCTCATCCTTATTGACTAATTTTCCCACTGGGTGGACATATGTATGTTAGCCAGCAAGACAGCGGACTCAGTCATAAATGTGATGCAGACGGTGTTCAACATTCATGAGTTCCCAAAAATCCTCATGGCAGATAACCTGCCAATCAGCTCACATGAATGCAGAACATATTTCAAAAATAAAAAAAGTAATGCTTAGTACTAGCAGCCCCCACTACCCGAGCAGCAATGGCATGTCATAGAAGGCCGTAGGAATTTGCAGGAAGATTATGCAGGAAAGTCGGGCAGAAGGGTCAGATTATAGGGACCTACTCAGGGAACATAACAATGCACCCGTAACTGGGTTAAATGTCTCTCCACCACAAATATTATTCAGTAGGCAGTTGAGAACACCAGCAGCAGTGAGTGTAGCAACTCTCCAACCGGTAGTACAGGAAGAGATATATGGAGCATTACTGGCAAAACAAAACAAAACAAAATATTTGCATGAGAAAACTGCTAGGAGGATAGGAGTTAGTTTCAAGGAAGGGGACAGAATTGTAAATCAGGCAGACAGGGATGACCATTGGGAGTCAGAAGTAGTGATATCAAGGTGCACAGAGCCAAGGTCATACTGGGTGAAGAAAGACAAAGATAACAGATTGGTAAGGCGAAATACTAGTCAGATTATACTATCTAAGACAGAAACCCAAGGAAAGGGATGTTCAATTATTCCTGATTGTTAGGTTAGTGCGGAACAAAAGAACAGCAATAAAGGGGCAGATGGGTTAAATGTAATTGAAACCACATTAGTAGAGGGTTTTAAAGGGTTTGAAAACACTCTTGTGGACACTGACCCTAAGAAGAATAGTCACCCAGAGTGGTGGGGAGCTACCCATGTAGAGGCCAACTAGCAAGAACAGAGTTAAGATGGTAGACTAGAGAAATGTATCATCTATCAGAAATAATAAATACATGTATCTGACATTCTTGTAACATTCTGTCTAGTTGGTAAAAGCGTGATAAAATTCCATTAGGTTTTGTAATTACTTCAAAAAAAATGTGCATTCTAACTGGGTCCAGTGGAAATATTTGCGATGTTATAAATTTTGTGATGCTAGTTAAACAGTAGAATATGGTCTACAATACATGGTTGCAATCTATTCTCTCTTTTTGTGTACAAGTCTAGTTCTATACTACACTTGATAATGCATGCTTGTGAATACAGGAACCTTTTCCAAATTTTTCAAATTTTCTAAATATGCTATTGTTAACAAGCAAAGACTACTGGATGTGGAAATTATTTCTGTTCCAGGCAGTTGTGTTTAATACATATCAGTGTTACCTGAAAAATGTTTTCAAGGAGGCCACTACAGATTTGGAGCAGGCCAAACGACAGAATTTCTACTTTGGTGCGAAACTTGTGAGAGGTGCTTACTTGGAGCAGGTATGTGTGTTTTAATCTATTGTAGGTATTTCTGCCTTTACTGAACTTTGTATTGATGCAAGGGGGTTCCAGGGATGATGATGAGAGTCCCCACCTTATCTTTGTTTACCAGTTCAAGGGAGTTAACTGGTGAATTTTCACTGTGCCATAACTCGGTGAGCAAGAGTTAATTGAGGCTCGTTCTGTCAATGGCCTGTGGGTCCCTGGAGTCCTCTGAAGGTCTGCGGTGCAAGTAGACGTAGATTGTACATGTAATCCAGTATGCTTACCTTCTTTTCATCATTATGTTGGTAAAGTTGTGAGCCACTTCACATGCTTTTATATTCACTTTGGTTGTGCTACAAGAGGGTGCAACACCCTAAGAACCCAGAGCGAGTTAAAACAAATAGAACACAAGCGTGTTTAGTTTTTGCTTTGTGATACTTGTGCCCTTACGTTACGCATATATAGTTAAGTAGACTCTGCACTCAATCTGCCGATAACCAACACGGAGAAAAGGTCTAGACTGTGAATATTATTGAGTACGTGTAGGTAACATTGCTATTGAAGTGAAGTGATTACAGCGAAGTTTGAAGGTGCCGTGGGGGTCTGGGCGGAGTGAAAGTCCCATGCTGCCGGCCGGAAAGAGTGCTGCACCCTTCACTAACATCATGGCATCAGTTTCCATTAGGGGTTGCCGAAGCCGGTGCCAAAAATGTTTGAAAAATACATTTAGCCTCTTATGATTAAACAAAGTGATATAAGATAAATTTATATAGCAGACATACATATTGGTGACATACCCGACTACTTAACTGTTAATTATGTCTGAGAAAGTGACATCATTGGGTGTGTCACCACACTTAAGAAATTAATTGAAAAAAACTAAGGCCTGTTTAGGCAGTCTGCTGAAAAAAGGAAAACGTATTCAATTTGATATAATGAATAAAAGAAATTATGAAAAATAATAAAATATTGGTTTGCAAATTGTCTATCCCACTTCCGGAAAACCTCGCCAGTGGGCGAGTCCAATTGTCTCAACCTAGAGGGTTGGGCAAGTCCATTCCCACAAAAGCGGTGTGGGTTTCCATGCTCAATTGGATGTTTAATAAAAAAAATAGCACTGAATTGATTATACATGTTGTTCGAAGCATCACTATTAACCACTTTGTAATTTATGTTTTTGTAAATAATTTATATGAAGTATACAAGAACCGTAAAGTTAAATGGCAATGTTATTGTGTGATTGATGAGGACATTATATAGTCCTGACTCATTTTCATTATTGTTTTTCTCTGTTGTTGTTTTCTATTAATTTTTTTCCACATTTTGTTTGATTGTTTTAGTCTTTTATCAATGTTTTAATGACTGCCAGATTTGCTATAACTTCCCAGTTCTTATTTATCCTGTACTGTAGTTATTTGTTTGTGCTATTCTATTTTGTAATTTTTTTACATAAATTTTTGGCAATTGGCAAAGCCCACTTAAACTGTCATATTACAATTGAGCCATGAAATGACAACTGACAATAGTAAGATAAATTATTGCTAAAGTGAATTCTTGTTATAACCAAAATTTTCTGTGCTGCATCATTTCATGCAGTGTTGTCATACACTCCCCTTAAGTTTTCTCTATACTGTCATGTGCCCAGAAGCTGATAAATTGACGATAAAATACAATGCAGCATATCTGACAGCAGCATTTCCAGGTGTAACCATCATTAATGTAAGAATTATTAAAATTAGAACCAACCACCCGTGATGCAGTTAGTTTGTGTACCACCAGTCTGGAGTGTGAGATGTTCTGGATTCTGTGCCATTTCAGGCACTCGCTAAGTTCTCTTTGTTATTGTTTTCTCTTTCTGAGAAGAAAATTTTTATGGCAAAGCCTTATTTTTTCCAGCACCTACTCTTTCATTTATTTATGTATTGTCATTAACGATCATGCTTAATTGAGTCATGGTCACCCTTTTGGCAATTCTGTATATTTAACCAGTAACATTTGTATATTTGCATCAACTTTTAATTTCAATATTTATAGGTGACCAGCTCCGAGTGTGATCTGAACAGTTTAAAAGTATTAAAAATAATTTTTCTTGAAACCAAAATAATTGTGTAAAATATTGTTTATGGAAAATGTTATTTTTCTTTTCTCTAATTTGCCATTCAGTTCTTTTTTAATAATCATTATCATTTTAATGTCTCAGAATACTGTTGTTGTTTCTGTTGTTGCATAAAACGACTTGATATCTGTGATAGTCACTGTTACTTTCAGAAAGCACCCTTTTTCTTTATTCTTTCTCGATACTAATAATGGTTTAGCTTCACATTTATATCATCTTTTCTCATTATTTAATTAGTACTAATCGTCAGACTTTACCGCATTTGCAGTCGCCCGGTCGGGACATAATGATATCTTGGTGAGTTGTGTCCACGACTATGTTGCTGCTCATGTTGGGGTGCTTTGGCTGGTGTGTGTGACAGTTTTGAAATTTGGCTATTGCAAGTCCATTCTGGTAAACTTCGAATTGTGAAGGAAGTTCATCATGTAATTTACCTTCTTTCTATCAATTCATCTTGTTCATGTGCATGCACCAGCATTGAACGCATCAAGTCGCTTATCCAACATGAATTTCCTTTTGGAACTTTTCTGTTTGATCCTATTTAATTCTTAATAACATAATATTGTTTTGAGTAACTTAAAAAAGATTGTTTCAAATAACCTTGTTAAAGTAACTGACCTTATTTTCTGCTTTGTGATCCCAATCATTAAAACTATGAAATCACTTTAAAAAAATTAAAAATTGTTGAAATTACAGCTAAACAAAAGAAAGAAAAAAAGGTTAAACTATTTTTAAGTCTGTTGAAATTGGGATATTATTTTCTGTTATTTTTGATAAAATAGTATAACATTGGTTATTAAATAGTCTATTTTTGAGAAATGTTGTAATTGAATAACCCTTACTTGCTTCCAAATTATCCAGGGGTCCCAGACGAACCGTACTAGCCCTTTTTCTCAATAATTGTGCATCCAAGCTTTTTCGTGTAAAATGCTTCGTAGGCAAACTCTTAAGGACAAATTGAATGGTGAACACTACAGTGTCTAGAATCTGCAGTAAACTAGAGGAAACTAAGGTGACTTCAGAATTTCAAGTGGGAAGATGATACAAAATTAGTATAGTTTCATAGAGCTCACAAAACTGAACATCTTGTCTGGAAAGTTTCATAGTATGTTTCGCAGTTGTGAAAATATCGACATATTCTCTGTCTGGCACATCCTATATCACATCGTGCCACGCCCCGCCAGCCCAAACGAGGTAGGTGGGAACTGTTGATGCTTGACAGTAGTACTTGCATTTCCCCTCTGTTTGTGCCATTCTGCATGTCGAATAAGAGACATTTTGGTGGTGCGTGCACTGTGAAAGGTTTCTAGCATGGTTTTTACTTTGTTTCTGTTATTTGTGCTGTAATGTCGTATTCAAACAAAGAGGCATTTGACATGCTTATGGTGCTCGGTGAATGTTTCCAGAATTACTGACAAGCAGAGTGTGTTTATGCAGGGAGGTATCCAGATCGCCCATGTTGGTCACGACATGTTTTTTTAGCGATTGGAAGCACGGATTCGTAATAGTGGCCAGGTGCAACTGACCCGCAACTGTAACGATCAAGTCAGAAGATGTGTTAGAGACAATAGAAATGCAGATATTCTTACTGCAATAAATCTAGACCCATATATTCCTACTCAAAGAATAGCATGAGATTCTGGGGTGAGCAGAAGTACTATCTGGAGAATCCTACACAACGGTGGTTTAGATCCCAACCACATTCATGTCCATCAGGTATTAAGGGAAGATGATTTTCAGACAAGAATATCCTCCTTCTGCAACTGGTTTTTAAAGCAAAATCTGGACTTCCCGACTATCGTACTGTGGACAGATGAGGTCACTTTCAAATCTAATGGTGATGTAAATATCCACAACGCTCACTATTGGTCAGCAGAAAACCCTCATCTGTTATGTCAACATGACAACCAGCACATTTAGAGCCTAAATACGTGGTGTGGACTCATCCTTGATCGAGTTATCAGACCTGATCTTTTTTATGAACACTGAAATAGTGAGCGGTACTCTGAATTTCTTAAAATCGCACTGCCTGAGATGCTAGAAGATGTTCCACTAGCAACAGGGTTGTTAATATGGCTGCAACAAGATGAATGCCCAGCCCATTTTTCCTCATTGGTCAGGCGTACTTTAAATCAGAGTTTCCGTGGTCAAAGGATAGCGAGAAAGGGGAGATGGCAGGGATTTGGCCACCATGGTCGCCAGACTTAACCCCCCTTGATTATTTTTTGGGGGACGCATTAAAGATACTGTCTATCAACAGTGTCCTACAACAAGAGATGAAATGAAAGACCGAATTAGAGTAGCATGCCTGTCACTGCCAGCTGCAGAGATACTTCGGGGTACACAAAGTGCACAGCGACGAGCATGAATGTGCTTAGAACAGGACAGAAAACATTTTCAACACCTATTACAGTGAACAGAAAACAAGCAAATATGTTCTTTTGTAATAATTTCTAAAGAAAACATTATTTCTAATGAATTTTTGTACTACCAAATTGCACACATTTAATTTCAAACTGTATGTGTAAGCAAAAGTTTGTTTTTGCACTAGGCCAACAATATTACAATGATATTGTTACGTACATCATCTCTGCAGTGCCAGGAAGATTTTTTATATCAATGAATCGGCAGCACATACCAAAATACTTTTCAGACAACAAATGTTCAGTTTTGAAAGCCTTATTCAACTATACTAATTTTGTATCATCTTCCAATTTGAAATTCTGAAGTTACTTTCGTTTCCTCTAGTTTGCCACAGATTCTAGACACTGTAGTGTTCACCATTCAATTCGT
Organism: Dryococelus australis; assembly: GCA_029891345.1. Classification (NCBI taxonomy): domain Eukaryota; kingdom Metazoa; phylum Arthropoda; class Insecta; order Phasmatodea; family Phasmatidae; genus Dryococelus; species Dryococelus australis. Next base: position 41,662,316 of record CM057009.1, on the reverse strand, counting down.
CCTTAAGTGTTTCCCTACAAAGCATTTTACCCGAAAAAACTCAGATGCAATGTTTTAGAGGAAAAGGGCTGGCACGGTAGGTCTGGGACATCCAGTAAACACGGTGGTAACAAATAATTGCTCTACATGTTGGTTATATTTCTACACATTTTTGTAATGGTGCTGGAATCTAGGCTCGGCCCACCTAGTGGTCATTGTCAGGCGACACTCTACACAGCCAGATCCATTGGAGTTTCCTACCATGCTTCTCGCCAATAGTTCTGGGTTTAGCGGGGCTGAAAACACTTGTTTGAAGTTCCTGCACTAGGGCTACTGACGAGAAATATGGTGTATCAGAACAGTTTAAATCCCATGTAAGGTATGGGTATTAGTTTAAGTTAGGTCATAAGTTAGTTTGTAAACTCTCCCCTGATAAGCCTTCAGTCATAACACCAGGGACATTAATAAGCCCTTTCCATTAAACCATTCAAATTAGAATAAGCAATAATCACTGATAATGTAGAACTTTTCTTTTGCCATTCATAAATTGTAAATGTTCATAATGAAGACTGAAATACACAAATTACATTTGCCTAAACCATTTTAATGTTACTGCCTGTAAATTTGTTCTTACTGTGTAGTTGCAACTACTTTTATTTCTCAGAACAGTAGCCTTTATTTTCTTTCATTTGAAACTTAAACAATGTTGAAACCTAAAGGCCATAGTCTGCAGATGAACTGACTACTAAACATAAAATCCACCTACTTCTGTATCTCCATCTACCATTTGCTTGGACACCCTCTCTTAGTGTTTGCTACCTCACCTCTTGGAACTCAAGTGCCATAAATACTTCTCTCCATTCAGCTTTGTTTGCATAAATGCAACCCCACCTGTCAAGAGGCCAATAGTCAACACAAGGTCAAGATAGGAGGGAAGAGGCAATACTGTATTGAATTGGAAGAAAGGGCTGCTACTCATTCCAATCCCTACCTGTTGTACGAGGGAAGGCAAAGTCCTTGATTTTCTTTTGACCTTTCTATATGACATTGTGATGCTAGCGCTTATGGTGTTAGCCATCTTCATCTGTTTCAACTCTGTGTGGTGGTATGCTCTATGCTCAGATCAGATACCCTCTATTTTCCTCCCCTGTTCTCCCTCCCTTGATTTTCCCTCCTCTCGTGCATCATAATTTTTTTATATTCAGGGCAGTTTATTTAAGTCACTGTAAAGCCTGCACCCCTCTTATTCTACACCCTGTTGTCACCTAAACAGGTTTCTTAAGACCAGCTACAATGGTTTAGATTGCCAATTTGTCATCCAATGGCCATGTTGCCATGATGAGGCACTTTGTATTTTGTTTCATCGCCTGAGCTGCCGAGTGTTTTAGCTATTCAAAGCGGTGAGTCATGGACCATGAGTTTGCATGTTACCTGGGCTTTTTAATTTTTTTAATGTCTTGTGTGTTGTAGTTGTGTTGTCTTGCATATGCACTAAGGTTAGCATTTTTTCTAAATTGTGGTCTCAGCCGCCAGTCTAAATTTTATTTCAGCTGTAACTAAAACCTAGTGTTGCTGTGTTTATCCTGTTTCAACGTGTTTTTTTTTACTCTTGTTTGCTGTCCAAGAATATATTCACCTTTAAAATGCTTAATGTCTATGACTCTTGCGTTATGCTAGCCAACTTTTTTAATTGTGCCAGTTCATTTTTATTCAGTAGGAGCTCTAATGAGTCATTTGACTGCCTCCACCGAAATTTCAATTTTTATATAGAATTTTTAATTGAAATTTTTAATGTCATAATTTTATAAAAAGGAGACTTTACTGGGCTCACAAAGTTGCCCTTCTTTTTAATTGCTCTATTTCACTGTCTAGTTAAATTTAATTCTTTAATTGTAATCTGCTAATATTTATTGTTTTTAATAATCTTCTGTGAATTGGTATTTTGTAAGCAATTGTGTTATAAATGATCAATAATCTGCACAGCAAGTAATCACAGGTGTGTCAACTTTTAATATTATTTTGTGGATCTGGAATAAAAAATGCTATTGTGATTATGGATGGGACCCTTGTTACCGCGATACCTCGAAACCCTTGATACTTTATAGTATCGAGTATCGCATGAAAATATCCAAAAGTATTGAATTTTAACACCCATTTTTTCATGCCATAATTATGGTACAAGCATACCATAACATTTGAAATGAGCACAATAATTTCGAAAAACTTGCCATAATTTTTGGAATATGTAATTTAAGTACAAGTGTACCGTATTATACCATATTTTATTCATAGCATAATACTCACACAGCTACGAGCACCTTGAGGTGTTTTTAGGGAACCTGTACATACCACAATTATTATTTTCGAAAACATTTACTTTTGTGGTACATAATTGAGATGCAATAAAAATGGGTTGAGAGTTCCGAGCAAGTACCGATAGGCACGAGTGAGCAACTTGAATAGTTACTGTACATCCAATACATACCACAACTACTTGCAGCACCAATATTTTTCATTTAATTCATTTTTATCCCATGAATCATGTTTATGGTATTTATTTCAGGTACAATAAAATCTGGTAAAGAGTTGCAAGCGAGCATGAATAGGCATGAGCAAGCAAATTAAGTAGTTATTGTACATCCCACACATACTATAATTATCTGATGCAACTGCATTATTTAATGTTCATAAAAATAAATACCATAATTATCTGATGCACTTGTCATGGCCTAGCCCGCGAAATACGCAGGCTCTGCCATGACAGGTGTATCAGATAATTATGATATTTATTTAACTTTACAGTAATTTTCTTAAAGTCGCAAAAAAAAATTTAAAAACTGCAAAATTGCATAATAAGTGTGTACTGAGCTTTCATTTTCCTCAAAGTTTGATTACAACTTGTACTGTGGAAACGTGATTCTATAAAATCAAAGGAGATTGTGTTGGTTTATCATTGGTTAAAGACGTTTGGGTTACAGGCCGTCCACCATTTGTTTCCAGGGTAGTGTGGGTTTTTATGTAGTATTAGTGTGTGTGTCAATGACACTAGTAAAATGATCAATTTTCTTGGCCAAATTGTTTTGTGTTCATGACAATTTTAATTTGGTATCGAGAAAAGTATCGGTATCGAGTATCGTGAGAATGTTTTGGTATCGAAACTGGTATTGAGTATCGAGAAAGTGTAATTTCGACCCATCCCTAATTGTGATCACTGCTAATTAATTGCAAACTTGCTAGTTTTAAAGTTGAGGGTGCCACTTTGCCTTCATGTATATTTTACTGGCATATATATATATATATATATTATAGAGACACACACACTATATGCACCAAAAAGTAATTGGGCACCTGTCCACAATGCTTGCTCAGTCGTTATCAACCCGTTAGAATCTCGTAGAGCCAACTCTTGCGGCAATAACATCAGCCACTATGTCTGGCATGCTCTCTACAAGTGGTTGCAGGAAATCCATGAGAATTCATCGCCATTCTTCTTGCAACCATTCCATGAGTTGAGCAGTGGGTTTTGGCTGCGCCTGACGAGCCCTCACCCAGAGATCCAATTCGTCCCAAAGATGTTCTATAGGGTTGAGGTCAGGGCTCTGGGCGGGCCAGTCCAATCGGCAAACATTGTTGTCGGCGTATCACTGCATAGTAGCCCTTGAAACATGGCACCTGGCATTGTCATCCTGGAAGTAACACAGGTCCATTACGTAAAAACGTCACAATGTTGGGAGCATTTCATTATCCAGAATGTTACAATAGGCATCTGTATCATACTACCACGGACAAACACCAGCGGTTGTACGCCAAAGGCCATGGAACACAAGTCAACTGACGTACTGAATTACCTATCTTTATGGGTGTCCAATTACTTTGGTGTGGTGGGTGGTGGTGGTGTGGTGTGGTGGTGGTGGGTGGTGGTGGTGGTGGTGGTGGTGGTGGTGGTGGTGGTGGTGTGTGGTGGTGGTGGTGGGTGGTGGTGGTGGGGTGGTGGTGGTGGTGGTGGTGGTGGTGGTGGTGGTGGTGGTGGTGGTGGTGGTGGTGGTGGTGGTGGTGGTGGTGGTGGTGGTTGGTGGTGGTGGTGGTGGGTGGTTGGTGGTGTGTGGTGGTGGTGGTGGTGGTGTGGTGGTGGTGGTGGTGGTGGTGGTGGTGGTGGTGGTGGTGGTGGTGGGGTGGTGGTGGTGGTGGTGGTGGTGTGGTGGTGGTGGGTGGGTGGTGGTGGTGGTGGTGGTGGTGGTGGTGGTGGTGGTGGTGGTGGTGGGTGGTGGTGGTGTGGTGGTGGTGGTGGTTGGTGGTGGGGTGGTGGTGGTGGTGGTGGGTGGTGGTGGTGGTGGTGGTGGTGGTGGTGGTGGTGGTGGTGGTGTGGTGGTGGTGGTGGTGGTGGTGGTGGTGGGGTGGTGGTGGTGGTGGTGGTGGTGGTGGTGTGGTGGTGGTGGTGGTGGTGGGTGGTGGTGGTGGTGGTGGTGGTGGTGGTTGGTGGTGGTGGTGGTGGTGGTGGTGGTGGTGGTGGTGGTGGTGGTGGTGGTGGTGGTGGTGGTGTGGTGGTGGTGGTGGTGGTGGTGGTGGTGGTGGGTGGTGGTGGTGGTGGTGGTGTGGTGGTGGTGGTGGTGGTGGTGGTGGTGGTGGTGGTGGTGGTGGTGTGGTGGTGGTGGTGGTGGTGGTGGTGGTGGTGTGGTGGTGGTGGGGTGGTGGTGGTGGTGGTGGTGGTGGTGGTGGTGGTGGTGGTGGTGGTGGTGGTGGTGGTGGTGGTGGTGGTGGTGGTGGTGGTGGTGGTGGTGGTGGTGGTGGTGGTGGTGGTGGGTGGTGGTGGTGGTGGTGGGTGGTGGGTGGTGGTGGTGGTGGGGTGGTGGTGTGGTGGTGGTGGGGTGGGTGGTGTGGTGGTGGTGGGTGGTGGTGTGGTGGTGGTGGGTGGTGGTGGTGCGCGTCGCGAGAGCGAGATTACGTGAATCTGTTTGTGTTATATTATTTGTGTTTTGGCACGTGTTTGCAAACCAAGAAGAGTAATCATTTCATCATAGCAAGCAAGAACACAAATTAACACATGTTTTTAACCTTCTTTTTAATGCAGAATATGGTGGTGCATTCAACAAATTATTACTGTATGGAATGTTTCATTATAGCCCATAGATACTTATTTTTTATAGAGTTGTTCCACTGTATTTAAGAACCAACTAAGATATGCCCAAAATCTAAAAAATAAAAACCAATTTTTGCTGCTTAAAAATTAATCTAAGGTATATATTAATTTAACATAATTCAGGGATTATATTCCTTCGCATGTTCATAAATTTGGTGTAAAGAGGATTAAATAGTGACCAATAGTTTTAACAAATTTCAGATACTATGTATTTTTGTTATTTTTATTCAACTGTTAATGTATAATTGTTGCAGCTATTGATCACATATGATTTCCTACCTGCTTACAGTAGGTATAAAAATCTCATTAAATAATAGCTTATATAAAATTGTTTTGCCTTTACAACATTTTTTCTGGTACACTTTTTGTGCTTAAGCTTTTTTTGGTTGCAAACAAGAAACTATAACAAAAATTAAAACTGTATATGTCAGTTTTATTATTTTCATTTCAGTTCAGGCAATTTATATTTATATGGTTCGTGAACGGGTAAGCTAGATGCAGGGGTTTGATAGGGTTTGGCAGAGAGGTCAGAAAGGGAAAGGTGAAGGCAATGAGATGTGGATGGAACTGAGATGGAATCATTTGGGCACCACTGCATGATAATGTACACCCACAATTTTACGAGTAGTGATCAGGTCTTAGCTGAGCGGCCTGCCTGATCACACCTTCACATATTTATCTAGGACATGGGCAGTGATTGCTGGAATTAGTTACGAAATTTGCAAACCACAGGATTCCTTCCTCCGGTCAGCAAATGGGGATAATGCAGCTGAGATAGGACAGTGTAGCCCATGGGCAGTGTCTTTTGTTGTTGGACCATTGCAACAAAGACCACTGAAGATGGGTGTGTCCGAGTGTCGACTTCTGCCATTGTAATCAGCCTCCACTACCCTGAATAAGGTGGGGACTCTCTAATTAGACTTTACTCAGAATGTGGCGGCTTAAATGTTTTTAATTCCATATGAATTAATGCTTCAGTTTATCTGTATAGCCTCCCTGCGTATACTTCATAATGAATATTTAAAAATAATATTGTACAACTTTGCAGCACTGGAGCACTTCCTGCATTCATTACCCACAGTTTCCGCATCAACAACAGCAGTCAAGCAACCAGGTTCTCCTCTACTACCATCAATGTCCAGCATTCGTGTTCCTACCCATGGTGTGGCAACGTGTATTGCGGGTGTCTGGGAAGGGCGAGATAGCTCAGCAGTACCAGCCGCAGACCTATCTTCACTGGCTGGGCAGCTGACTTCTACAAGAACAACGGCACTGCTCCATGCCGCCCTCAGCATCCATGATGAAGACAGTATCGTTGCTGTTGCACCAGCAGTAGCGGTGATGCATGGTGGATCACTTGGCATGACCCTAGTCTTTATGCACAGTGCCAACCTGGTCTGATCACCACTCTCGCTGGCAACCAGCACCAAAACACCAGCGTCACTAAGCCACCATTGTCAACATGAGGTACCACCTGCGGCCATATCCTAGACATTGTCCGTCATGGTGCCTCCTGTCAGAAAAGTAGCAACATGCTAAGCAACAGCAGTGGCCATCAAGAATCAACTATAAGCTCCCAAAGTGCGGGAGGGGTGTTTGGTGTTGGTCATGTCTCTTTCCTTTCTGAGCTTGTCCAATATCTTTGTACAGCTATGTATTGAAAAAAAATCTTACAAATGCAATAAAACAAAACAAAAACAAAACAAAGCCACTGTTGACTTCCACTTTGCCTAGCAGCGCATACAGTGCAACAACATGAGTCTGTATGCACATTGCCAATGTAAGTGTTTATCATATTTGAACAACCCCTTGTGGTTACATAAAAGCTAAACAGGAGTTGCTCAGACTCGCTACTCCCAGTTACAGCCCCCAAGCCTGATGGCAGGAAACCTTCTAATCACGTTGGCAACATATTATAACTAAATGAGCTCATTTTCAATTGACTATCAATGTGTTTTAATCATAATCATGAGTAATGATATGTAATTGTAAATGTATTAATTAATGTCTGTGTCATCATAGCAATGTAAATGTCATTTCATTCACATTTTCTGAGAGATTTTATGTTTTGGTGTGTAACATAGATAAGCTCCATGCTGCCATGCCAAGACTCAGCCAGTCTGGTTTAGTGGGTCTCTGGGGTTGTATGTGCATCATGGCTTGGCGGACAGCATCCTTTGTCTGATAATTTAATTTGCAATAGAGTAGTGTAATTTCGCTGGAATCTTACTTTTTTTTTTCATTCCCCCAATTATGTACCCTGCTGGTGCCTACTGCAACACCACTAGTTTAGCTTTCATCCATGAGTGTGGGAGTTTTTACAGTATCTTAGGCCAGTGTGGGACCCACAGTCACATTCTTTGTGTATCATCCACGTCATCAAATATTAATATAGACAAGTGTTAGCTGAGGTGTAATTTCTCTTAAACATTATTTCATCTTCTGGGTACAATGTAATGTTGTGTGTAACCGCTTACTCTGCAGCATGTATGATGAGCTGATAATATGTCTGCATTTATTTGTGACTTACACTAGTGTGTAGGGTTTTGCCCAGCTGTTGACCAGCCTTGAGATGTATTCATAGTCTCGTACTAGTCCAAGTATCATTAATTTAGGCTAGCTAGCACCCACATAGCTAGCCACCACTCTCATGTAGTGCAAAAACCTTCCAAAATGTCATTGGCCATATACTTTGTTAGGAATGTGCCAGCCTTTCAGTGACGACAACAGCCCTGCACCCCACTGGTCACATCAACCTATTTCCCTCTCGAAGTTGTGAATCCATCACCTGTAGCACCATAGTGACTACTGCAGTATTTATTATATAAATTAGATGCTATCAGATGAGACATGTAGACAATCATGATACACTTTTACCTTTTTTTTTGGGAACCAGCAGTGGTTCCTACACACCGCACTTTGAGACTCAGGTATCTCAGAGAAGCTGTGGGTTCTGTGTGTTCATCTCACTCGTGCATAGTTACAAAACAACTCTTTATACAGTATACTGCATTACAAAACACTTGATGGAGCTGGGTAACTGATGCTACAAAGACCAACAACTTTTCCACTGTGAGGTGTATTTATTAATACCATGTTAAACCATGCCAGAAAATTAATTAGGTGTTTTACTACTTGGATGTGACTAGCCAGTTCCGGTGGGTGATTCCCCCAGCACGTTACTCAACTTGCGCATGGATGATGCTCTGCTGTGTTTGAAGAGACAGCCTCTACAAAGCAAGGGGCCTACAGCCACTATGAAGGACTGTAGGTTTTGCCTAGAGACAGGACACGGAGTATGGGATGAACACGTGCTGTTATCTATGCACCTAACGACTACTCGTTGGGACTCGTCCCTAAACCACTTGTTGTGTGGCGAAGGTCATACACATACCGGGTTAGTACAGAAATAATTAACACCATACAAAATTACAAAAATAACACTTGATGAGCAGGCAAAAAAAAAACACACACTTACGTGAAAATAATTTTAGGTGGCGCGGATGCCGCTGGATGAAGTTCGTTGCAGACCATGTGTGCGAGTGTGACACACAATATTTCACGGCGAATTCGGGCAAGAATCATCGGCCAAAATTTGTATCGGCATTAGAAAAATGATCCCTGCAAGAAACGAGCATACCAAAGCTCTTAAGGTGCCAGATGTCGGGAAAATACAAGCATACAAATTGACAGCGTCATCAGGCACAAAATGCATCAGACATGAAAATACAAGAACCGTTATTGAAAATATTACAATCAACACTGAGATAAAATTAAGGTGCACTCTATGGAACAAAAAATAGCTCTCATAACGTGGTGATGGCGCGGATACGGACTTGGTGGTAGTTAACCACTTGGCCGTGGGCGATGTGGCTGCAAAACATATTTAACATGACAAAAACCCTTAAATAATTATACACACATATTACCCTTAATATTGCTCATCGCAGTTAAGCAGAAATTACAATGGAAAGCCCTAAAAGTGGGCAGGTGGTGCCTGATACACAAGTTGTGCGGGCCGCATAGTCTCTCCGACATCTCCTCCAACTCATCACGTTTGGATTCCAAAAACCCTGAAAGGCTGAAAATGATTAAGTTAAGTGGATAGCATTACGCTGGGGATGTGTGGCAAAACGTATGCAAGGCAAAGGGTAACCGATAAACTAAAAGAGCTATTGAAACCTACATCAGTGCAAAAGTATGAAGTGCGTACATGACAGCGTCTTATCTCACCAGCTCTCCTAGAACAGCTGCCCAGAGGCAGGGGTCGCGCAGACCTACCATGGCTGCCTACGGGGTTCGCACAAACGGAAGTGCGTAAAATGATGTATGGCAAATTGAAATGGCACCAAAAGAATTATCAAACAATTTTGCAGACAGAATTCCAAGTTATATTTTGTGGTGATTATTTAATTGTCTTTTGAAGGTGTCTTCGCCTGAATATTATTGTCTTTCTCTTCAGCAAAATGCATACTTTGAATTTGACATATCAACATTACACAAGTCTCTGAAATACTATATTTTACACTTTACAAACATTTTAACCCTGAAAAAGAAATACATAACACACCGAAATCAATTATCCCGTTTTGGGAAAGTCTGTGTAGCGGCACTGCACATGTATTTACCACCACGTGTTAGGTCTGCGGCGAGTGCCGTCATGGGCTGACTGTGGCTGTCTCTTAGCCAGCATCAAATTCAATTGCGTTTTCTTCTATAGCCTAAATAGAAAAAGAATTATTTTTATTTAGTTTGATTAAACATTCTATTTGTTATGCTATATAGCTATGTAGTCTATAAAAATTTTATATTCAGTTTACAGACTTTAATTTTAGATGTTTCAAATTCCATTTAAATTACTAATTTCCTTGGCTGTTATAAAACTAACATGTATCCCTCCAATACTGTGATTTATGTTCGGTCATGGAAATCTGAGGTTGGACATTAGTATTAGGGCAATGTTTATTCATGACAGGGATTCCAGTATAGGGATTCTGGGATTTTAGCCACCATCTTAAATTCTGGACTTCCTGCTCTGTCATTATGGTCATGCAACTGCCATCTTGGATTCAGTCACATTGGGAGCCAGTATGCCGCCATCTTGGATTCCATCATTTTGGAATTTTTCTCTCAAAATCACTTGTTTTACCCAAAATACACTTGGTTTTAACCAGAAATCACTTAAGAAATCCATTATTGTACCAAAAAATGGATCATGTTCCCTAAAAAATTTCCTATGTTGCCCAGCAACAAAAAAGGACACCCCCGCCCAGAAATTACCTCCAGGGGGCTCCAGCCCCCATCTTGAATTTCACTTCTTTCTCTCAAAATAGTCTTATTCTCTAAAACTCTACCTTTTTTTCTCTTAAAAATTCTCTTCTTTCTTTAAAAAAAAATCCAAAACCATAATTATTAAAATTTAAACAAATATAAAAAAATTATTAAAAATTGTAGTCACCGGTTACCATCTTTCCCTAACAATTTAAGATTCTTAACCAATAAGATGATCATCGAACACCCCCTTCCCACCGCCCAATCAAGAAATATCAAGAAAAAATTCAAAATTAAAAAAAATTTATTTCAATGTATTTTTATAATTAAAAAATTTGAAGTAGTAATTATTGAGTGTTATATATCACTGAACTCATCTATAAAAGGCGCATACAATCGTAATTTCATATCAATTATATAACCCAATGCCAGGACAACCATTTTGGATTTAAGAGACATGACCCTACCTGCACGCAAGTCTTTGAGTATGTATTGACATGCCTGTGAGGCACTCTGCTGACTGGCCTCGTCAAAATGATCATACATCTAAGAATAAATGCATTTATAAATAAGTAGAATTGTTTTATTTTAATTTATCATTTGAAAAATGCCAAAATCTTTGAAAGATACTGTAAAATATATTGAAAATGTTTTTTTGAATGTAAAATTAGTTTTAAAAAATTTGAATTACATAAATTTCACACTTTGCCATGACAGCTGATAGCATTTTAAAAAAAATTCCCATGTAGTGATGGGACTCCAAACCACGACCTCTTGACTATAAGTTCAATATGCTAACCACTGACCCACTGAGCAGCCATGGACAGCAATGCTGAAATGTATTAAAATAGTTTTGTTACTTTCTGAATCATATGTACCTATGCACACATTTATTGTATTTGATATGGTATATGTGTTTTAAATAATAATGTAGCAGACCACATTTATTCGCAAGTCGGGCTGTAAGCAAACAAATATTTATAGTCACAGGTGAATATTATGTGTGAACTACTAAGATCAGGCTCGTGAAATTCAGTTTTGGAAGCATCATTTCTAGCTCCAGGAATACGTGTTTAAGTCATTTATAGACATAGTGATTAGCCTTTATATTTACATTAGTGTTTTTTTATGACAAGATCGGTTTATAATAGACTGGTTACAATACAGGATCAAAATAAGAAATTAAATACTACACTTAAATGTTTTTAAATTTATTAAAATATATTAATACGAAAACACTCAAAGAATGAACCCCAGCTGCTTATATACCCGCACATAGGTACCATACCAAAAACTTTATCTCATGCATGCCATCTGCTCTACCAACCAACACCAGGCGAAATATACTCACCTTTCATACATCCCTCTATCAAGCATAACTCAACCATTTAGTCCACACTGACTTACAAAAAATTTACATACTGCTCATTCTTTCTGCTCTACTGGTCGACACCAACCAAAATATATACTAGTCACTATAGCATCATACCATCTCTAGTAACTGTTGATATGTAGTAGTTGGCTGCACTGAGACAGGGGGGTGTAAGAAAGATGGCAATTAAAAGCTAAGTTGAAACTGTGGTGGTACGTTTTAAATCATGAAAACCATCCGCATCTCATTACATATTATATATTAGAAATATGTTATCTAAATGTATAAAATCACTAGTCATCAAAGAGATATAACACCAACCAACCATCCATTACAACCCAAGTCATACGAGACCACTCAACACCCCATCGCCTATTTCCAAAAAAAAATTAAATTCAACCACATCACCCAATACACCAACCACAATATTCATCACAACTCAAGTGTATCAAGCAACTATATAGCTGAGGCTAGCCTATAACCTAACACCCATTCTACTTGTTTTACCAACCAACACCACTTTGAACCTACTAACCATACAACCCACCATAACTCTAGCATACCTCATCAATTTGTCCACACATACCGTACAAAGCAAACGTACAGCCCATACCAGTGACACAATCAACTTATTCTCATACCATCCACCATGTGACTGACACCATTTAAGAATTCACTGTCCACCCATACCAAACACTATAACTCAAGCATGCCTTAGCATTACAGGACTCACCGTCTCACACAACACCATTCAACATACACCAACAATTGCAAGACAGATATACTGGAAAACATATCACCCAACATTACCAACCATACCATCCATGTTCACCAAAGTGTACCAATCAAATTTATAGTTCAGACCAACCCGCAACACAAATATTCTTACCATCTGTCATACTAACATAACTTAACATACTAAAGCCCAAAAAAACCTAACCTACCTTAACCTACCAAAGGCCAGAAAAAATCTGAAATAACATAACCTACCATAGTCCAGTTAAAAATTATACTTATCCTAAGCACACATATGTCATGCATGTCTAACATTATTTCAGCTAGTAAATCGCATGAAGGCACTGAGATATTATGTGAGGTGGAGGTGGAGGTGCTGTTTGTGAAAAATTGCAAAAGATTGCGAAAGATTGTGGAATATTATGGAGGTGGCGTTGGTAGTCACCAAATTAGAGTATTTTGGGCTCTTTGTTTTGGTGTGTATGTGTGTGTGTGTGGATCGCAAGTTAAAATAAATCTCCCTATTTTGAAATAAAATGATATATTCCTACTTCCAAAAAGCTGAAAGCTTTAAAAAAAAGTATATTTCCAGGTCCTTCTGTATAGTTCATCACTTCCTGGATAAACTGTATTTACACTTTGCACTAAAAGTGCCTAGAACTACAGCAGGTTCCCACCACACTTTGCTATTGGTCGATGCATAACTTGGATGCTGTTACTCACCCTGAACTTAGAAAAATTTTATTCCCTATGTTGACCCTGGAGTATTTCCTATTCCTATGTAAAACATACCACTAATGCTAGGAGTTGTAAATTTTTCCACTGGTGTAGGACTTGGAATATTTGAGACCTTCTGCAGGATTAAGAATATTTTTTTTGTAAATGTAGGACGTAGAATTTTTTTAATTTATCCACCGTCGTTCCACCCTCATTTAGGTATTTGAATATTTTTTGCCTCGTATAAGCCTCTAAATATTTTTCATTTAGTCACTAATTTCTCATCTTTACTCGACATCCACTTCAGTATCAACTTAACCTAACCTCACCTAACCTAACATAACCTAATCATCATGTAAGAAGAACTCATTTGGACACCTTGTGTAGGACTTGTACAAATTAATTTAGTTATGTTCGTTCCACCTTCGTATAAGACTTTGAGAAATTTTTTATTTAGTCACATTTGTTCCACCTTGTGTAGAACTTAGAATATATTTTCATATTGTGCAGGACTTGGAACATTTTTAACTTAGTCATATCCATTCTACCCCATGTCAGGACTTGTCAATTTTACTTCTGGTGTAGGACTCAACCATTCATGTAGGACTTAAGTTAGCGATGATGCAGGTCGCGGATCCATGGCCGTTGAGGTCAAAGGCAGGTGGGTCATTCTCATGAAAATGTACAATTTGTAAATAAAAAAGTTGTAAAGCTAAAATACCTCAATTGTATCTTTTTATTTAGTATAATTGTGCCACATACGTGTATAAAACTGATGACAGTAACGGCTGCAATCTTTAATAAATAATTTAAAATGTTTAAAATAATAATGAAAAGTCTTGGTCACGGAGGTGACAGCCATTGGCACGGAGGTGACAGCGAAACTCAAATGGATTCAAAATTGCAAATAAGTTACACATTTTACAATTTATAAGTTAAAAATAATACACTACAATAAGCGACAAGGAATATATATATATATATATATATATATATATATATATATATATATATATATATATATATAATATATATATATATATATATATATATATATATATATATATAATTTTTTCTGCAACAAAATACACATTATTATGAGCTGACGTATACAAAAGTTAAAAAAGGAAGTGATTTTTATCAATATTTTCTTAATATGAATGTCAATATGAAGAATAAATGTACTTAAATTATATCATAAATATTAACAAATAATGGCATTCAAATGTTGCCATGAAATAAGACCATCAACACATGTTCTTATAATTTGATATGATTTCACCAAAACTGTAACCCTTCTTGCTTTTTAGTGGACATTCCAAAACATTAATTATGTCATCACTATCAACTTGTGCTACATCATTTACTTGAGGGAAAACAAATTTTCTGCCAGCAGACTTCCTCAAATATTTAACTGTAAATTCTGTATTATCATCTACAGATAGCACTAAGGTTACATAATGTTTTACAGTTTTTTCCCCACTGAATTTCACCACAACAAAATCATTCACTTTTGACACAAAGGATTGTTCTATTGTGTAATTTACACCCATTTCAGCATTATCATCACTGTCAGAAGAATATACATCGGCGTATCGGAGCTTTTGTATGGCTTGTTGACCAGATGTGGGCGGATCTGAACAATTGTGGTTAAGGACATTTGGCCATCAATACAACTGTATTATGTGAAAAGAATATCATACATACCACAAAAGATTATATTAAATGCATTACAAGTGTTATGATTTGGTGAAGGCTCAACATGCTGAATTTCTTACTCAATCAAACAGTGACAAAGTGAGAAAAGCTAATAACTGTAGGTTAAATCTGTTTATATACATGTACTTAATCAAAAGTAAGCAATAATAAAGGATAAGGCTTGGTTTCTACAGTGAGATGTTTCCCAAACCATAGTGGTGGCAATCATCTCCATGCAAACAAGTCAAACAGCTAAGTCTTCAAACTTGAAGAGCATACGGCTTCTGCTTCAACCACGTAACCTGATGTGCCTGCATTGTACCTTTGAATGATGGAATAATGTTTGGAAGTTTTGCTTTAACAATGGGCATGATCATATGGTCCAAAACCAATATTTTCATTCTTGTGCTATTTTCTCAAGTTCTTCAATTAATCTATTAAAATTTGGGATGTAAGACCCCGGTGCCACCAATCTATCTGCTGCCCTCTTCAAGGAACCTCCCACACCATCTGGTGCTCCCTTACCATGTCCTGCCTCATTGTAGTGCCACAGAATACAATCTGCTTCTAACTTTTCTCTTAATTAGCTTCCCATCAAGTAAAACATTTTGCGATTCCGGTATTGATTTGTGGGACCGTCACTTAAAAAGTGAACAGTTTTTAAACCAGTCATCACAGTCCTCACATCTTCAATAACTGGTGTAAGATGACTACAGATAATTACTGGGTCATGCTGAAGTATGTCTGAGAGAGTATAGTATGAAAATGGTTTTATAACTAGAGACTGATGGTACACAGCCACAGTGTGAAGGCTCACTTAAGGTTTGGAGCCACCAAAATGCGCCGACTGTATTTCGGCTGCATACTTGCAGTTGTAGTTTTCCCGAAAAATCAAATGAATGAAAACGTAGTTTTCTTTCATTTCTTTCTTGATAGAATCCAATGCCTGGTACTGGTGCCGTATGTTTGCAACATGTCTTATATATTTTGCTACTGAATCTTTCATAATAGTACCAAGTCCTATTTTGGTATATTTCACTTCAACTTTTTCTGTCTTCATGCAGATTTTTTTTTCCCTTTTACCGTAACCATCACTTTCTTTTTAATCCATTTCCCATAACTTGTTTTTTCTTCTGCATTGAAGTCATTAATATTTATTTTTGCAGTTTCACACAGTTTACAGTTTCTTTCAACATATGCTTCTTTCTGATCTTCACAGCATAGGTCCTTCAATAATTCGTCAGGGGATAAATAACCAACAATTTTTAAATTGTTGAGCTTATTAACAACAATAGACATGTTTTCATGAATTGTGCAAAGACAAGTATTCCTGTCTGCAGCTGTAGGATACAAAACCCAAAAAGGACAAGATTTATAAAAGATGCTGTAGCTGAGTTTCATTTTTGGCTGTTCTGCAGTAAACTTTTTGTCTAATGTTTCCGTTGTGTAATTGAGGAGTCTGTGTTGCTTCTTTGATTTTTCCATTGTGACAGTTTCTTTCTTATCTGCACATATGCGATTTGACTCGTCTGTCTCTAAAGAGGATTTTACTGCTTTTCGTTTTTTGTGTGCATCTAAAAATCTCTTATTTAGCCTTTGTACCATCAATCTTCATGAAGTGAGTTTCTGCATATGGCTGAGACATTATTTTCTCAGTATAGCGCTAGATAAATTAGTTTTTAATTTCCTCCTGTTTTTAAAATTTGGTTTCTTCGATGCTCCTCTTAAATTGCCTGTAAGTACTTCACCAAACAACAACTTTCTCCTAACATCTGGTGATTCTTCTTGCCCTTGTAATAGCTTTCGTACATTTATCCTTGGTGCCTCACGCTTAGGAGATTTTTTTTTTTTTTTTTTTTTTTTTTGCACTTAAGTCTCTCAAATCTTTTCCGATATTGATCTACTTTCTTACTCATTTTGGCCAATTTTCTTTTCAATTCTTCCCTATTCTTTCGTGATTGAAGTTTTCCATTTCTTTTTCTCTTATAAGAATTGATTGATTCTTTTCACTTTCACTTGGCTGAACTACATTATCTTGAATCTTGTCACTAACTTTGTTACTCATAGAAGTCGATGGAGATAAAGATATGTCTAATGATTTTTTAAGAATTTCTGAATTCTTTTTTGACTGGCAATGTCTTCTAGTTTTATACTTCCAGTACTTGCTCACATTCCTCTTCTCTCTTTCAGTCATCTGTTGTACATTTTTTATATTTCCTTCATTCTTGTGCTTGAAGTATCTCTCTCACTCCTTTCTTTTAGCTTCTTCATATAATGTGGGGTCTTCTTTAAATTTTTCTCATTGATATTTTGAACATAAAAATGCTACCATGTAATGTAAAATAACCAAATTTATTTTATACACTCTGAAATTAGTATGTAAAACAAATAAAAGAATCACCACAACAGAATTCTAAAGTTATGGAGCCTTGGTTCCATGTACGAGTTAAATTTGTCACCTCCATGGTCGTAAAATGACCACGGAAGTGACAGCCACGGAGGTGACAAATTTTAAGTTTTTCGTTCACAGATTATATAATTTTTAGGTTAGAAAATCTGTCTTTGGTATACAACAAGCACTTAATATGCAATTATATCCATGACAAATTGAATTAAATATGTTATAATATTTTACCTTAATCAACCTGACACGGAGGTGACAAATGTTTGCAACAGTTTCCCCTTTCTTACATTGAACAGTAAATAAATCACACTACACAATACTTTAACTCACTCCAATGTTACTAACATGAAATGGCGGCTGCTGGAATCTTTCTGCCAAATATAAATATGTTTTGCTGCACTCTATACAACTTTAAGAAAATTAAAAGTGGAGGCCATATTGCTTTGATCATTTTTATAGGACATATGGTTAACATACTACAAATTAATTTTCAATTTTGTTACATGGATGTTTAGAACAGTGAATACGTAAATAATAAATTATAGAGCACGTATGTTCACATTAAACATTTAATTAGCAGTAGGAATTTGTTACAATGATGAAGAAATTTAACATTGTCTCTACCGCTGGCTAGGCCACGGAGGTGACATATAGTACACTTTTGCCATTTATGAACAATAAAAATTGTAACTTTCCTCCAAACTAAATATAAGATGGTATTTTATTCATTTCACACTTGATAAGTAATCCGAATAACACAGAAATTAAATAATATTGTAAATAATAAGTATGGACTATAGATTGTACATTTTTGTGAGAATGACCCAGGTCTCTTTAATCACAATTTATCTTTGCGGTATGGGAGTACTCTGATAAAACCCAATTACTCATTACCCAAGAAGAAAACATGCAGATAATTATGTATTGGTGTGTATATATGTTAATATAAAATTATTTTCAATTTTATGCATAATTGTGTACAGGTATATGAATATATTAATACAAAATTATTTTCAATTTAATTTATACATAAATATGTAAATATTAATATTTTTACATAAAATTTTTTCTATTTATTTTATACATAATTATGTATAGGTACATAAATATGTATAATTATATAAATATGTAATTTTAAAATTATTTGCAATTTATTTTATACATAATTATGTATAGTTATATGAATTTGTAAATATAAAATTATTTTCAATATAATTAATTAATAAATACGTACATATAAATATATAAATGTACAATTTGTTTCAATTTATTTTAAACACAATTATGTACGGTATAGGTGTATAAATATGTAGATATAAAATTATTTATAGTTTAATATATATATATATAAATATGTGAATATAAAATTAATTTATATTTCTCTATTTTTATATACATATGCCTACAAGCATATTTACTTAACATATTGTTATGATAGTACCTGCATAATTTCTTCTGGGATGAACATGTATTTGGGTTTTCTTGGAGTACTCCCAAACCACAAAGATGAATAGTGAATACAAAGGCCTGCCTTTGACTTTGATGGCCATGGAGCCACAACCTGCATCATCACTAGCTAAAGTCCTACATGAATGGTTGATTACTACACCAGAGGTAAAATTTACACGCCCTGACATGGGGTAGAAAGGACATGACTAAGTAAAAAATATTCAGAGTCCTACACAATATGAAAATAATTCTAAGTGTTATACAAGGTGGAACAAAGGTGACCGAGACAATTTCTCAAAGTCTTACATGAGGGGGGAACAAAAGTAATTAAATGCATTTGTCCAAGTCCTACACATGGTGTCTAAATTAGTTCTTCTTACATGATGGTTGGGTTTTGTCAGGTTATGTTAGTTTAGGTGACGTTAGTTTAAGTTGATACTGAAGTGAAGTTAGGTTAAGTGAAGTGGATGTGGAGTAAAGATGAGAAATTAGTGACTAAATATAAAATATTCAGAGTCTTATACGAGGTGTAAAATATTCCAATTCGTACACGAGGGTGGAAAGACGGTGGCTAAATGAAAAACGTTCTCTACACATATTACAAAAATATTCTAAATCCTGCAGAAGGTCAAGAATATTCCAAGTCCTACACCAGTGGAGAAATTTACAACTACTTGCATTAATGGTATGTCTAACATAGGAGTAGGAAATATTCCACATTCAACATAGGCTATAAATTTTTTCTAAGTTCAGGGTGAACAAAGTCCAAGTTGTGTATCGACCAATAACAAAGCATGGTGGGAGCCTGCTATAGTTCTAGGCACAAGTGCAAAGTGTAAATACAGTTTACCCAGGAAGCGAATGAAAAAATCCCTTATATGATGTCATGGTACCTCAATGGGTAAAGGAAGGGTTTTGAGGAGCGGTAAAACTTCGTTCAGGAAAATTGCTGGAAAATGGTGATATTACCCGGGTGCTAGGCATCATCTAGATGATGATGCCATAAAGTTTTTGGAGAGCAAACGCTGTTGATACCAGGGTCGTTTGGCCAACGACCAGGGTCGTTTGGCCAACGACCAAGGTGATATCCTCGTGGCGGGTAAATGTATACTCCTCTTAATAAATTATTTACGTATTTGCCAACGATGATGTGGCCTATTTGGGTTAACCACATGCCCAAACTGATAGAATTAGAGTGTAAAAAACTTGTGAAATACTTGTAGATACAAAATAAAAATACTTTGCAAAACACTCTATACACTTGGCGGGAAAGGTGATTGCCTGTGCCCTTTAAATGCCCTAAGGCAGACCAAATTGAAACATGTGAGTTCAGTTCACTGTTGAATTTACTCTGTGTTACTACACACTTCTCTAGGAAGTAACTTTGCATGTGGTTATCGGGCTTAACCCTCAGACAGGGTGAGACTGCGAAAAGGTACAAAGGCCGTAAAAGTTCGTACATGAGAAATTGCTCTTCCTCAGGTGATGCAAGCACTGGGGAAGATGAGGAGCGCTTTCCCGGTTGGCTGAATGAAACAAGGATCCGGTAATATATATGCTATTAAAAACTAAATGATTGAGACAAAAAGATGCTGCCCACATGGACGCGCGAACCACGAGACACAGCGACACACGTCCATCCCCTCTAGGTGCTGAACGATGACTTACTTCCTGATGTGGCGTGATGGTCGCATTGGCAGTCAGGAGGACCATGTGGTACTAAATGTTGACATGCTTTGCTCAAAAACACTTTCAAACCCTCTGCACTTGCAATTTAACATGAAATAAAATATCTATCATTAACAAACATACATATGAATCCTTGCAAGAAAATTTGGGATAAGTTGAGTATGAAACACATGAGATGAAACAAAACAAACACTAACAAAAAACACTTGAAAAGAATTAATACAAGAAAGGGCTGTTTCTTGGAGTGTCTTTAATGTTTAAGTAATAAGGATTTGCGTACATCTGCCACAAAGCCCTTGATGTTATATTAAGCCCTATTTGCACCTTTCTGTATACTGTCGCACTGCGGAGCGCGTGTTCACTCGGCCATGTGCTACACTCATTGCACTGCACTCCCATTCAGCATCTGCACTTTATGCAAGGCACGAACACTCCACTGCACAACGGCAATCACTCGTAGAGTGCTGACGCGTGCTGCATTGTAAGATGCTGTGCGGCGAGCAGATGGGCTAGGGAGAGGGTAACGCGGCACATGTCAAACGTTCCCCCCTGTGAGACAGTTTGCAGCCACACACCGTCAAGCACAACAAGGGCACTGCTGCTTGTCCTGCTGTCCCCAGCACAATATGTAGGAGCGCCTACCTTGCTTCCAACGTCTCTGGAATGGCGGCTGCTGCCACTGCTCAACGTGGTTCTGCTCATTGTGGGACGTAGGGGCCAGTGATAGATTCTGTTGGCGGACGTTTCCGCCGTTGTGACTGGTAAAGGCAGAATGAGCCGGCCGACCCACTACCGTCATCGTCACAGCTGCTGCTGCTACTCTTGCTCATGCTCCTCCCTCCTATCAGGTCGTGCTGCTGCCGGGAGTGACCCAGGGTGGTGGCAACTGCTGGGGGGGGGGGGGGGGGTAACCACGTTGACGTGCCCTCTCAGCTGACTCTGACACGCTTGCTTCTTGCTGATGGTGGTCTCCCCATCCGATGAGGACGCCACAACGGCTGGCGTCATAGCGTTTACTGGCGGACCCACCCCTAGGAGTGCTGGTGCTGGTTGCAGAGCTGAAGCTCCCACGACGACGCTAGTAGGTGCCGTACCTTTGAGCACTGTGAGGCTAGACAACGGACACGCCCTTACTGATGCCAGTGCACCGGGCAACGTCGGGCCTTGGACACCCGCTGCTGGCCTCTCTGGGAACGGTGCGGACGCATTTCCCTCCATTGCAACTTCTCCTTGGCGCTTGACAGCAATGTTGCCATCATGGATCATCAGAGTCATGGTTCCTCTTGCTTCTTGCTCCTTGCTTGCACTTGCTGTGGGTGTTGGAGCGACGACTCTTGCAGATACCATGTTGTCCCCAACATTCTGACCCGTGTCAATCTGACCCATGAAGGACATGGCCATGTCTGGCATTAACGACACCTGGGTGTCAGGTGGTGACCACCGCTCGAGGGAGGTGCTGGCCCACCTTCCTCCCTTCCAAGTTGCTTAGGGAGCTCTGACGGTTGATCGCCGTCATGGGGGTTCAGATACCATGGGCGTCTTTTCCGGCCACATCTCCGGGCGAAAGACAGATATCATTCCAGTTTGCCCTGATGATTTTCTTCCTCTCCACTCGGACCAAGTAGGTCGTCAGTTCGATGCTTCACAATACCTGGTACAGCCTGCTTCACCTTGCTGCCAGGTCTGCACAAAAGTTCTGATGAGCGAATAACTGCAGGTGTGCATGCAGGTATAGGTTTTTCACTGTAAAATGAGCACTTTTGAAAGCCCTGCTTAAAGTCTACTTGTATGGAAGTTATGTATTCTTCTACCTAATATGAGATTAACATAGTCATGGGCCTTGTCACTTTATTCATGCGTCGGTCAAGTACAACTGTGAAATTATTTGAAAAAAAAATATTTTAACAAATCTGCTAATTTTTACACTTTGATGCATTAAAAAATAAACATAAAGGGAAAGAAATATTTTATCATACATGGTTACCTAATACTTTTTATTCAATGTTAAGATGCAAAACTATTTTCCATCCATCGTTACCAACTTTACTGGGCCTATGTCACTCAGGGCACCCGTTTAAATATATGGAGGTAGGGGGGCAGTGACTTTTTCTGATGTTGATTTCAAAAGTGCTCACTTTATCGTGAACAGCCTTTAGACTTATTGCCCTGCTTGGAGTGCTGATGGTGGTCGCTTGCTGGTTGGGACCCATCTCGCAGCATACTCCCTCTGGTGTTGCCTTTGGTCACAGTTTTGCCATCGGTGCTTTTCTCGCAGTTCTCCGCTGTTTTCTGTGCTACTGGTGGCATTTGCTTGCAGGCAGTACTTTTCCTCTGGTAGGGCAAGATTGCACCCCAACAAAGATTGCATCCCAACAGGACATCGGCAGGTGTTCAGCCGGTGGCGGCATTGCCACGCCGATAGAGCATGAAGAGGGCGGCGGACAAATGTCCGACTTAAGTGTTATGCTGTTCCCCCACATGGAGCTGCAGTTGGGTCTTCAACTCCTGGTTGTTGCACTCTGTGTGGTTCGCTCGCAGGTGGTACACTGCCTTCTTCAAGTTGTACACCCCCCATCGGGTGCACATCTCATGCCACTTTCTGGCTGAGAATTGAGTACCATTGTCAGTTAAGAGCTGCTTTGGGTAACCACAATGTGCGAAGAATTTATTCTGCAATACTTTTTCTATGCTTGTCACTCTAGCACTACTTATTGCTAAGCTTCCACCCAGCATGAGAAGTTATCCGTTACTATGAAGATAAACCTCTTTCCCCCTGTTGACCTTGGGTACGGCCCCATAAGGTCAAGACTGACAATCTCGAACGGCCATCTGGGTAGTCGTAGCTGTTGCTGCTGCATGCCATCTGTGGGGCAGGATTTTAATTTTTGACAGTGCTTTCAATTTTGTACATACTCTATTGCGTTATGTGACATACTGAGCCAGAAAAACTGTTCCTTAACATTTCTTATTGTTTGGTCTGTTCCTGGGTGACCTGCCATGTGGCTCACGTGCTCTTGCACAAACGTTTTCTCCTTGATGCTGGGTGGTACAAATAACTTCTGTTTACTCGAATCCTTTGGTGAATATGTTTCCAGCCTGTTGTCTATTACTCTCCACTGCTCAGATCTCTGTGTTGCACAGTTTGCCTTCACCTCTTGTGCAAATGCGCAATTCTCTTGGGCACTCTCGACCTCATGGTTCAAATCACAAATGAGAACGTCACTGTTGACAAGATTCAGCAGGTCTAAACTTGCTTCGCAAAGTGGTTCTTCTGTGTGCGGAGGGAAAATATCATCCCACTCAGAGTTATTGTACACAATGACGTCATTGTTAGGCGTGAAGGCCATAAAACTACTTACTTGAGAAATTGCACTTCTCCAGGCGATGCAAGCAATGGGAAAGGCAAGGGGTGTTTTCCCAGGCGGCTGGACAAAACAAAATTCCGGTAAACTATATGCTATTGATGCTATTGAAAACTAAATGGTTAAAACAAAAATATCCGTGTGACACAGCAACGCCCGTCTGTCCCCTCTAGATGCTGAATGATGACATACTTCCTTATGTGGTGCACTGGTTGCATTGGCAGTCAGGAGGACCACGTGGTACTACTTAATGACATACTTTGCTCAAGAACACTTTCAAACCCTCTGCACTTGCAATTTAACATGCAATAAAATATCTATCATTAACAAACATACTATGAATTCTTGCGAGATGATTTGGGATAAGTTGAGTGTGAAACATGTGAGATGAAACAAAACAAACATTAACAAAAAACACTTGAAAAGAATTAACACTAGAAAGTGCTGTTTCTTGGGGTATCTTTAATGTTTAAGTAATAAGGCTTTGCGTACATCTGCCACAAAGCCCTTGATATTATGTTAAGCCCTATTTGCACCTTTCTGTATACTGCTGTGCTGCGGAGTGTGTGTTCACTCGGCCATGTGCTACACTCGTTGCACTGCACTCACATTCTGCATCTACACTTAATGCGAGGCACAAACACTCCACTGCACCACGGCAATCACTCGTAGAGTGCTGACGTGTGCTGCATTGTAAGATGCTGTGCGACGAGAAAATGGGCTAGGAAGAGGGTAACACGGCACGTGTCATACCGAAGGACCTGGATATATACTTTTTTTAAAGAGAGATTTTTAAATAAAATGTTCACCTTTGACCTTTTTGGAGGTAGGAATATATAATTTTATTTTAAAATAAGGGGATTTATTTTAACTTGCGACACACACACACACACACATGCACACTTTGGAGGCAATGGACACCGAATTCACACTAGAGTTTGTTAATTCAAGACTACTCGATGCAGAATTAAAGGCGAGTCATGTTAAAGAAAACAAAAAAAAGAAGAAGCATATTTCGGTACATCAAAAACAATTTATTCAGTTCACAATCCCACCAGAAGATGCTATGAATGTGGAAGCAGTCTACACCTAGTAGCTGATGGCCCGAATAAAATGTACAGAAATAACTTTCGTGGAAGAGGACAAAATCACTACCATTATAGGCAGTTTAACGCAGCAGCCAGAGGTCAGTCCAGTAACTTTTGTGAAGATGAAAGTGAGGTTACGTTTGTTGCCGCAACTTGTGATAGTGCTGTTATGACAAGTGAAGTGGGTAATGGGAGCATTGACTTTATTTTGGATTTGGGTTATACTGATCATATTGTAACGCCAAACATAGGAGTATTTATGACAGACATATGCGAGATAGATCATCCAGTAAGAATACAGGTGGCAAATGGTGATAATCTGATCTCAGAGCGAAAAGGCATTTTAAAAGTACATGAGAAAGGACGTGTGATAAGAATTGAAGCCTTAATTGTTCAAGGCATCACACTAAATCTACTATCTGTAAAGAAAATTGTTAATTCTGGGAAAAGGGTAAGTCAGTGGTAATATAGCAGAGATAGTAAACAATGGTGATCTAAAAATTGTATGTAGCAGCTCAGGAAAACTCTACTTAACCCAGTTCTCTCTTCCTCCAGAGCAGTGCAACATAACATCAATTGATGACTTGTGGCATAGGAGGCTGGGAGATTTGAATAGAAAATGACTAAGGTCCATGGGTCTTCCTTTTTCAGGGAAGGTGTGTAATTCGTGTTGTCAGGGTAAAGCCAGTTGGCAACCATTTCCTTGAAGTTCATTCCCACAGTTAAGTAGAATTGGTGAATTCCTTCATACCCATAAGGGTGAAACATATTATCAGACCATCATAGAGGATCACTCTTATTTTTGTGTTGTTTATTTATCCAAAAACAAAAGTGAAGCAGCGGACAATTTGATAGATTTTGAAAGAATCCTAGAATCAAGTTGGGAGAAAACTGGACGAGTTGGGTACATTTTTGTTATATTTTACTGTATTTCTCAAAGATTTTGGCATTTTTAAATGATAAATTTTAATAAAATAATTATATTTATTTATAAATGCATCAATTCCTAGATGTATGATCATTTTGATGACGCCAGTCAACTGA
The DNA here is from genome assembly GCA_029891345.1 of Dryococelus australis. NCBI lineage: Eukaryota > Metazoa > Arthropoda > Insecta > Phasmatodea > Phasmatidae > Dryococelus > Dryococelus australis. The sequence continues at coordinate 41,636,371 of CM057009.1, read as the reverse complement.
GTGCTTTACAGGCATGTCAATACACACTCAAAGACTTGCAAGCAGTGTGGAAAGAGATGCCGGGCAGCAGGTAGGGTCATGCCTCTTAAATCCAAAATGGTTATCTTATCCTGGCATTGTGTTACATAATTGCTATGACATCACAATCGTATGTGACTTGAAAATACTAGTCCGGTGATATATAACACTCAATACTTACAGCTTTAAAATTTTTAATTATAAAAACAAATTTAAATTAGTTTTGTTTCTTTTATAGTTTAAATTTTCTTGATTTTCCTTGATTGGGCAGTCGGTTAATAATCTGAAATTGTTAAGGAATGATGGTTTACCGGTGACTGGAATTTTTAACAAATTCTTTAATTTTTTTGTCATTTTTTATTAATAATATTTTTGGGATTTTTTAGAGAAAAATATGAATTTTTAGGGGAATTTTTAAGGGGAAAAGTTAGATTTTTAAGGAAAAAGACTGATTTTGAAAGAAAAAAGGGAAATTCAAGATAGCATCCAAAGCCCCCTGATAGCAATTTCTGTGATGTCCTTTTTTACTACACAGAAAAAATTATTTATTTTTGGGTAAAATAATGGATTTCGGAAGTGATTTTTTGGGTAAAAACAAGTGATTTTGAGAAAAAAAATCCAAAATGGTGGAATCCAAGATGGCAGTCACATGACCGGATTAACAGAATCCAATATGGCGGCCAAAATCCTCGAATCTATATCCTGGAATCCCTTTCATGAAGAGACATTGCCCTACTACTAACATTCCACATGTGTAAATGGACACATGAAGCTAAGAATGGTGGTATTTCTCAGGGTAATCTTGATTCTTCTTTACCATGCCATTCTGTCACTTTATTTTACCCCATCAAGTGTGATGAGCAAAGTTCAATATCCCTAATAAATTGGTTGATAGTCACTTGGTTATGATTTGACTCGTTCATGAGTCCTCCTTGCTATTACACTCTTTTACTCACCAGCTATTTTTTGGATATTTATTACTAAGAACTAACTGCAAGGTTGGGCTTTAATGCCCTCCTGCACATTGACCACTTATTTGTAAATCCAGCAATCATATCCCCAGCTATCACATCATTCATCAGAGTGAAACAGAAATCAAAATATATTGCTTTAAATTTTAATGCTATTGACACATATTGAGGTACCTATCAGATAAAGCAATTTGAAATCCATAGTTGTGTATACCTTTTTGTAATGAAGGAAATTAGTAATAAATAAAATAAAATTATGTGAGGGGAAATATCTTAAACACAAATTATGTAATAGTATATCAATTGTACAGTAACAACTACACTAAAACTCTCAAAAGATGTTTCTGAAGAGATTGAAAAATGTGGACTTATTGTTCAGGGAAACTTCTTAAGTGGATCAATTCACATGGACCTTTATTGATCAAGCCATGGGCGTAGAAAGCATATTTTCCCAGTGGGGGTCCATATTTCAGTGACTTATTTTAAAGCTACAAGACTCATGTGTCTTATATTTCCCCACTCGTTAGCAAGGGAAGGAAGCTACTTTTAAGATAAATTTTTTTAAAATTTGTTACTGCTCTAACATATTTTTATTGCTTCCAACTCCCAATGACTATTTATATTAGACTGCTGGTAATATTATTGCACCTGTAGTCTAGTCTTTTAAAGTAAGTAATAATTTTCACTCACTTACTGGTGGCATTTAATAAAATTATAAAACCATGCAGTTCTTTTTTGAGTCATATTTCAGCAAATTAATTTACAAAAAATTTTAAGTCAAATTAAAAATATAATAGTTGGACTATTTAATCACTTAAACTCAAATATGATTTCTTGAAATGAACTTTAATAACTCTTAATATTATGGATTGTTGATTTTTTTTTAATTTTATAAATAAAATCATACAAATATACAATATTAAGCCTAACACATGAAAAATAAGTTATTGATAGAGAGGCTAATATTAGAGATAGGATGAACTCAGATTTTGGAACCTAACCGAACTAGAACTTAACCCAGAATATTTTTATTGAACCGAACCTGAACCGAACCTTTAAATTTGTACACGAACCAAATTCAAACCGAACTATGCTATAGTTCGCAGAACTCTTGAACTGAATTTTTAAAAATGTCTTATCCTCGCACATATGCCTTCATAGTACAGCCCTAAATTGTTATCTATATATAACAAAAAAACAAATGTGTATAACCACCTTAAAAATACAGTAGATTATGAATGCTAAACAGTAATCAGTGTGTGCACACACGTATATCTGCAAATTAAGTACTTATCATTGTTTGCAGTGGTCCCGTGGATCATTTTAGCAGTGTTGCCCACTCAAGTAATGAGAATTTTGTTACTGGACCTCTGGACATGGCTACGAGGTGCAAAGTGAAAACAACATATATACATACAGCCTTCATAGTTCAGCCACTATTTGTTCAAGTATAAAACACAAACACACTAATATGACTATGTTCACAATTTCATGTCTGATTGTTTAAACATGTGGGCCTAAAATAAACAGTACACATATATCACACACACAACCTGCACAGTTTCACCACTAATAGTTCCAAAACAAAATGGCCATGTTGTTTCTGATGTGGGAAAAAGGTACAAAATTAACATAATATTAACTTTTGGTTTTTATAGAATTGGTTTATATGATAATTTATCATAACACTGGGAAATATATCTTGGTTTTGGATGTGGTATGTGAAAACCACAAATTAGCAACACAAAAAAATGTTCATTGAAAATTTAATTTTTCAAAAACTCAAGCAAATTGCTTATTTTGTATACAATCATTTAAATAAAGAATAGCACCTGGTTTTACACACTATAGAGTTCAAGATATAATGCTGTCATCACTGTTACAAAAACAATAATCAAATATGACTTGTTCGGTAATTTTTGTTGTGTTGCATTGTTATTTTTCAACCTCTTTTAAGTGAAGTACTGTATTTACTTATGTATAGTGCATACCATGATTTTTGCAACTAGTTCCAAGGAAAAAATTTTTCTTTTTTTTTTTACTTAAATTGAACCAACAATTAGTGGGGCCTTGTTAACAAATTATTTTTTATTTTAAATTAATTTGTGGTGATTGCTATATATTTGGAAAATATTTTAATTAAATAACTCCTGGTGCTAAAAGCCAAAATATTGTGGCATTCTGTAAGGTCACGGTAACCTTATGGTCTTTAAAAGAAGAATGTCAACAACTGAGTTGGGTGGCTGGGTTCCTTTTTTTTTTTTATGCTTCTTTTATGCAGTGACAGTCCTTAAAAGAGAAACTGCAATTGCCATAGGCGGCCTGCTTTCTTTTTTGCTTCTTTTAGGCAGTGGCATGCTGGTCTTTTTTTGTTGTACCGATTCTTTTTTTTTGCCGTGCCGTGCCGGTCCTTTTTTTTTTTTGCCGTGGTGGAATGTGAGACACTACCCTTCTCTAAAAAAATGTTTTGCCTCTTCCTTTCATCACCCAGATAGCAATCCTCTAGACTTTTCCACTACACTTCCCTTTAAACATCATAGGACAGTTTAGGAGTGGATAATTTACGACTTCCTCTCTACCACTCCTCAAAAATGTTTTCCTTTATTTTGGGGGGAAAAGGGCACGCTATACATGAGTAAATACTTAAAGTTCGTTAATGATGTTCCTTTCTAGCACATTTCCGAACCGAACATGAACTCCTTCAATTTTTTCGAACCGAACTAGAACCAATCTTTGACATGGCAATAAATTTCGAACCAAACCCAAACATAACCTTAAAGTTCTGGTTCTGTTCGAAATTTGAACATTTGACCCATCTTTAGCTAATATACATTTGAAAAGGAAATTTAAGTAGCTATTTTACCAAGTGTTTTTTTCTGACATCACTTCTGTTTATGAACTCAGTGCACAATGATTGTAAGTTCAGTCTGTCCAGCTCCTCTTTATGAACATGACACAAAATTAAGGAGTTAAGTCACTTTTGTGTCATGGTATTTCTCAGGTAAGTTTTCAGTCTTGTAAGTGTACTGAAACTTCTCTCTGCTTCACATGATGAAGCAGGGTTCGTCGTAAGAAGTTTAACAAGTAGTTCAACTTCACTGAAAAGTTGTCTCATCCACAATAATAGAAACAAAAAACATTTGTAGGTAACGAAAATTCCAGTAATGGATTTAACACGGAAAAAAAAAATTATTCACTTGTAGTGCATTGCACTGACCTCAGGGCTTAAAGATCAAAGTTCTGTAGCACCTTGCTCAAGGGATGAGAACTTGTGCAGTTTTCTAAATAACGGCACCTGAAGTTTTAGCGAATCTGAATCTATTTTGGGGTAACTGTCTACAACTTCCGAAACTTCTCTAGACATTAAAATTGTTTCAAGTTTCTTGTATTGTTCGATGCCTGATTGCTGAAACCAAACCTCTGTTTGCACTACTGCAGTATCAAGTGCTTCATAAAACTGATTGCGGAAGTATTTCCTAGCATCTGTTTCCACATGGCAATTTGCTTCACTGGAGTACTTCTTTGGTGGTTTTTCAATATATGGAGTTTTAACAGGCACCAAGTACAATTTCTCAACATACGAGTTACATCGTTCAAATATGTCATAAAAATTTTTCCTCTCTCCTAGTATCTTTGAATACCCATTTTGCAGTTTCAGCTGCTGCTAGAGCTCCAGAAACAATTTGTTTGCACCCTTGAAGTACTTTATTTTAATTCTCCAAGTGTGAAAATATTTCCACAGCTATGACTATACCAAGACATGTGTTTCCTTGGCCAAAGTTATTCAACAATCCCTTGACTAGTTCGTTGCAATTTTAATTTTCTTATAAAACACCAAGCACAGCACTATAATGTTCTAGGGTTGACCGAACTGGTCCCACACGACATTGCCATCTCGTTGGACATAGTGGTTTTATTTGATTAGGAGACCTTTGTTAATTGAAAGTTCGCATAACCCAGCCTTTAATTTCCCACTCTGACTTACTAAAACACCTATTTCATTAACACACTGTAGTGTTGTAGAAATAACAGAACAACTTCTTGCTACCAAAGCTGTGACAAGATGTGATGCATGAGCAGTGCAGTGAACATAATGCGCTAATAGTTGCTTCATTTTGACAATGGCTTGTGCTCCATTATACTACCCAGACATGTTCGCTGCTCCATCGTATGTTTGGCCTCTCAGGTTACTTAAAGGAAGTTGTAGCCTACATAGTATATCCAAAATAATTTTCGATAGGCTTTCGCCAGTAGTTGACACCAATGAATGTAACCTAATAAACTGTTCTTGGGGGTTGCAAATGTTTGTCCACGTAGCGAATGCAAACTGACTGCTGATCGGTACCAGTTATATCTTGAGTGCCATAAACTATTACATCATAAGAACCACAGTCATTCACTTCACTGATTATGGACAGCAATATTTCTCTTGCAAACATATCTAGAATTTTGTTTTGGACATCTGGACTTGTCCATGTTGTTTTTCTTAGCAACTACAAGTGAAAATCTACATCATCTTGAGATAAAGTTGAGAGATGTACATAATTACTTTCATCATCTTCATGACTATGCACTGCAATACCTTGCCTTATGAGAAATCTTAAAGCTGTCAACATTTTCATGAGGTACCTTTGTGATTTATTTTGCTCCATACGAAGTTTTGAGGAAATTTGAGCGTCAATTGATAAACTGTTCTTGGAATGGCTTATTTGAGTTACAACAAACATGTGTTCCTTGCTTTTCTAATGAACGTCAAATCATTCAAGGGCTTTTATCCTATTTCTGTACCCACCAACAACAAAGGTATTTTCAGATGAACTCTTCAGTTTACAGTGATTTTCAGCATACACTTGATAGCAGAACTGACACAGTACACCAATTTCTGGTTTGGGGATTATCCATGAATACCTAGTTTTCCAGCAATCTTGGAATTTAAGAATTTTCTTCCCGTGTTTTTGTGTTGGTAAATGTAAATTACGTGAAGCTGGGAAGTGTTTTGTCTATGGATATGCACTATTTCCTTCAGAAATGCTGTCCTCATTAGTAGTCGTCGTCTCTGTTTTATTTTTTGCCATTTCACAAGTAGACAAAGGCAATGATCTTTCCTCTTCACGATTAACAACTTTGTCCAGTTTATCTTCACTCTGTGAAATAGAACAAATGCCGTTAATTTCACGTTGAATTTTGTCGTAGCAGTATGACCAAAATTGAGGTATGCAGGAGAGAGAGTGATGTATAATAGGCGCCTTTCCACGAATGCATTATATGTTTTTTGCCCATAGTTCTGCACCACATGATATGAAGTTTCGACTGAACACCCAATTAAATATTTGTATTTCAACATTACAGTTTTGCTTAAGCCTCTGTCACTATAAAATTTTCGTCTTCAGATATATTACATAGTAAAATTTGACGAACAAATATGGCCATGAAATTATTTCCATCTTCATTAAATAAATTTGTCCAAATAAAATCTTGAATAAGTCTGAAAATATGTTACTTTGGCAAATTTTTTATTTGAGCAACCTAGTTTGATTTTAATTACAAATGATAGTCAAAGCTGCTGTTACTTTACCATTCAGTCAACCACTGGGAAGAGTTTCATGATGACGTACCTTATATTCACTTCTGTAATATATTTTAATTTTTAATGTTCAGAGATGTTTTTTACGCAATGAAATTTAATGCTGCTGAGTTCTTAGTGTTATTGTGCATGTGCTCTTCAAAGAGCATTCATTTGAATGCTGTTTGAATGATTTATACAGTTGAAATTCAACTGATTCATATTTAGAGTGTACCTGTTTGTTCTTGGCTTCTAAAGGGTTGCCACTGTCGCTCTGTCGCTATCACAGTCCCGACTTTTCTGAAGACACTGCAGCTTTCAGCTTTACTGAATAGATCAGAAACGGCAGTGACGCGGCTACAACTCTGAAGCCAAGAACATGCACACAAATAACCAAAAATGTCTGTGAACTGTCTTTATACAAGCTGTTCCGCCTTTAACTTCCTGCAACACATTACAATGGACAAAGAAAAGATAACAACATGCTGCAACAAATAATAAATATGATAGAGATTATTGAACACTACTGTAGCAAAGCTGGGGGAAAAACCTCGACGTACGATAACAGTACAATAAAGTGTTGATTTAAAAAAAAAAAAATGTTAGCCGTATGCAATTTTGTACATAACTAATATTTCAAATAAGAAATGCAACTAAATTTAATGGGTTTTTGAATATATCTTTTTATTTAAGCTCTACTCAGAAATAGGCTGCCCACCAAGGCATCACCATTAATTACACTGTTTTATAAACACCATAAATCAAATTTTGTAGCACTAGAACAATTTTTCAAATCCACTCAGGAAATAATTCAATAACATAACCCAGGTGCTCAATTAAATTTAATACTTAACAAATAACCACAAAAATATTTGAATGCACATGTTGCCTCACTCCATTAATTTAAAAAAAAATTGTAAATGTTGTACAAACTGTGTTGCGTAATATTTTCCATAATGCTTTGTTCTGTCATCTTGAATCATTATTGCATTCGGGAAGTTATTGGTTCCTTCCTGTGTCCCAGTCAAAGACACACAATTAGATGTGAAATAAAGAAATCAAGCCAATTTCATATCTCTTTGTTGAGAAATTATATTGCTTATTGTATAACTCTTTTGTATGTCTTTACCTTAAATTATATTACATCCCAGGTAGCTATTACGATGCACAGAGAATATATAAAATTTTGAAATATATGTAACAAAACAATTTGTTTGTTACAAATATTATTATTATTAAAAAAAACCGGACTGGATGTAATTTTTATTCAAACTTTATTTGGGCCAAATTCATAAGGTTAATTGAATTCCATTACATCATACCTATAATTTAAGATAACATTTCTTTGGCTTCTCAAAATTAACTTCAGTAGACTCTCAATTATCAGCGAGTGGATTATCCGCTTTGCGGTTTAACCGCGGCGTATTCAGAAAGATAAAAATAAATTTTGGAAATTTACTCAAACACTGCCAGAACGAAGTTATTTAATAAAACACCCATCTTAACTAATGAAATGTGTAACAGGTACTCTCTGAAAATAACTTTGGAATGAAATATGTTTGTTTATTGATGCAAATGCATGTCAAAATGTATTCCCAAAGGCGTGATGAGCTTAGTTACATCGCAGGACAGCGAGCTGACAACACCGCACAACTCGCTAGCCTAGCTGCCGCCTGCCAGGTATAGCTGGAACTCGGTGCGACCACTCCATCCTCCCACGTATCGCATTCCCACGGTCAGTGTCAGTTTTATCTCGCCAGTCAGTAGTTACGTTCGGTTTGGTTTTTGCTCATTTTCAGCCGAAAAATGTCTGCAAAACGTAAACGTGTGTTTTTTAATTTACAGCAGAAGCTGGAAATCATTAATAAACTTTAAGGAGGAAGTGTATTAAAACAGCTTTCTTTTATGTATGGAGTGGGGGACAACAATTCAGGATATATGAAACAATAAATCCAAACTTATTGAGTTTACAAGCAGTGCGGACTCGACAAGTTGATTGGCGAATAGAAAACTATGAAACTATTGACGTACGCAGAACTATATGAGGCTATGCTGGAGTGGTTTAACCATAAACGTGCTGCGGTAATGCCAGTGTCGGGTTAAGTGTGTGAAACAAGCTCAATATTTTTTTGAAGAACTTAGAATGGAAGGCAAAACTTGTTTCCTACATTAAACACTGTTTTCCACATGCTGAAACAGCCGGCTGTATGCTGCACGTACTGGACAGTGTGGGAGGTGTGTGTGTGACACGGACAACGTGCAGTTAGCTTTGCACGTCTTTGTTTCCCGTCTCCAGGGAGGGGAGGAAGTGGCCTGTTGCCTAGCAACCGAGTGACGTCAGCCTGCCTTCCCTCTTATGCAACTTCAGATTCCAGTATCACTCCGTGATAACACCACATTCATCCCGCTGCGTTGTTTGTATTAACTGTAGCTGCACGTTTCTTGCAATGTTCATGAGAGAACTACCGTGATTACCCACATATTTTACACACTTTATATTCTGGTTTTGTAAGTTAGAAATCAGGGGTGCGTAAATTACGCATTTTTTAAATTTTTTGGTTTGGTAATGAATAATAGGATACGTAAATTATGCAAGGCAGTAAAATATGCAGGTAAATACAGTAGTATGTCAAGGATAGGCTAGGTTTCACACTGAAACACCCAGTATTCAGTTACAACAATACAAAACTTAGTGTTGGAAAAACTGTATTTTTCTCTTAGTATGCAGTTATCTGCGATTTTGGGTTATCTGCTGCAATCGTCCCCTTCATTATCGCGGATAATCGAGAGTCGACTGTATTTAGTAATAACCAATAGGGTTTTAACTCACCAGTATTGTTTTCAACGTCTTTTCATCGGACTTCAACCACTTGTCAAGCGTGGATATCTTCATTTCTTATCACCAATAAACTACACACATCACTCGGCATGTGAATGCTAGATGAGTTTTGTCTGGTCAGTGACACACTGCCAGAAATTGTAGTGCTCATTAGACCTGAGTCGCCCCTGACAATGGATGGAGAAGGGGGAGGTTGTGTTGGTACGCACCAATCCCACGAAATGGCAAAAGTGAGGTAACAGAATGACAGTTATTTACTTTTCACTCGCCAGGTCGTTGTGACGCAAAACATTGCATTTACTTTGCATGCTTGCCAATACTGCAGCTAATATGTGGCTTTTAGTTTGTTTATATTAAATTTAATGAAGTAATTTTTTCCAGTTGTAGCTTTAGGAAAGGAAAGTGAAGAAATACGTGATGAGGGAAACTCGTGCTCTTTTTTCCCTTTTCCTTCTATGATGACCTTGCCATTTAATTGTTTGCTTTTGATACACACGACTATATTCTATGTAAATTGCAGACAAATTCCAATGACTTTAAGTTCATCTCATGCAGAATGCACACCTTAAAGTAAACAGCTTTTCAGGTGGATGTAATATTATAAACAAACAATATTTGTTGTTTCAAGAAATTATGTGATAGTTACTGAGAACAAGACATACACTGAAAAAAAAAAAATTCAGGTAAAGTTTGAAAACTGTAGTGGAAGATTTTAATCTATACATAATACGTAAATAATACCACACATCAGGCTGCAAAAATAGGAATGTTCAGCATCGCTACTGTACGCAGTTGGTATCTTCCCCATGCATTTGACTGTTTCCTGAGCAAATGTATTGACACTACCAAAGATGTATGTATGAAAATTAGCTTTCTCATACATGCTTTCTTACTACAGGCTGTTCAAAATCATCTGAGCATTATTGAAAGCCCTGCTTAAGAGCTACTTGTGTGCACATTGTGTATTCTTACACCTTTTATGGGTTTAATCACTTTATCCATGCGTCGGTCAAGTGGAATTGTGAAATCTTTGGAAAACTAAATATTTTACTAATTGGCTCTTTCTTACTCTTACGTGCATAAAAAACAGAGCAAAATAAATAATTTCAATACCTATTCCGAAATATTTACCAAAGCACTTTTAATTCAGTGTTAAGACATGAAACTATTTTCCCTCCATTGTTACCAACTTCTCTGGATGCATACCACTCAGGAAGCCCGTTTAAATATATTAAGGTAGGGGCATTGAAATTTTTCAAAGGTTGATTTCAAAATTCCTACTATCCATGGGGGTCATAATTACTCCATTGGGGGTCCAGACGCTCACGACCCCCACAGCTTGCTTCTACACCCATGGATCAAGTGCACAATTATTTATTATGTTAATTTACTATAGAGCAAATTTTAAAAAATGAAACTCTTTAAAATGTTTTGTTATATTAATTAAAACAAATATCTAGCTATTAAACATACATTTTGAATTTGTTTCAGGAGAGAGCAAGAGCAGCTGCATTGGGATATCCTGACCCCACAAACAGCTCATTTGAAGCTACTACGCAAATGTACCATAACACACTTACAGAGTGCCTGCGCCGCATTAAAGCTCTCAAAGATGCTGCAGAGCAAAAGAAGATAGCTATTATGGTTGCAAGTCATAATGAAAATACTGTCCGGTTTGCCATTGAAAAGTAAGAGGCTCTACTAAAAATCCTTGCATTGTGTTATTGTGTCTGCATGTAGTTTAGTTTTACAAGATTCTAAAAACTTTAGCTTAGTCATTATATTATTGCTAATGACACTTAAGTGAAAATTTACTAGCCTAGTGCTTTTAATTTTTTTCAAAATTAGAATGATTTTTTTTTTTCGTATTCCATTTTTATCACATATAAGTATATAGTTAATAATTGGCTATTATTGTAAGTTGTAGGATTTAGAGAATTCTGGGCCAGGATTTTAGTAGTAGGTACCAGGAGCCATCCACCAGCTCAGTTGATGTCATGTCAGGCACTTCAAAATTTTCCATTTTTTTCTCTCCAAAGGCCTCATTTGGCTTTCAAAATTGTCTATTTGCACCCTAAATTTCCCCTTCCTCCAACTCTGTGTTATTTTTAAAAATTTGTAAAATAAATGCTTGCTCCTCAATGTGGCTGAGTGACTGCTCAGTGCAGCCGAGGTACCTGGAAAATCAGAAAAATGTCAGCCACATTAAGCAATCAATAAAACAAAATCCTTTAAAAATTATTTTCTTTTAATGTGAATTATTTTATAATTAAAAAAACTTAAAGCATAGGTACACTGTTATTTATCCTTAGACTCATGTTTTCCAATATGCTGTCATAACCATTGCCTAACCCAATTACAGGACTGCAATATTGGATTTAATAGTTATGCCTCTTACTTACCCAACCACAACCCAGTCTCATCACCTCACTTTACCATCACCCCTCCTCCCTCACCCACACACCAACCGCCTCTCAGTCTCATCACTCCACCATACCATGACCCCGCCCACTCTCCACCAACCTCAAGCCCTAACTTTTCTTACTTAAGTGAATTATAAAATGGTTCAGAGTATCAAAAATTATATTGGAAGGATTAATACATACGACCCCCTCCCTTACAGCCAAAGACCCATCACCTCTCCCACCCCATACCTGCCAATCACACCACAACCATGAAATTCCCCCCACCAATATGTCCATCAATCATCATACAACCATGAAACCCTCCCCAAACCAAGCCTCACCAACATGCCCTCCTCTTATCTCTCGACCATGAACCATCTGCCCACCCCATCCCCCCAAAATGCATTAACCTCCTCAATCTCTTGCCTCTCACCCCTTCACACTCCACTCCCGAGTCAGGCCCATGGCTGACAGTGTCAGAACAATTGTAAATGATCAGACATTTAGGATTACCGTACATCCATAATTAAATTTAATTTGTTTAAATTTCTTTATATAATGTTTGAAAAATTTCCAAATCTTTACAAATACAGTATAATATATTGAATATGCATTTATAATGCAAAGTCCATTTATAAATTAAACCATGTAAAATTTGCATTTTCTAATGGAGGCAGTTGGATTTTAACCCTACAACTCTTTGGTTGGAATGCACGCACCTTAACCATTCGGCTACAAGAACATATAATAGCTGTATTTTTGTGCAAATACTTACATTTTTTATATATTTTACATATAGTTTGTTATCAGCATTAATTAGTAATGTGGTAGATGAAATAAGATGTACAGATGTAAGGGGTCAGGCCATGATTCATGCACAGTCACGAGATGAGCAGAAACTCTCACCAGGGTTATTATGTCGCCATGTGACTGGAGGTTTAATGCTGACACATACTCTTCTGCTCCATTGTAGACCACAGAGCATGTGAAATGCAAGTACAGGGAGACTGTTCACTTAAATATATGAAGCAATTGTGACCACGTACACGTTTGATCTAGAGGCATCCTTAATTTATTATACATTATTTGAACACTGAATTGCACATGGCACTATACAAACTCAAAAGGAATGTTATTGAACAGTACAAGAAAAACTGTTGCACAAAAACACATACATGAGGCATTGCCTGAGCCAGTCCTAGTTAAGTATGCAAAGTCACATCACAATAGAAATGCCTGAAGGGGAAATAATTATTTAATGGCCCTCCGAGACAATGGTGGGACCATACAATGCCAGCTGCAGCGCAAATAAAATGGTTTCAAATATAAATTAAACAGACAGAATTACAAGATCAGTGTTAATAAAAGTGAGATCCCCACATGACACATGAGATCAAACGACTGGCAAATGGCCATCGGAAGTGGAGATATTAGCCCGTACCAGAAGTGGAGGCCCATGTGCATGGATAGTGAAGCATGATCAAAATAGAATGAAGACTCTACACTGATGAAAAGAATGTGCACAGGCATGCACTGCAAAATATGTACATAAATACCTTATTTGCTATTTAACAAAAACATGTACAGGAGTGCACAGGAAAACAAATACATAAAAGCCTTAATACTGACAGCACAGGTTTCTTTGGCTTCAGCCATAGGCCAAACTTCGATGCTGCACTTTGCACATGTGTCGACATATAAAACACACGTAACATATGCATCACACACATTGCATGACCTTTCATTACGTGTGCACGTGGCTGATTATGGGCTTATGTTGGCCAAGGGATGAGGTCGTATAACAAACACCTCTTCACTAGGCTGTCATGGGCGCAAGCACATGAAACCAGAATACATGCATCCTGATGTATAGGGGTGGTGTGGCACTAGGCGTCGCCAGCTTGTCTGTGTCATGGGTGAGAAAAGAGGGTCTGCCACAACAGGAGTGGTCCCACCTGCAGCGGTGGGTGCATCATTTTTAGCATCTCAGCATTATTTCCAACGGGGTAGAGTGTGGGGTGGCCTCTCCATGCTAAATATGGTGCTTGCAGATTCCCCTAACCCTGCGGAGAAGTAGGGTTGCATCCATACAATGTGTTCTTAATCCCAGTTACCCTTCATGGCTGGATGCGCTATCCCTTGAGATAGGCTCATAATTTAAGTACCCAGCATCTCACCAGCCTTACCTTTGAGGAGGGGCTTGACATCTGCCTCAACTACTATGCAGTGGAGGTCAGAGGTGTGCAGGGACACATCCGGCAGCCAATAGAACCAGGCTCTCTCAGAGTTTCTGGTCACAAAAGGGGTTTGCTTGACAAAAGGTTCTGAGACTGCTGGTGGGAAACCTGTGAAATCTGGGGATGGGATTAAGCAACAGTCTAGTCCCTGCAGGGGCCCTGTTGTGCATGTGGGGGTACAGGCCCGACGTCTACAGGTGTAGAGCCTTCGGTGGGAATCCCACAAAATTGGTGGGCTGAACAAGAGATCACTTGCACTGATTTTTACTCAAAATTTATTCCTTAGTACGAGGCGCTTACACTGTTCCAGTATTAAGGCATGCTGGCAGCCTACACATAAACAAAGAGACACGTGGCCAATAAGAATAGTTACGTGAGTTAAGTCCCTGGTGCTTTTTTGAGCTGCCTGGGCTGAGAACGACACTTCTCCTGGGATGAGCAAAGAAATTACGTGAATTAAGTTCCAGAATAAAATTAATAACTATTGATATAAGGTGTTCATGGTAAAGTGAGCACTTTTGAGGGCCTATAGTCCATTCACGACTGGAACATACTTATGAAAATCAAACTTTGAAAAAACATCCTAGCCATTAGCTGCATGCATAGCTAGTAAAAAAAGTGGTGGGTGCGGGTACTGTACCCACTCCTGTCACTTTTTTTACTAGCTATGCATGTAGCTAATGGCTAGGGTGTTTTATCAAAGGTTGATTTACATAGGTCTGTTCCAGTCGTGAATGGACTATAGTTACTTTTGTTCTTTCGGCCATTCTTTATCCTTTAACCCCGTTTTAAAATGAATATTGCTATGTGAGTAATAAACACTGTGTGTGTGTATACCGCCGCACTCGGAAGTTATGTCTAATGCTATAATAATATATATTAATTAAATATCATTCCAAATGAGAGGACTTACAGAAGTGTTCATTTATCCATGAACAGCATAGTCATAAAGAATGGTACAAGATGTTGAAGAGCCTGGGGGTGCATGTCCACTCTCTCAGTATGTGCAGAACCAACTGGCTGAGCATGGCGGGCCTGCTAGGGACCCCTGCTTGAAAGCGCGCCAAGTGCATCAAGTAAATACACTGGCACATTTACTGGGAAAACAAATACACAAAAAAACAATTGCCCATCACTACAATACAAGAACACTTTACATCTTTATTTTGCGTGAGCAAATTGAGCATAAAGAGAAATTGAATTGGTATTAAAACTAATATGCAATATAATTTAAATATGCCATGTGGCTATCTCTCTCAGTTTGTTGCGTGTATGTTAGGTTTGTTTATGTTTTAGCATTTTTATTATAATTAATGTAAAAATCATGTGCACCCGTATTTATGTTAATTCTAGGGTGGCAGCAGGTGACTCGTGGTGGACGAGTCCACTCAGACCCCAGGAGCGGTGTGGGTAGCTATGCTCAAATACATGATTTACAAAGCCCATTTTTACTGTGGCAGAAAAAAACAGGATTTGTTTACTTGGTATTGAAGCCCAAAAATAACTGAATATTTTACACACTTGCACTACTCGCACAACACACACATGGGGACGTAAACAGTGAATGGAGGGGGCATACAAGGGGTTTTGTGAATACTGTAACCACTGTGTCCCCCTTGCTACATTCATTTCCCCGACGGTATTCTTACTGGGAACATCTATGGGTAGTATTGGTCAGCCCAGATTATCACGCCCTCAAAAGATCTCTCTTGAGGGCATGAATGCGGGATGGTCACCTGACTCCGACAGTACTCAGATGGTAGCAAAGGTGTAGTACACTCTGGTGCATGTCGCCAGCGTAGGAGTCATGGAGTGGGTGACCGCCATGTTCGGGCCGACTGCCCCCAGTAGAGGGCACGTTGAAGCTGTGCTGATGTAGCGGGACAAACTGGTTAAATGAGGAGGGACGTGGCATCCGTCAATTGTATTCAGGAAACCACTGTGAATACAACAGAAAACCACAAAACACAAGAGAAACTTAGGTAAAACAATATAATTTCATCTGAAATCAACATTGTAACATGTAATACAAACTAACAGAACACAACAGAAAACCATTGAATCATCAGGAAATGCAAATGAAGCCTTTGCAAAACATACAATAATTCAATGGATATCACAGGAAATTAACAGATTCAGCACCATTGTAACCAATAAAATATAAGCAAAATTAATTAAAACAATAAGGAATACAATATATACTAACAAAATATATCGCAACAGAAACCAATGGAAACCACCTAAATACAACCAAAAATTAACTGCCAGCAGCACAAAATAAGCCAACAGAACACAACAAATAAATTAAAACAATTAGAATACATAACAATGAAAAAAAAATGGAACGGAAACCTCTGGAATCCACTGGAATACAAAAAAAAAAACTGACACAAATGGTATGCAAGAGAAACCAATGTAATCTACTAGAATGTAACAGAAAACATCATGCTACAGCACAGCAAACACCAATGGAAACTACCTACTAGAATACAACAGAAACCAGCTGGCTACAGCACAATAAAAACCAACAAAACACAGCAGAATTAAATTTATACAATCTGAATACAAAAACCCTCAAAATACTTGTAGCATTGCAGGAGGTTATGTAAATATTAATAGTTTTTATAATTCTTTTTCGTCTGACTTTTAGTTTAATTCCCCTTTTTAATTGGTCAATAGGTGTAATATTCAAAAATTCCCTTTCATGCCATGTGTAAAAGTAAGGGCTTTATAAGTTTTAATGCGAGGTTGTATTTCGGTTGTATCTGTAGTTCGTTGGCATTTTTTATTTCCAGAATCTGAGCGTGGTTGCATCACTTTTGAGTTTTTTTTTTTTTTTTTTTTTTCCAACTTCTGTTAATTTTGCCCTGCCATTAGCAGTATTTGTTTTGAAACCCTCGCAGTGATGCCATTGTTAGCCAATAGGAGGCCCGAGTCCCGGTCAAGTGATATTTTTAGACTTTAGTTCAAGGAGTGGGGAGAGCTGCGCGTGACTAGCTGAGTGCAAAGAGCCGTGGACTCTTCTGCAAATGAATATCAGCCTTTGAAGAGGAAACTTCGGGAGGAAAATTTTAACCTACACCCGCAAACTCCCGCGGCTGGAAACTCTTTGTTCAAGTAACATTTAATTCCAAGTACTTTAGACTATTAACCTTTTTCTGCAAAAAATTTTCCGCATGTGTGGAAGACTGCTAGGGCGTCAAGGGGGATAATGTTTCCTCTCTTTGCCTTCATAAAATTGTTCTCGTGAGGCGAGTATTTTGGAACATTACTTCAAAAATCTTCTGTGATGCTGTTACGTTTGAAAGTCGTTAGTTGAGTGAAGATATTTCAGTTCGTGGCCGTGTTTTTGTAAACTGTTGTGGAAATAAAATATAATTGAGGCATATTCCAAAATGGAAGTACCTTCTTTTTATTTTTTAAACTGGTGCCAGAGTCTTGTGAATAACCTGACAGAGTTAATGTGGACTGTGTTTGTAGCAGGGCAGCTGACTGACTTTTGCCACGGCACAGACTATGACACAACAGAAACTGATAAGACACAACATCAATAATGGAAACCACTAGCATACAACATAAATCAAATGAGTTCATCACATTTTAAAACCAGCAGAATGTAATGAAACCAACATAACACAATATAAACCAATGAAACATAATAGAAACAAATAAAACTCTACAGAAACCAACAAAAGACACCATAAACCAGTGGAAACTACTAGATCATAACAGAAACCAGTGGAATCCACTATAATACAACAAAAATCATTAGACAGTGGCAGAACAGAAACCAGTGGGAGCCACTAGAACATAACAAAAACCAATAGACTACAGAACAACAGAAACCAACGGGACACAACAGAAACTAATAGAATCCACCATAATCTCACAGAAACAATAGACTAGAGCACAACAGAAAACAACAAAACACAACAAATTCCAGTGGTAACCACTAGAATACAAGATAAGCCAACAGGCTATGGTACTTCTAAAACCAACAGACAGAAGTCAGTAGAAACCACCAGAATACAACACAAACTAACATATTAATTTACAACAGAAACCAACCTAATCCACTAGAAGATGTTGTACCCCAATAAAAAACAATTAAAACCATTGGGTTCAGTGTTTTTACTGGCAATAGGAACCAACTGAAATCATTGATATTGTTTCTGTACACTAAATTTGTATACAACAGAAGCCACTGGAATCCAATAAAAGCTATTTATATTACCAGTGAAAAACAAAAGGAACCAACAAAAATACATTAGAGTGATAATTTCACACAACATAGACCACTGAAATTCCTGTGGGATATTGTTGGTTTCTGTTGTACATTTTTGGTAGGGTACATATATACTTTTTACTCTTCTAATTCATTATTGAAATGTATACTGTATGAATTGCAACATCCAGAATTATTACCACAGCTAGGAAAATGAAATATAATATACGGATTAATGTGGCTTGGCTGCTAGCGAGGGGCAGAGTACGCTGGATTTGAGAGAAACCCTGATTCATGGCTAAAAACTTATCAGAAAATTTACGAAAATAGTTGTTATGTCCTTAGGGCACCAGGTCATCTACACACGGGTGAGCACATGGAAACTCGTTCTCAGGGCAGTGATAGGTCGACAACCACATGTTTTTCCCCCAGCAGCACACGTTAACAAGAGATCCTACAGAGCCTTCAGAGAGAGGGTGTGGCACTAAATAGGCAGAAGTGCAGCGTTGAAGTGAAATGTGTTACATTTTTGGGCCATCAAATAAGTGAGGGTCGAGTCAAACCAGACAGTGATAAAGTTTGCTCTATAAGAGAAATTCAGGAGTCATCGGACACTAAAGAACTCTGCAGATTTTTGGGTATGATAAATTATCTAATGAAATTCACCCCTATATTTGCAGAGAAAACAGAAGAATTGCAAGAACTTCTCAAAAAAGACAATGAGTGGATCTGGGATATGGCACAAAAGGAGGCAGTAAATAAATTGAAAGAAGTGATTCCCAAAGAACCGGTTATTGCATTATACCAAAGAAATGTGCATACAAGAATTGCAACAAATGCCTCGTCATTTTGAGTGGGTGCTTGAACTACAGCAACAAGATGAGTGGTGACCAGTTATGTATGCATCATGTTCCCTTAATGTAGTGGAGGAAAAATACGCCCAGATAGAAAAATAAGCTCTTGCCATCACGTGGGCATGTGAGAAATTTTGCAGTTACATTTTGGGATCAAAAATATACATTCTTACAGATCACAAACCCCTGGTGCCATTGCTTTATTTTAAACCCTTAGCTGATCTAAATGCAAGACTGCAATGATTTAGGATGTGTCTGATGTGTTTTGAGTATAGTGTGGTACATGTACTGGGAAAGAGTTTCTACATCCTGGATGCATTGCCCAGGAAAGGATAATGGGAATAATGCAGAGGAGGAACTGTTAATGCAGATGATAATAGCTAAAACCCCGTTCTCGGACACTAGGTTTGAGGAATTAAGAAAACCACAAGAAAATAATGCGGAATGTTGCCAACTGAAAGGCTATATACAGGATGGCTTTCGAGAGAAAAACAACAAGTTTTGAGCATTTAGAGGTCAACTCTCATTCTATGGAGGACTGATTATGTATGGAGCCAGAATCTTTGTCCCAAGTGGCTTACGACATGAGATGCTACAACAGATCCATGACGGACATATGGGCAAGCAAAGGACTCGGTGTGGTGGCCCTATATCCCAATGTCATAAAATAACTGGTGGAAGATTGCGGTCAGTGTGTGGAACAAAGAGGTCACAGGGCAGAATCTATGAAAATGACCTCATTGCCACGATCACTATGGCTGTTACTAGGCATAGATATCTTTGAAATTGCTGGGCTAAAGTACATAGTCATTCAGGACTATTTTTCTAGATTTTTTGAGTTGGTACAGTTACCAAACTCAACATTGACAACCGTCATAACAAGACTTAAAAACATATTTGATCATCATGGCATTCCTGAAGAAGTGCGTACTGACGGGGGCACGCAGTTCACGTCATCAGAGTTTCAGAAGTTTGCAAAGGTGTATGGGTTTTTGCTAACTACATCAAGACCCAAATTTGCCCAATCAAAGGGGAAGCAGAGAGTGTGGTGAAAATAGCAAAGAATAATCTCTCTAAATCAGCAGACCCAAACCTAGGATTGCTCACATACAGGGCAACACCTTTAGAAAGTAGACTGTCACCAGCAGAACTTTGGGAGAGCACTAAGAACCACGTTGCCAGTAATAAATCTATAATAGCAGCCAGGTGAGGAAACGCCAGAGTTTAAAGCATTCTGTATGAAAGACCGAAAACTGAAAGAACACCACAAGAGGAACTTCGATGGAAGACATGGAGCTAAAGAACTAAGACAACTGACTTGAGGAGAGAGAGTATGGATCCCCGATATGAAGCATGATTGGAAAATACATGCATATCGTCCTTTTCCAAGATTATACATAGTCCAGACATGGCAGGGCCAAATGAGAAGAAATAGGGTGCAGTTGATTCCTTTACCTGAAGGAAGTCGACTAGATGGGTCCTTTCATGGAGCACCAGAAATGGTGTGACTATGGTCATCCGATGAACCATCATCCTCTCCTGGATCCCCAGGAGCATCACCCTTTCAAGGGTTTCCACGAGAAGAGACCAGTGCAATGGGGCAAAGTACAAGTGTATATAAGACATGCAGTGGACGAGTGGTAAATCGGCCCAAGAGACTTGATCTATAGAAGAGGTCATGTGCTTTAAATAGCTTGCTGGGTTATGTGTAGTGTGCTAGAGTGGTGTGATTTGTGCAGCTTATATAGAAGGGGAGATGTGCTGTAAATAGCTTGCTAGATTATGTGTTTGTAAACAATACCAAGGTCAACCTGGGTAATCAGGACACAGGCAGTCAGTATGGACAAGCCATAAAGAGTGCATACAATTGGTCACGGTGCGTGAGACAATAACACTACACATCCTGTGTCTAAGAACTTGTTTTGTAATGAATACTGACAGTTTTGAGCAAGCTCCTCTTGATGATACTGCAATGCCTATTGCATCACTGGCACACACATACTGAAACATTGCATCAGTTTACACCTATTCAAAAACCTCTCTTAGTATCGATATGTCAGCAGTGGCTTACACACAGTTTGGCATTGTGGTAGTCATAATTTTACGCGTTTAATCACTTTTGCAACTATTCTGGTGATATAGCTTTGTACTTGTTTACTTGTTAGTGCATGATCAATATATTTAATTTACTTAATGAATTTTTGTGACACTTTTCAAGTGTTGTTAAAGTGGTGTTATGTTTTAGTTTTGACATTTCACTTTTTAATTTATAATTTTTTTTTAACATCATAAAGTGTTTTTAGTATTGTGTGTTTATTTTATGTAATCATTCCATCTATTAGAGGAACTCTTTTTGGGTATTGATATAGAATGTTACATTAAGATTAAATAAAGTAATTTATTACAATTACCAGTATTTTTAAAACATTTTCATATGTACTGTTACTAAGTGGGAAACTTAACTTGGCATGTAAAACATAGTAAATTACTTACACATTAAAGCAGGCATTTAAATAATTCCTAATTGGTATGGTTGATTGAGCCATAAATTACAAAATTCTGTGATTGCTTTAAATTATCAGCAAATATAATTTCATACCTAAGAGTTGCATGATATTTTATTTGTTTCAGAATGAAGGAAATTGGAATCCTGCCAGAGGACAAAGTTATCTGTTTTGGTCAACTGCTAGGGATGTGCGATTATATCACATTCCCCCTAGGTATGTCGCAAAAAAGTTACTGTGATAAAATCTTTGAGAATGTTTATTATTAGGTGAAATTATCTAAATACACATTTACACATTTTTTTTTACAGTTTTTTAAAGTCGTAGCAACATTTTATTCAATATTGGGTTTCATGTGGGCTTCATGGCCCTTGTTAGAGTGTGGGCATGTGATGGGTTACTGGTTCAGACATCAGAAGATTGTATAGGTTATGGTGTTGGAAATGGGTTTATCAATATTTTACCAGGTTAGGGTGCTAGTGCGGAGAGCACGAGTGATTTGGGGGTCGTGGTGTCGACAGCCCTGAAGTGGCCTCCTCTAATGTTCCACCATATTGCTGCTGATAATGATAATGCTATAATTCCATACTACCTAGACTAGTGGGGGTTCTTTAGCCTCCCCCAACACTGTACTCATTCCCATTAGGAATTGTTACAGGCCATTCCTACGCCTTTACCAAATTACGAAAAGACATGAGAAATGCTTATACGGTAGTGAAGCAGCCGGATAAATAAATAAGCACATTAATGAACTACAACTTTTTATTTCTTTTGCTCCCTCCATTGAGGCAATTAAACACATTATTCTGGAGTAAGGAGAGCACTGATGCGGAGAAAAGGCACAAAATCGCCTGCATGGATTTACATGAAATGATGTCCCAGACATCTAAAAGATGAACTGGGTGGTGGAGTGGCACACTCCCTGGGCTACAAAATGCTTAAAGGATCCAGTAGATTACATATTAACTATTGCACACTAACATGATTGATGAGAAAGTTGAAGGCCCGGGGAGGTCGCACATGGACAACCGCTCCACACGTGTACTCGAATGCTACTGACTAGGGGTTGGCATAGATCTCTCTGACTATCTGAGCATTCCCGTGTACCCATGAAAAAAATTGTTAAATACTAATATGTAATAATAAATTAAATGAAATGGACATGCGCAGTGCTGATAATGTGAGGACTCATAAAATACTATAATCTTTACTTAATAATACACAATCAACAAAAATATAAGATATTTTGGCACTTATGACTGTTGCTGTTAACGTGGCTCATAACCTCAATTGGTAGGTATTTTCAAGGAGAGCATGTGTTGCCCCTAGTCCACTGTCTATAATGTTTATTATGACAGGACACTGAGAAATGTATGTTTAACTTGAAAGTGCATTGCACTGAAATAAAAACATGCTTTATATCAAACACTGGAAAGTGTGGTTAACCCGCCACGTGGTCGATACGTTACGTGTTCTATTCAAATGTTCATGTCTGCATTTAACCTCTTATGTGTGTGATACTGGACATAATAATGACTAAACTAGTGAAACAATAATTATAGTGAATACATTGCAAGCGCAAATATATACACATCAAGCACTGCCTGATAATAATGTGAGAAACACTGTGCTGAAATTACTATTGAAGCACTGCATGAATATATGATGCTGGACATTGCGCAATACAAATACATATCATTTACAAATAAAATAAATTCACTGGAGAATACAAACACTATCAAACACTTTAAGACACAAAAATAGCATGCACTGAAATAGAATATACTAATTTAAAAAGGCCATGAAAATTTAAGATGTAAATATCATCTTTAGATGCACATAGTACACTGCACAATCAAAACAAACACTACACACAAATATTAAAAGGATAACAATGCACACACATAAATAAAAAGGGGAATGGGGAAACAAAAAAATAAATCAAATAAATGATTACTTAATACACTGCACTATTGCATGCCCATACGCACACGTGGATGACTTGGTTGACACACAATGCTGCTGTCACATGGCGATGAGATGAACTGTTGATGGTGCTGCTGATAAAGAGGTGAACGGCGTGGAGGGCTCTCACGTAGCACACATCAACCCCCCTTCCCCTTCTCACTATCGGGAAGCCATTCACTCGTCGTTAGCAGTGCTCTATCTTCCTAGCTGCAGCTGGCAACTTACGGCCGGAGCTTGAGACGTGGCCACAGGTTATAACCGCTTTGTTGCTGTTGTGATGGGCAGGGCTGATGATCCCATGATGGCGATGGCACTGCGATGACTGAGGTGAGTGCTGTGGTGTACCCGCAGACTGTGCACATGGCACATCGGGTGTAACGAGCCCACTTGGAGCAGCAGGGAGGGGAGGAGAGCCCCTCTGTCCTAGGCTCTTCACTACTGCTGTCGGCGTGTTGTGGGCGACTTAGGTCAGGTTGGTTGGCATCCCCAACATGCTGTATTGATGTACCTGACCTACGTACATATAATCCTGCTGATGATGCTGAGGGTGAATGGTGTCTCAAGGGCTTCATGACACCATTGGGTGGAGGCCTCATCTGACGATCCTGGCCATCCTCAGATGGCCCGCCAGGCTTGTGGGTGACGTCATGATGTTCTGTTGCTGACAGCTGAATGGTGTTCGCAGGATGTTGCTGGTATCCGCGGCATCACCAGTGGATCCTCTGCGGACGAGATGGCGTTGGGCATCGCAGCTGTGAGCGTACTGAGCACAGCGCTATCTTGATGTTCGTCAGTTGAAATTTCAGCGTCGGTGGGCAAGGCTGATGGTGCTCCTTCTTGGTGAAGGCAGGTCGATGCCGGGCATCGCGACGCCAATGTTGACAAGCCGTAGGGCGTCGCAATGAAAAATGGCAGATCATCGCCTGCTAAAGCGCACCTTATAGCAGGAATCGCTTTGCACTCCAATGACGGTTTGTGGGCTGCTCCATTTTTCAGCAATACCTGCACAAAATCCCTTCTGTCTAGCTGACTGGTGGTGATCAGCTGGAGCTGTGGCTTTGGGAAAGGTGGAATCCAGCACCCACTGTGATGTGGAGCAATTCTGGTTCTCCCTTGCCTCCTGCATTTCCCACTCATGCTTCTCCTACCTACTTTCCCCTTACATGGGGCATATGGTGCACCCTCTCACTCCAGTGGTGAACTCGCCGGGGACAGGGAGGTGGTTGCAGCCTTGCAGCAGTTGTGCCTGTGTTTTCCCCGTAGCCTGGTTCATGCGTGTGTGTAGCATGAAGAGGGCGGCGGGCAGATGTTCAGCCCAGGATGTGTGGTTATCACCCACACACAGACATAATTGTGTCTTCACTTCCTTATTTTGTCATTCTGTTCAGTTTGCAAGTAGATGATAAACCTCTGTTGTGTGGTGCTGCATGCCCCATGTCGTGCAGAAGTCTCTCCACTCATGGCCGGTAAACTGGGTCCCGTTATGGCTGAGCGCTGTTCGCAGGTATCCCCAGCAGGCAAAAAATTAATTTTCCATCATTTTTCTTATGGTTTGTGCTCACACAGTCGAAATGGGGTACACCTCCACCCACTGCGAGAAAAAATTTGTGACAACTAGAGTGAAACATTTTCCGGCGGGTGTCCTTGGACATAGGTACAAGAGATTGAAGGTTACAGTCTCGAAGGGCTCTTGGGGTTTCTTCGGCTGTTGTTGTTGGAGTCTGTCTGTGCGACGACTTTTATAATGGTTACAGGTAACATATGCACGCACAAACGCTGTGGCGTGGACTCACATGCCTGGCCAATGAAAGTACTGTAACACATTTTTTCGTGTCTGAGCTGTGCCAAGGTGGCCTGAAAGATTGCTGGCATGGGCATGTTGTAATACTAAAATACATGCTTTGGCTAGAAGATAGATGCACCACAAGTCACTGTTTACATTAGCGTGTGACTCAACACAATTATCGATTACGCACTACCTGTCTACCGTTTGTTGTGCACACACAGTTTTCCACTTGCTGTTGACTGGGCATTTATCTTGCTCATCGATAATGCTTTCCCGTAGTGAGGACAAAGTGGGCATAGCTGGTAGCACTGCTATGTTTGTACACTGAACTGACGTGGATGGCGTGTTTTCTTGCGGGGGGGGACGAAAATACCTTCGTACACCTCGTTGTGTACCACATGCAGCAGGTGTAGCCCCAGAAAAAATTACAT
This sequence comes from Dryococelus australis, assembly GCA_029891345.1. Classification (NCBI taxonomy): domain Eukaryota; kingdom Metazoa; phylum Arthropoda; class Insecta; order Phasmatodea; family Phasmatidae; genus Dryococelus; species Dryococelus australis. Next base: position 41,610,570 of record CM057009.1, on the reverse strand, counting down.
GCTCTATTTGCAGATGAGGCAGGTGAACTACTAGAGGTATAAAAAAATTAATGTTATGAGAAACACTGCATTAGAAAAATAGCATATATGGTGTGGTTATTATGAACATGTACTCATCAGTGTGGACAAAACAAGGATGGCCATTGCAATAGAACAGGCCTGGTTATAGGGGGGGGGGGTGGTGGTTTCACTCTGCCCCAGGTCCCATTTGAAAAGGAACCCTATGAGATAGAAATTTAAAAATAAATATCAATATTTATCTACTGTTATGATCAAACATTATACACATTGATATTTAATGATTGACTTCACAATGCCAAACCATACTGGACAAACTAAAAGGCACGCAAAAGCTGGGGAGTTGTCTCAGTCATACTGTCCTGCATAACCCTTAGAGAACGGTCATAAAAGCCTAAACCAACACTCGTAGGGCAGTAATACTGTTAGACGGGCAGCCACTAGTGTGGAATTTCCTTCCTGAAAGTCAGTGTAACACACCTTGAGATTAGAACAAGGCGTTGTAGAGCAGATTGTATGCTCTGATCATGTGTTGTATTAATTCGTAAAGTCTAACATGACATCAGTAGCAAAAAGTAAATGAGGTACATTTTTTTTGCTTTTTTCAGTATTAAATAATTTTGTTCACTGCATGTTCATCAATTAATAACATCTTCATATGTGGAAATTAACATTCATTAAAAATATCACTTATCTTCCATGGTTTTTGTTTAGTATATGGCTCATTTCAAATATATGTTATTAATTTGTGCCAATTCTGGCTAATTTATTGTTTTTTAATTAATTCAGGAGGTAGCCTGAAGAATAATATCTTATTACTATACAAAGTTGTTTGTGGTAAAAATTTATCACAAATTTCTTCCATATCCTTGGAATATTAATTTGATTTTGCTGAATTGTTACCGGTTATGTTCAAATTTACATTAAAATTCTACACAGGAAGCTTAGTAACTTGACATATTTAAGATAAGACTACTTTCTCACATAAGCAGTACCATAGCTGCTCAACTTTTGGACAGTTTTGTTATTTATGACTCAATCTCATAATAAAAATACACAGTCGAATCACATTATTATGATCACCTGCTAGAAGTGCCATCTGCAGCACGTAGCCCATGATATATTGCCTATGACGTGGGCTGTTGAAGTGGGTATATAATGTGACCGACAGGCTGGCTGTACACAGTGCGCTTCCTGCTGTCATGGGTAAGGGAACCTATTTAACAGAGTTGCGAAAAGGGAGGATCATCGGCTCTCGGTCCAAGGGGGGAAGATTTTCGGAAACAGCGATGTTTGTGAACTTTTCACGTGGCTCTGTGGTAAAGGTGTATCATAAGTGGATGAATGGTACCATTAAGAATAACTGCAGTGAAAACCACAAAACTCAATGCACCAGATTTCTGAGGTGAAAATTGACTACGACAGTGCATGGAGGCCAACCGACAGGCTACAGTGGAACTGCTCATTGTCCAAAAAAAAAACATTTTTACTAACAAAAAAACATAGTTTTTCCTAGGCTCTCTCCACTTTGCCTGGTTTTCTATGCCCTTATCTAAACCCTTCTTCTTTCGGGGTGTGACCATGACATCAGACAACCCTGCCACAGCCGTGATGCATGCACCCATTTAATTAACTAAACCTGGCCTAAAGCATGTAGGGCTTTCCCTGAGACGCATCCCATTCTCAAACCATTTTAGCTACTGACATGTATTCCGGAAGGCACACAGAACTGCAAAGGTGATCACGCTGGCGTAGCGGGATTTGGGGGCTTGCCAGAAAATAAAGTTTTTGTTCAAATGAACCAGGGGGCAACCAGACCCGTGTTTACCACAACAGTTCAGCCAACCCTCCTGCGAATGGGGCTCCAGAGTAGACGGAGGGTGACTGCATCCCTGCTAGCATAGCTGCATCAATGAAAATGACTAGAATTTGCTTGACGGTATGGCGCCTGGAATGCTACTGATTGGCGATGGGTAGCCTTTTCCAACAAGTCACGTTTTCAGCTGCATGGAACGAATGGATGTCAGTGTGTCCGGCGAGAAATATTGGAAAACTGACAACCTGTATCCATTGTTGGAAAAACACAAGGCAATGGGGGCAGTGTTATGGTCTGGGGAATGTTCTCGGGGTATTCTGTAGGCCCTATCATCTATGTGGGCGGCACTCTAGATCAATTCGGTTATGAATCCATCCTAAGTGGAAGAGCGCAATCAAGACTTCAAAGTACATTCCTGGCCCCCAAACAGCCCTGATCTCAATCCAATTGGACATCTGTGGGACCACCTTGATTGTTGGATTTGTCGTCTGACTGTCTCATGCACCCTTTAATAGATGTGGGATGCACTGCTGACAGTATGGCTTCAAATACCTGTAAATACCTATCAGCACCTGACTGAGTCACTGCCAGCTCGTCAAGCTGCTGTCCGTGCTGCACAGAGCGGTTACTCTGGATACTAGTAGGTTGTCATAATGTGATTCGACTGTGTATATTCCCTTAGAAATGATCCTTCAAAATTTTTTTCTCAACATGTGAACATTGTAAACGTATATTGGTTTTTCATGTATTTTATTTACATCAACTAGGTGGAGTTCACAGTGATAAAAATTATTTTGTATTTATGTGATTTTTCTTTGCCCATATATCTAGCACCTCATGTTTAGTACATATTGTCTAATTTGGTACATTGAGCTTGTGCAGAGAATAAAAATAAAATCAACTGAATACAGTAAAAACCCGATATAACGCGGCTGTTGGGGGACATAACTCAGACCCGCGTTATAGCTTTCCGCGCTATCCCGTAAGTAGTCGAGTACAGTAGCAAAATAAAAAGGCAGTGTTCTAATGGGGCGTGGCACTTATCTGTTAAACACGGGGTAAGTGTTGTTATTTACTGCCGTAACTCATGAAACGTTTAGCCCCTTGCTATTGGAACTTTATTTTTTTAATCTACATCACCGGACTTGACAGCACCCAAGGGAGAGAAACCAGAAGAGAAACGCGCTGTGTTGAAGGGTCACATGCATTCAAGCAAGAACAACAAGAAAATACCACATTTTCCAGGTAAAGGATGAACTTTTTCCACCAAGGGCGGTGTTTGCTGCGAGTTGTTTGTTATGTGGGTTGGAGAAAGGAGTGAGAATGAGAAAGGAAACTCACGTCCAAAGGTCGAATGCACACTTTCACTGTAGATGGGATTTATCAGTGCCTTACATGATGTGAAACGTGTCGCTTGCTCGTCTGATTTGCATTTTCAAAAGGAAACTAAAACAAAAAAAAATTGAATGATTTGTGGCATGCAATGAAAGGTCGCTTTTCTGCATTAAGCCTTGTCCACAATAGCTCATTCACTCTGAATTTTTTTTCAAAAATTTTTCGAAAAAAAAAACGTATAGCCGATATATATACATTAAAGTCAAAGTGTCTACATCGTAATTATAGAGATTACATAGAACTATATTCCATAGGAGATTAATTATAGGCCTGTAAATGACTTAGAAGCACGAATTTCAAGGCCTGCATCAAATTTGGGAATTTTTTTTTTCCGAAAATTGGAAGGCCTACTGTTATAGCTTATATATATATAATAATTAAAGTGTCTACAGCATTATTATAATGATTACGTATCATGCTATACAACACAAGCACATTTCATGTTAACGTGTAAATGCCAGTCATTGTGTGACAGCAGGACACTTGCAAGTATGATAGGTGGTTTAGAATATGGCTATGCCATCCCCCCCCCCCCCCCATACTGATCCAATGCCCAGATAAGATGGAAAGGTTGCCACAGTATCTTTTTTTTGTCTGTTTACAACCAAACGGCAGAACAGGTATAATAGGGTCACATAAAAAAAAGGACCACTAGGAATTCTTACGTCAAAGCTTCGCACCATGCCAACGAAATTGAATACAGAAACACATACACTATTAGCTGTAAAGAATCAGTAAAATAAATCTCGGCGCTGAAGGGAGAGATAATGCGGGCCCGCTCCCTCCGCCTGATCCATCAATGTCCCAGTCTCACGAGCACCTTCCGACAGACCACACGCCTACCTATATTTTCCTCTTATTTATATATTCAGTCCGGGAGACATAAATTGCCCCGCATTATAACTGAATCTGCGGTATACTGGGCTTCTACTGTACCTTAGTTTCCTTTTAAAAATATATAATTTTTGTATTTATTTCATGAGAGCCATGTAAAACATGCACACAATATCGCCCACTGATTTTAACATGGTCTAGACACTGGTGAGGGGTGAGGTGCACCAGATGAAAGATAAACCGTGGCTCATGATTGAAAAGTTAAGAAAATAATTAGAAAGTTCTGGTAGGGTGCACCAGCTCATCTATGCATGGGTGAACATGTGGACTCTAATTCTCAGGACTGTAGCGGGTCGACAGCCCTGTGGCGATCTCCTCACTAGTACATGTATATGCAGAAAGAAATTAAGTTCAGATATCATACAGTCAGTACACTTGAGCATATGGTTACTTGGAGTGGGCCAGGTTCTGAAGGTACTTGCATAGGAAAATATAGAACATAGAGACTACGGTCGTGAATGGCCATATTGGTAAAAGAGACGGTTCACTCATACACAATACAACTACCCTAGCCTTAAGTGGGCATGACATTTAGGCCTACCATCGGGCAAAGCGGAAAAGTACTGTTAAGGACGTGGTTAAGAATTATGGTGGTAAAATCTCCGGGGCCGCGAGTCTGATGGAGATCAGATTACGAGCGTAGGAGGAGCAACCAAGAGATAAGGTTCCAGCATAATACACATACACTGTTGCAGCTAAATGGTTGGTCAAAAGTTAAAGGCTCCCGCAACGCAACACGCATGTACTCCAGTGGCTCGCTGGATCAAGACTAAAGATGGTAGCTGAGACACCTGGCTACCTTGCCAGAGATCTCCCACCAACACTGAGAGAGAATTTTAATAAAATCGCAATTGACAAAAGATACACAAGAAATTATTGGAAAATGCATAAGAAACACTAGAACACATTAAGGAAGATTTCCAACAAGTTATATATATTAATCGGAGTTCCAGAGTCTTTATGTGTAAGTTGTGTCAGAAAAAGATGATTAATAAAACAAGCCGGAATGGGCCGGCAAGGCACATGAAGTCTAGATACTGAATTAACATGGCATTTATAGACTTCGCTATACTTTAAAACACCTAAATGAAATTATGAAAATAATTTAATTTATGTGAAAGAATTTAACTTTTGGGCGATTAGCATGGTGGAAGCCGGATCTGCCAGGATCTTTTATGTGTAAATTTACTGCAATTCAAAGTAATAAAACTGCCCTTTAAGGACAAAGGTATTCTTACATTTCACCAAATTTGTATATAATATTTAATTAAATATCATAGTAATAACAATATTAGTTATTTCAGCAATAACTTTTTTAGTTTAAATTTTTAATAATATAATGATTTTAATTATTTAATAAGGGTTTTGTTAAAAAAGAAGAATATATCTAATTAATTATGTAATCCAAAAATAGTATCTTAATGGTTGCTTGCAGGGGATATAATTTAATAGTTTGTAATATTTCAGGCCAATCAGGCTACTCTGCCTACAAGTACATTCCATATGGTCCAATCAATGAAGTACTGCCGTACCTGTCTCGTCGTGCTCATGAAAACAAGGGTGTCCTTAAGAAGATAAAGAAAGAAAAATTTTTGCTTAGGACGGAGTTGTTCCGTCGTCTGAAGATAGGTCAACTTTTTTATAATCCCAAAGGAAATTATGTTCCTGTGTGAGAACAGGAGATGATGAGGGATGCGTGAAACCTATGTAGTAAGATGGGCTGGTGAGCTAAAGCAAAGTGGTGTTGCCCTTTGCTTATTGTCAATCACAGCAAGCATATTATTTTTGTAATTATCACACTTCCAGGGTCTCTTTGCATTTCGAATTGGGAAGTATGTATTTGGAATTGAGAAGAATTTTTTTATTTTGCTTTATCTTAGCAGACTTTTTGGAGGAGAATCTCTTTAAATTTCATTGGAAAGCAATAAATTAATTTATATTCGCTCAGACTGGTCAAAGATAGAAATGAAATCTAATGTAAATAGCATCTTAATTCCTGGAAGGGTGTGGTTTTATATGGTCTGTTACATAGGTTATCTTACTGGCCTATTATAATATGAACTGTTGCAATGTATCATGTACATAATAATAGGTATTTTTAATGTTACATGCAGAGTAAAATATTTGATCTGTTATGTTCTCAGTTTAGAAGTGTAGTTTTATATTGAAGCTAATCCATTTGTCAGTGTTATGTGGTTCAAACCAAATCTTATTATTTACTTTATAAATTGTTGCATGAAATTGAATTTGACAATAGTACAACAATTTTGTTTTTGTTGTAAGGTTCTTAGTTTAAGAACTGTGAAAATATACTGTATCTGGTGGTTTTTCATTTATTTTTTATGCTGCAGGAGATGATATTTGTTATGTGACCTTCTTGTTATACTTTTTTTTTGGCTAAGCTCAATGTGCAATTTATGTTTGTGTGAATGTACAGTATTACCTCTTTCATGGGGGAACCAATAATTGAAAACATTTCATCACTTATATTGCAAATATTGTGCAATTACAAGGTACTTATTCTTTATGTTCTCTTGTATTAATTTAGGTCTATATCTATTCAAATTATTGTGTGTGTTTATTGAAAGAATAGTATTATATATATATTCAGATATATATATTCAGAACTAATCAGTATTTTTAAACCTTGTGTTTTATTGAATAAAGAATTAACTAGCTCTGAGGATGGTCACATGATGAAATCTAAGAAATTACTTTAATAATTTCCAAAAGCAAAGTTGTCAGTTCTTTCAACAAAAAATCATGGTTGTAAATTTCTAAATTTTGGTAATGTCTTACACCCTTATTTGTGTTTTCCACACTTTTCATTTTGTATGATATTTTTATGTTTGGTATTTCATCCAGGTAGTCTCAATTAAATGAGATAATATTGTAGAGTGATTTTTAAATGTTTATTTTGAAAATGAGATATAAATTTTTTACATATAATGTTAATACTGTATATTCTGTATTAGATAGTGGTAATATAGAGGAAGATTGTTTGTTAAAAATGTTAGCAGCATTACTGACATGAATGTCAATATCAGTACAAAAATGTTTCTTATAATTTGTTACATGATAGGTATGTAGTTCCATTTGTGTGTTTGGCAGTGCATAGTGGTCTGCTATAAAAGATGCTCATTGTGGTATCTGCCAGCTTCAGTGGAAACACTTTACCTGTAAAGCCTATCATATTGCCCACACTGAACAGTGCGTGTTGTGTGTTGATCTCTTGTGGTGCTGCCAGAATTCATGCAAGCATATCTTCAACATAGTAACAATCTATATTTAAATTTTGAACCACTTGATTTTAATTTTCCTTTCTTCTAGATTGTTACTTTTCTCGCTGAGAGTTTCCATTCAGTTCCTCTACAAGCCATAATAGCTGGCAGAAAGCATTTTGAAACATCTTGTATATCTGTGTATGCATGCTGCATGCATGTGTGTTTTTAGTTCTGTGTGTGTCTGTATGTACACACATGTGCAACACAGAACTAACACTACCAGCTGAGAGTATACACACATGCATATGCAAAACTAACGTCACATAGCTACCAGCCAAGGATAGTTACTGAATTATGAATTTTATATCTGTAAAAGAATTTAAAAAACATACATTAAAAGAAGCAGTAACTCTATTATATTCTACTCTGAATAAATATTGATTGCTTGATTGGTGAAAGTAGGAAAAATTGTTGTGTTTACATTATTTTTTAATATTTATATTATTTACATATGTTTTATTGTAGTAGAATATTTTTATCTGGTAACAGATCACACTTTGATATTAAATACACACAGAGATTCACGTAAATACAGCCTGTAACTGAATTAAAGAAACAATCGTGTAGCTGTAGGGTTATCTCAAAAAAAGTAGATAATATATGTAACCAAACTTATGACTCAACGTAAAGTAATGCAGAAGCCTAATTGACTTTTGAACAATGAATAATTAATTTGTATATAACAATGAAAATGTCACCAATTGTGTAAATTACACTGACTTTGAGGAACTAATACTAAATCTATATATATAAAAAAAAAAGTATAGTAATGTTTGTAGGTGGTCATCATGCATTACATGCAAGGTTCCTTGAGAATACTGTGTATTCCATGAGCACTTGTTTTATAAAACACTACACCTTTAGTGTAAAGAATGTTATCTCTGAAATTTAGTGAACAGTAATGACAATAACCATAATTAATACTATAAAATAATTTTGTCGTAGCAGTAAGGTCTGCTGTATTCATTTACACATCCAAACATTGAAATATTGTTTATAAACTTGTTTTTCAGGTTCATCTTTATAGTGTTCATCTACAGTCCTGAAGAATCATGCTAGATAATAAAAGTTTTCTATGTTTTTCACAAGTGTCTGAAGTTGCAAGTTGTCTGTGTCACTCACAAGCTCTGAATTCTGCCACATTCTCCTGTGACATTAAACATTATATACCTATTACTCAGAATAATTTTTTTTTTAATTCTCTTACCGACATTTGGAATCTTATGCCTTCCATGTGACTATCCACAGTTTGATCACAAATACTGAGAGTAGGGCGTATTGACAGAGAGTATAGAAGATTGAATAATGATCTGATTTTGGAGTGTTACAATCTCATTTTGTTTCTGGAATTGTGTGATGATCTAATTTGTATTATGTTGAACTTCTTTATTGTTTATTCTGTATTATTCCACTAATGTATTTGGTACTGTGGCATTTGCTTTGCGTTATTTCTTGCATCATTTTTTTTTATAACTGAAATATTCCTTTTATTCTGATATTATATTATAACATAGACAAATATAGATTTTGGTCCTTGGTCATATGAGTCTTTTAAAAGTTAGTTATTTGTATTAGTGTTAGTTGTTTAACATATTTCAACTTTGCTGCATAGTGAATGCCAATTTTCTGTGTCTTCAATCATACAGATAGAGTTTGTGAAGATATACCTCAGGAAATACAGAAACTGACATTCAACATACAGACAAGTTCAAAGCATTTGCTACAACTTCCCTATGGAAATTTTAAGTGGCTGTGTTTTCAACCTTGCCGCACATGGTGTATGTTCTTAAATTCACCTAGCTGATTGTCAGGTAAAACAGTGTATAGGATATACATGCTCTATTATATGTTTACGCCATAACGTGTTTCTACTGTTTTTGAAGCATTATAATTGATTGAATAGTAATTTTCTTGATAAAAGTTACTGTTATTTTTTTTTTTTTAAGTTCCTTAGTCAAGAACAGTATTATAATTTAGTCATTAATATCTCTTTAGCTTTTAATAATTTTCTGTTCTCTGATGTAATAACGTTATTAGGTAAGGATATTAAGAGTTTGACAGTGGCTAAATGAAGATTTCCAATATCTGTAGATATGAAGAAGAGCAGTGTGAGAGAGTGATCTTGTTTATTAAACATTTCTATGACTGTTGTGGGCTAAAATTGTGATATATCGGCTGTCCGTGTGCTGATTGTGATCTGTTAATTTTGTTCAGTTCCTTTTATAACATCTTCATTATAATTAACATAAAAAAAATACTTTGCTTAGTTTAAAGTTAATGTGTTAATTTTTTTAAAAGTATTGTGTTGTGTACATTACAGAGTCAAAAATAAGACTACAAATTTATTCATCATCCGTTTGTGAAAGTTTTTTTTAGTTGACCTCTCATAGAGATATAATTTATTTTTTTAATATTCGGGCAGTATATGAAATATGAAGTATATGCTAATTATGTTAGTTTTACATAACTAATTTTTTTTCCCTGAAGTGTTACTTTGATGGCGGTTGGCCTGTTGGTTGGCTGGGAGCTGCATGGTGAAGGAGCAGTTAGACAAAAATAAGGAGTGTTAGGGTTGTAGTGGTTCTGCTGTACGAAAATTCGTGGGAGTTCACAGCAAACACTAGCTTGGACTAGCTCAGTTGGTTCAAGTTTGAGACTCGTAGCGTAGAAACAAACAGAACACTTGAATGTTTGTTGATCTAGGAGTGCCAACAGAAAATAATTTAAATATGCTGAAAGTTAACTGAAGTTTATTGCTGTCTCTTCAAAACAATTGACACTCATAATAAAATAAAGAAAACAAAACAAGAGACAGAATGGCAGCATGGTCACTTGCTGCCCTGAACGAACACTACATTGCCGAAGTGATTGGTAAACTGAGACGAACTAAAGTGCTGTGAGAACTATAAACTGTGATGTGAAAAACTTTGTGAACTGTGACGGCGAGAAAATCGTGCTAACCCCACTTATACTGCCTGAAATGTTGCATCAAATAAATGTGGTCCAATCGTGGCTTCAAAAAATGTTCTAAGGTCTAAAAATAACCTGTGAACACTGACCTGTGTCTTGAAATCAAAGTATTACAATGAGCGTACGGGCTGTCACATCGGCCTAGTGTGACATCAGTACACTGAGTTTCATCTTGAAAAGTTGCAGTGTCATCCTGTGATGATTATACTACTGATGCAATGACTCAAATAAAATAATAAATTTGGAAAAACAAATATATACAAAATATAAACAAATTCTTATTGCCACTATCTTCTACATATTAAATGAATTACTATCCTTAATACACAAATATACAGCAAATAAAAATAATTCCCGAGTATATAAATTATAATATATTGCAATGTTACAGTGTCTTGGAAATGATGTATTACCCAACAGGCACCAGCCATCACTGGCTAACAATAATGTGATAGTATAGCTGAGTCTGCAGTGGTTGATCTAGGGTCATACAGTTGATCACCTGAACATATACTTACCCTCAAAGTTGCATTTGAGACTGATTATCTCCCTAAGACGTACTTGTGCTGCCTTGTTGGCCTATTACAGGCTAACCTGCACACCTTAAATAGGTATTGCAGTAAATTATGTCATCACTTACAGTTGCGCTTATTACCCTGATTGAGGGTGTAATGAAATGTCAGTTTACTGGAGTCACATTCCCTTAAGCGCCCAAGGTGATGCTGGAGAAAATACACAAGGGTGGGTTTCACTCACATCTGTATTTCCCTTCATGAATTTGTGGTATTTTTGCACACAAAACAAAACAAGTTAAGTGGACCCTGGTCCGAAGCTTACCAGATAGTCTATGTGGCAAAGATGCAGGTATGAGACCATGTATGTGTAGATTTATTTGTGGAATTAAGGGTTCCCCAAGCAATGCAATTCCAGGGGAAGGTGAGGCAGCATCTCCGGCCACAAAACACAAAGGTTCCAGTATTTAATAGACTGTTGTACACTAAACGATCAGTTTATAAAGATGAATGTGGCCGGAGTATGACGTATGTGTGCTTGCCTCTGTGAGCCTCAAATTCTGACTGACGTCACAGGCAGAACATGGCCGAGTTCCCTACAAGTTGGCTGTGCAACAAAACTATGCAAATCATCTTTTAATTTATAATAAACATAATATAGGCACACTTTGCAAATTACAAAAAAGAAAAACATTTTACAAACACAACCCCTACAAATAAATCCCAAATACAAATAGTTAAATGCAGGAGTGAAATTCTTTCATGCGTTAAAGCTTGAATAAAACCCTAGAATGGCCAAATAATTTTCTAGGGACATACCTAATGCAAAATGCATGTTCTTGTGTTTTTTATTTAATATTATTTATAATTTTAATATCAAACCATGCAAAATTTGTTGCAAATTTCTCATATCTGTTTCACTGGGTGATGAAGAATTTTTCATGCCACCCCAGACAAACTATCTTGCATGGGTGTGGAGGAGGGGGAAGATGTGCAGACACTGAAACCGCTAGCACTAGACTGCTGCAGCACTCACAGGACTATTCTGAGAGTGTTTGAGTATGTGTTGCAGTTTGTGCAGCTGGGGACATATGTTAGGACAGATGGTCTAGGGATAAACTGGACACACTCCTCCATCAAATGCCACCCTCCTATTGAGACAGTATGGGCACTGCATTTTACGTGCAGCAAAAGCAGTTGGCAGCCCTGCGCCTTCTCAGCTGCAGGTTGTAGCATCCCCTTAAGCTGGCCTCATGCTATTTAGTGGAGTAGTCGGGCACTGGCAAATGGTCCGTAGCAGTGCGAGACACCTGCATGTCTGTGCATGCACTTCTTGTCTGCTGAGCTGCTGATGCTGCTAATTGGTATGGGATGAAGGTGGGGAGCTGTGTGTATCGCTCTCCTTACTGTCACCATCACTGGTGCAGCTGATGCCCCGGGCCAGCTGGGGAGGAGAGCAGGGAGACCACCTGCTGGTGTCCTCTCTTGTGATGTGGGCATCTCTGCTGCACTGGTGTTGCCCCGGTGTTTCACCTCCTAGTCGCCAGCCAGTAACCCCAGGAAGCACCCGACATCGTCGACAAACTGTCTGGTGCTTCTAGTGTTACACTTTGGGCTTCCAAGGTGAAGGAGGAGAGATCCTCCATCGAAGTAGGTGCTGCTACACTGGTTGTTGCAATGCAGCCAGGCCATGGTGGTTCCTCTGGGTGCTTCTGCTGTGCTGGTGTTGGCATGTGTGCTGATGGTGGCTGCTGTTGATGCTACTCTGTCTGTAACTGCTCCCTCTCCACAACGCTCCCTAGAAGGCACCAGGGTGCCAGGCATCATCAGGGTGAAAAGGTGGTTCAGGGGGATGCCGGTGGGTGTTTCTGCTGCTTTGTTGTTCCATGATGATTCCCCACTACTGTGGGCTGGTTTACCATCTGGGGGCATCTCGGTGCTGAAGGCGGCAGCATCCGCCAGTGCCAGTTGCAGGGTGTCCCTGTGGATGCACACACATCTGTATTGACTGAGCTGGATGAGGTATGTTGTGGCACCTAGCACTTACACTACATGATGCGGTCCACTCCATTTTGCGGCTAAACCAGTACAAAAGTCCTTTTGTGCCACTGACTGGGTATGGAAGAGGGTGTACACATGCTGACCCAGGCATAGGCATGGCAGCAGCTGCTTGGTGGTGGGTAACCACTTCTGGATGTAGCACTGGTGATGTCCATGCACTTGTCCCTTCTCTCTCTCTCTCTCTCTCTCTCTCTCTCTCTCTTTTGCAGTGTGTCACTGTTTGCTGGTTCACTGTTGCCATCTTCAGGTGGGCAGTCCCACTCACCTGGTAGCATGAGGTTGTGGTCGAGCAGAACATAAGGCTGGTGACTTGCCAGTGACTGCATTGACACGCTGGTGGAGGGTGAAGAGAGCGGCCGGCAGGCGTTCTGCCACAGCTGGTATGCTACTCCCCCACATAAAGATGTAGCTGCTTCTTCAGTTCCTGATTACATTGCTCCATGGGGTTAACACATGGGTGATTTATGAACCATTGTCCATGAGTAGGGATTTGGATAATCCCAGTATGGGAAAAAGTCATTCTCCAGTACTTTTGCTATGCTACTTAACTGGGTATACTTCTACCCACCTTGAGAAATTGTTGTGACAACAACACTAAATCTTTCCGTCATTGAGGTACGTTAGTAGGGTTCTATAAGGTCAAGGGATACCACCTCAAATGTTCCTGTGGCACACTTGGTTGCTGTTGTTGGTACTGTCTGTCCTACCTTCTTTGAAATAGCTATACATCCCATAATGCTGTACGACCTGCCTCATACTGTACAAACTGCCTCATGTTCTACAAACTGCCTCATACTGTACACAGTCATACAATTTACACAATGAGTTGTTTTTGTTGGCAGCACTGATTTGGTGTAGGCTTACCTCTCTGAAACGTCTGATGTGCTGGATGGCAGAATTTCTTCCTGCTCCACTACAAAGTTGTAGGCTTGAATAGGAAGTACACAACGAGTCAGCTTGCTGCAGACTTTTCACTTGTGTAACTACACCAAACACAGGTTGTATATGCATAGGGTGGATCTCTGGTATTTGAGATAGGTACGGTACTTTTTCACCGACCAAATCACTGCCAAACACTCCCGCTCATTTACTTCAGACCCATGCTCATTTGGCCCAAACTTTGCACTTGGGTAATCAATCACATGTTTTTCATCTTCATCTCCTCACTGGTATAACACTGCACCTAAACTTTCTTGACAGCTATCAATTTGCAAAAACAAATGACTTGTGGGGTCATACCTTGCTAGTGTTGAACATGAAAATGTGCAAAAACTGGCTTTGATTATTAAATACATTGTCGTCATTGGGTTCCTGGTCCCACTGGAATGACTTCTGTGGTGAATGTAGGACGGCGAGTGATGTAGTGATGATGGCAAAGTTCTGGATATATATCCGGAGCCAGTTGATTAGCTTAAATAATTTTGTCAACTGCTTACACAAGTGTGGTGGTGTGCACTCATCAATCAGCTGCAGTTGCTTACTGTTGTGTTTCTTCCCCTCTCCGCATAGGCATAGCATGACTCAAAATTTTGGCGAGGGAGGGTCACGTATTTTCATCTTTTATAAAGAAATGAAAAAATATGTAATTTTTTATAGAGACGTAATTGTAATACATAATATTGGGTGCTAATAAATGTAACATAAATCATTTTGTAGGAATTTTCTTTCTTAATAGAAAATAATAATAAATCTGAAAAATAATTACATTTTTTTAATGTGCTTATAAGATTAACTCTTCCAATGTTGAGCTTGATTTCAGCATATCATTAAAACTATTAAAAGCAGAGACAAATTTAGAATCAGCAGAAATTCAATGAGAAAATGGTTACTAAAATAGTTATATAACTCAGTGTTTGGTTTCACTCTTAATAGGAAATTAAAATGACACTGAATTTGAGCACTGTTACACTTGATACAGTTGTTTAAAATCTTTTTAGATTTACTTAAACAAAATTACTTTTTATTTTGATTACAGAATATTGCTAGCCCATTCAACAGAACTGCCGATACGTACAACCAAAGCAGGCAATACCGCCATTCCACTAGTCACTATTTTCAAACCACCAACACAGTACCCTGTACAACCATGCCTGAAATTATGACAGCAATAACATGAGCTGTAGAAGCGGGCACAACTTCAGCCCGTTTCCAGCGCCTACCCACATTTGCGGGCCTTGCCAGCGAAGACCCGCAGGCGTTTATAGAGGACTGTACAACACAACTGGAAAGGTACCAGGTTTGTCAACAGGAATGGCCGAACTGTTTGGGAGGACAACTGGCAGGGGAAGCTAGTGCTTGGTGGCGGACAGTCAACCACTATGGCCTAACATGGCCAGAATTTTTAAATAGTTTTCAAAGCTGTTTTGCCAATATATATTCCTCACTCCAGGCATGTAATAGGGCAGTGCTAGAGATGCAGAAGCCGAGAGAGACATTAACGGCGTTCGCCACGAGGAAAATCAGGCAGATCAGGCATTTTCACCTGAATGTGAGTGAATCCAAAATATTAGAGTTAGTCGCCTCATCCGTTAGGGCAAACAATAGATTAGTATTAACACCACTCATACACAGCAGTACAGAAGATTTTATGCGCTCAGCAGCACTATTGTATCAGGTCAATAGAGAACGTGGAGCACCTATGCGAGAAAGGGAAGGGATTTTCCAGCACCGCAGAAAAGACACAGCAGAGAAAGTGAACAGAAGCAAAATTCGCAGGGTGTGGAGAAAGTGATACTGCCAATGCAGAGCCACGAAAAACTCCGGAACCTTAACATGTAGGAGAAACAGCACCAGCCCCAGGTATGACAACAGGCCAGGATTTTCAAAAGAAACCCCCATATGCATGTTTCTTTTGTAAAGGAGAAAACAAATTCCACTGGCATAACGAATGTCCCAAAAGGGACGCATTAAAGGGGAACAATACCCCACCAACAGGAAACGGCCCATTGGGGTAAGCGAGCCGGATGCCCACTACCACAGGGCGAACAGCCGTGAGGTAACACTGCCGCCTCAACCATTCTGTCAGGCAATACGAACCCCTCAACATATCATGTTGCAACAAATCTATCAACATAACCATAAAATGATCCAAATAGCAGTATACATCAACAAGCAACCTTTCTACGCATTAATCGACACAGTTGCGTAACAAAACTTTGTGAGAGTCGAGTTTTTGGATGTGCGAGATGACACCCAGTACACAGATACTGCAACTCGCAACACGGCAGAACACGGGGGAAACAATGGGAGAGATAACTCATCGAATTAGAAATATGGAGACAACCACCACTGTCCTCGTGTCTGCGGACCTACGGGAGTATGCCATTCTCAGCATCCCCTGACTCACTGAAAAGAAGACCATCGTAGAGTCAGCTACCTGTAGGATCTATTTAGGCCAACAATAACGCCAAACCATGTATGATGTTGAACCCTGACCCACAAGTTGTACACCCAGAATCCAACTGAATGAGTTAGATCATGTGATCCCACCAGAGTATAGAGAAATTGTGCACACACTTCTACATGAACTGCATAACATATTTGTAGAAGCGGATCCATTACATCGCACCACAGTGGCCGAACACAGTATTCTTCTGGAGTACGAACAACCAATATTTTCAGGGCCCCGAAGCTACCAATTGCATCAATGTGCCATAATTAAAAAGTAAATTTCAGAAATGCTGGCCGAGGGTGTGATATAACCCACCTACAGCCACTACAACAGTGTCATTACCTGTGCACCAAAGAAGAATGGGACGTGGCGCTTCAGCATCAAAGATGGATTGTACACATTAGGCAAAGCAAAAGTCATAACACTTGACCTGCGCAGCGGCTACTGGCAAGTCCCCATCAAATCCATAGACCGAAACAAAACAGCATTCACTGTCCCTGGTGGATGTAGTTTTCAGTTTTGCGCAATATCCCTCAGCTTGAAGTGCGCACTAGCAACTTTTCAGGCTATAATGGTCCAGGTACTTGATGGGTACGTAGGCGACTTTGCCCTAGAATACCTGGACGACATGGTCATATGGTCCAAGACCTGAGATGACCACATCAAACAACTGTCGTGTCTTGGAGAGACTAGCCATCAATAAGTTGACCTGTGCGAACAAGAAATGTCACATCGGCCACCCATTCACTTAGTTTTTGGGACATCTGGTCATTGAGCATGGCAGCCAACCTACACCGGAGCATTTGGCCCTCGTCAATAACTACAAGGTGCCGCGCACAAGAAAACAGCTTCGGAAATTCTGTGGGCTGGTGAATTGGTTGCGGGAAAACAGCCGTGATTTTACCATAGTTGAAACACAGTTTACTGATATGTTATCACCCAATGAGAAATATCAGTGGACAGCGGAACACGAGGCCAGTTTCGCAGAAATCAAAAACAAGTTCAGGCAGTGCAAAACATTAGCTCGCCACGACCTGGTCGACACATGTATCTTCAGACAGATGCCAGCGAATAAGGTTTGAGGGCAGTCCTGTACCGAATAGGGGATAACCAGAAGCGCCTAATCGCTGAGTACAGCAGCGCCAAGTTTGGAGCAACAGAGGGCAGATACGAAGTGAATGACTGAGTGTGTTTGGCAGTAGTGTGGACGTGAAACGGTACCAACCATATCTGGAGTACCAGCGGTTCACACTATGAACCGACAACAGATGCTTGCTCTGGCTTCACACCATGCATGAAGCCAGGAGTAAATTAGCATGCTGGGCACTCTTACTGCAAGTATATGACTTCAAGGTGGACCATGTTACTGGGGCCAAGAATCAGCTGGTGGATGAGCTCTCACGCGTTCCTGGTGAAACGGTAGTGGTGGACCAGGATGAGTGGGACGACCTACTTCCCCCTAACGCAGCCAGCCGCCAACCATCAGGTGAGTGCCGTATGAGCTGTACCAACATTGAGGCACCCAAGGAACAAGAACTCGGGTTGGATGAGTTGCAGGCGACCATCTTGACCGCGCAAAAACAGTGCACAGACACACGTCATGTCACCTCCATCAAAGCAGGCAACCAGAAGTGGTGGCGTATCAGTGGTACACGCGTCGAAACGCGACCGTGTCAACCAGGTGCAACATGGTGCCTCTACATGCCCACAAGTGCACGAAAGCACGTGCTGCACTACACCCACAACACTCAGTTTGCAATCCATCCTGGAGCATCGCAGACTACAAGAAACATACACAGCTAGATTCACTGACCAGTAGTCACTAGAGATGTAAGCTGGTACATGAAAGAGTTACTCATAAACAATCACTTAAGACCCAGGAACCGTTCAAGTTCATCTCGTTGGACCTGATGAGACCTTAACCCACATACCCCTAACGGAAAGCGCTTCATACTGGTGGTCAGTAATTCGTTTTCATGTTGGACAGAGGCGAACCCATTTTCCAGTGCATGTGCACATAACATCGCATGTGTACTAGAAATTGTATTTCTCCCTCAATGGGGATATCCATGCACATTACTAACCGACAATGGTACATAGTTCACAGGGAAGTATTGGAGAGAACTGTGTATCAGGTGGATAGTAGTACGCAATCACACCACGGCCATATATCACCTGTGGGCCAATCGAACTGAGCAAATCGGAACTCAAGACACAGTTGCGCCTCCGGGTAGGCAAAAACCATACAAGCTGGGCTGAACATCTGTCCGCGGCTTTATTCACCATCTGGCAAAGGTTGAATCTGGCAACAGGCCAGTCATCAGCCGCCATACCCCATGGCAACAAGCGACAGCGCCTAGAGCAGGATCTGCAAAATATCCGCAGACAACTGGAGAGTTACATAGAGCAATGGGTGCCAGCAACGAGGTGCCCACCAAAATGCTAAAACCTGGACAGCTTGTATACACCCGGGAACATAAACTGAGTAGCGCAAAGAAATATTACTGCATGGGGTTTGCCCTAAAATGGTGTGGCCCCCACATGGTAATTCAGGCACTGGGCCACAATACATACCTAGTCAAAGTCAGCAGCAGGCGGAGGGTGACCATTCAATGTGATGACCTCTGCCTGGCCATGCTAAGACCCAGTGTAGACACGCTCATCCACAAAGGCAGTCATGACAACCATGACCAAACAATCGTCACACCAAGAGACGAAACTGGGGCAACAAGTCCCGACACGGACAGGACTGCGCTTCAACACCTTTTCCCCACTGCAACACCTGGAGTCTCAACGCCCATACAGTGTGCTGAGAGCAAAATGGAGACCAACAAAGAGGTCTGTTCACTAGACACCACCAACAACATCATAGCAGGAACTGCACACCAACATGGGTTAGTCCATAGCGTCATGACGTCTGACGTTGAGGTGCTGACTTCAGACAATGTCTCCAATTGCGATTCGGCAAGGTCACCAATGGGTCTGTACAACCCACTGGGCAACTCTTGGCCTGACTTCATTGCAGCGCCTCAGAGGCCAACCATCATGGCTGACACTGGGTCAGGAGATATGCTACCATGTGGCTGGGGAAGTTAAGCATGCCTGATTACAGGCCACCGTCCTGCCTCCTCGCCAACACATCAGTCATCAAGGAGTCCATGCTGCAACAGCAGCAACGGAGATGAACCGGCAGGGGAGCGGGTCTTGACCCCCCCCCCCCCCCCCTGCACCAAGCGTTAGCATCACCTGCATCATCCGACATGCATCGCTTCCGACGGGGTCAACCAACCCCTTCGCCGAGCACGTGCCGCAGCGATTCATGACCACCATCCGCGGGGCCACAGCCCCGTATCAGTGATGACCAGCGCAACACAGCATCATCACTGACCTTACAACCTATGGCCCCGCAACCAGCTGCGACTGCCAGTAGCCTGTTGCACCTAACGGTCTGGCAGGTCACTTGGGGGCCTGCAGGGGAACAAACTGTCACCAGAGATGGTGATATTTGACGTGTACCAGACATCCACGCTATGCCTTTGTTCCCATTCAACATTAGGTATTGATTGTATAAGTGCAGACTGACAAGAACCTTGTGTTTACACTTTTCTCACCAGCCTGCAATGCATGGTCCGTGAGCCATGCTATTTTTAATTTGTTTCAAGAGTTAACTCTTGTAATAAATTAGTATGAAGTCTCAAATGGCATTTCCCAGAAAGCCACAGCTGTTGGGCGCAAGGGCCATTGGAGGGAACACGGAGGCATGCGGTGCCGCGACGCCTTACGCCCCTCCAATTTGTGCTACGTCAATGGGCCTATTGGCTGTATTAGGAGTGCTACATGGCCCCAAGGGGTGTCATTCAGTGGGTAATCAAGTTACCAAGGTTTATGTAAATTATCAGGGGCTCCCTTTTAAAATTAAGCCATAATTAATTGAACAGTTTATATTTCTTTATGTTGCACAATATCTTACTAGGGAGGCTGCTTGGTTTTGCATAGAGGGTTCAACAAATCCCAGAGAGAGCATGCATAAATCACGCTGTCAGAAGTGAAATTCAACTGACATCGCAGAAGTGAAATACAGTGCAGATATCCCATTATTCAGTGTATTTCATTATAGGGTAATGTTTGTGTTAATTATAAGAGTGCAAATGTAGTCATTCAAAATGTTATGTGCCATGTAGCACAAGAACAGAACAAATACACTGAAATGATTACAAATTATACCCTTGAATATTTTAATGTTGTACAATATGAATACACATTGCAATGCCTGAATTATTATGGAAATTGTTATGAGAGATGCAAAGTATGGACAAAATAGATGTGTTACAACTGTTACGAATGACTCTTGAAAATTTGCATGTTGCACAAAGATGAATTAATAGCATTAAAATGCTTGGTGCCATGGTCAAAATTGTTTGTTACACTTTATAAAAACCCTTAAGTGCAATTTTTGTGATGTGTTTGCAAATTATTAGGTGTAAAAAACATGTTTTTTTTTTGCCACCATTTAAAACTACGAGTACACTGAGCATCCTTGGACATGCAAGAGGGATATAAACTGCACTGAAATTTCCACGTGGTATGTGAGCGTGGGATCAGATGCACGTGGGCAATGTGGCCGTGTTAGAGTGCACTGTTATATCGCCGCATTTGTACTCACGTTTTGACATTCTTGTTGCTGCTGGATGGCCCCACGAGCCATAGGAGATTGACTCGTGCACTCTGGATGATCCTTTAGCCCCACAAGTTGGGAAAGACATTAATGGCTTGAGCAATGTTTTCCAGGGCAGGTGAAGTTGGATACTGCCCCAATTGATACCTCGGGCAGGAGATACTAGTAGAAGTTGCACGGCGCTACAACTCAGTAGAGTTAATTATGGGGGGGGGGGGGGGGTCTTTCAGCAGATGGTCCCGTGGGAACCTGAATGCCTCTATCATGATGATTTGCTGCTGATTTACACTCATTATTAAATTGCTTATAAACTTACTTGGCTTTCACCTTAATGAGACCGTGGGCCATTTTGTACGCCATCAACTATGCACTGGTCAAATTACTGTGTGCTGCATGAGGGTGCAGCACCATAAATATACAGAAGGACAATGAAGAAACACTCCTGTATGTTGCCAAAGATGTTTACTTCTCATAAAATGTACATGATCAGTTAAGCCGTTACATAAAAAAATATCGGCACTTTAATTCTGTCAAAGAACAGTAACTGTAAAAAGGACATAAGCCGTATATGAAAAATTAATTGAGGCACATGGTGTGTTAAGTTCCCAATTGAAATGAGAAAACAGCAGGTCTGCCCCTTGGTAAGAAAACGAAAAATGTTCCAATTGACGCGTGCCAGATTAAGTAGTAGTAGGCACAGTCGTTATGACTTTGTGTTGCATTAAACCAAACACACGGTGTTAAGGATCTAGTGGTTCAGTTTCTGCTTAATGTCCATTACCTTGACGGGGCTTGTAGGTTGACAGCCAAGCACAACGTTCTCTATAGTCGGTTTGCAGATAACTACCTGGCTTACACTATTTCCCAGTGCAGGTTTTATTATGGCAGTAATCTTCTGGTGGGAGGTGTTGGGGATACCTGACTTACTTATGTATTCTTCGGCCGGAGATAGTGCTGCTGATGTCTGCTGACTCCTCCCAAGTATTGGAGTAGATTATCATGTCGAGATATGCGAAGCAAAATTCTCCGATGTACCGGGTCAGTACCTCTGCGGACATTGGTCATTGGAACATGGCAGGGGCATTTTTCCAGCCAAAAGGCATCACCCTGAATTGTAGCGTTTCACCCTCGGGCGTTGTGAATGCCATATACTTCATGCTGTCTGGATAGACAGCAATTTGCCAGTACCCTGAATCCATGTCAAGGGTACCAGTACTAAAAATTTTCGCCCTCCAATGTCTCGCAGGGTATGGGTCAGGCCAATGGCTGGGGGAGCAATAGGATGGGTCATGTCGTTCAGGGCTTTCTAGTTAACACAAAACCTGAGCTTGCCATCCTTTTTGAGTATTAGTATAACATGGGAGTTGTAAGGAGAGTTGGACGCATCTACAATTCCTTGAACCTTCATATCATTAACCTGTTTCATTATCATATCACAGCACTGTGGTGATACATGGTATTGACGGCGTGGTTGTTGGACCATTGGTGGGGCTGGTGAGGTTATGTGGATTTGAAATACCATAGTGACATGAATATTGCTCGGATAGGCACCAGCTCATAATGTGGTGAGCACGAGACTGCAGGTGCGGTCGTGCTGCCGACGACCAGCGTGGCTTGTCCCCCAATGCTTCGCCATCTGTGAAGACTGTCTCCACGTGATGCTGTAGATTCCAAGTTATTAAATTCCCGTTGCCTTGACTAGTAGGAGCTGTTGGCCTCCCCTAAAATGCCACTCACTCCCGAATGATTGTTCTGGCCATCCTACACCTTTTATTGTGTTACTGAAAATATCGGTGATATGGGACGTGAAGCATGCCAAGAAAGAAAAGTTGGTAAAGTTAATTTAACCACACGTTTTATTTCCTGAACCCTCATATGAGGCACATACATACACTTTCTCCATTGGCATGGGAGAGCACGTGAGCTGTAAAAATGGCATGAAGCCGACATGAAAAATTAAGTGAAAACTTACGATCTGGCCGTGTACAAAACAGACCAGACTGTAGTGCAGAGCACTCTCCGGGCGATAAGAATTACACCATAGAAGTCAGTGCAATGCAGCCATCACCAGACTCTACCAGCGCATTCACGCGCACCAGTGCAGTTCGGCGGCGTGTTTGAACTGAAGTCGAACACACTGCATCAGTGCGTGGGTGTTAAACCACAGTGAAGGGTGTGTAGCAAGGGAAGTACTAGGCAGGAAAGTGTAGGGAGGCCATGCAGCTGAGTGCGCTTGCACGCACGAATCTGAGAAATGAGAACTTGTGTGCTGTCCAGGGCGGACATGCAAATTAACGCAACGAGAATGCCATGCAAGTAACGTGTGCATAAGCAACACTGTGAGAAACTCACCTTTATGCCCTAGGGGTCTTATTAGTCGAATTCCAGGGTTTTTGTTATTTTATACTTTCATGTTTATCACCTTCATGTCATCCACCAGAGTCTATGTTATATGTTTTCCAAGCACGTTTATTTCAATGCAAGTTCTGATCACTTAAGGTGAGTGCAAGTGTGTCGATGCAATATTTTAGCAGTGTAAGGAAGTAGTGCCGCAGCCTGCCAGCTGCCGATTCGGCCAGTACGCCATGCTGCAAAGTATAGTCATTGCACCATGCCGCAAGAGTGTGGATGTGTTGCCCATCGTCTTCCCAATTTCCCGCACTCCCGGCCAGTCTTCAACTTTTTACTCAATCATTTCATTTCAATAGACTTTTAATTAACAGGAACCTTTTGTAACAGCCGCCCGGGACTCTTCACCTCTCACCTTCCCTTGGCTTGCATCGCCAGGGAAGGCTTAATATGCAAGTAAGTTTTATTGGCTTTGCACAATTTTTGTAAAGTGCTACTCTATCTGTGAGTTAAGACCGACACTGTAATTGCAAGTTGTTTCCATTAGAGGAACGTAAATAAACCCATTGGAAAGTACATGTGGCAATGCGTTTTTCATTCGGTTCGTGCCAAAATGGAGCGGGCTGCACAATATCATTAGAAGTCTGGGACCCACAACATACTTGGTATGTTTGGGGAGAAAAGCAGTTCGGATGCACAGGGATGACATACACATCATGTGAGACGAGGTAGTTGGTGAGAACGTGGCGAACACTTTGGTGACCCACGGCAGCACAAGCCAGCACGACCTGCAGCAGGCAGAGAGAGAGGAGGAAGGTGGTTCAGCACCTCCACCAGAGGAGCCTCCACCTGGAACAGTACAAATTTGGGCGCAGAACACGATGGTGTTCCACAGGAGACCAAAATATGTAAGTCCAAACATCGCGAACACTATAGTTCCAGAGGGAAATGGCGTACCGACACCTGAACATGTGGGCCATGTACAGAATGCAAGCAGGGAGCAGGAGCAAGTAAAAACTCAAGGAGATGGCAAGGACATCCAGATGACCCACAATGGCATCAGCTCTGATGAGCACCCTGGAAGTGGCAGCAAGGAAGAAGGTGCGGCAGCACTTCGCACAAGAGGGCTGGCAGATAGTGTAGCAGGCTCGACGTCACCCGATGCATTGGAGTCTGAGAGGGCACGTCCGACGGTCGGCACTGCAGTATCTAATGGCGCTGCGATGGGGAGTGCCACCGCCAGGACTACGTATCTCGATATAGCCGCAGCACCTCACGCAAAAGCTACAACAATGAGGAATACCAAGCCTGCTGTCACCAGGTTTTCGAGAGGCAAGTTAACCAGCGTCAGCCGAGAGGCTGTGGGACAGACATGGCCGACCCTGGGCACCACGCAAAAAGAGCATGTATCCATGGATATCGTTCACTTGGGTCGCTACTGGAGGCGACACACCTGCGAGAGCAAGAGGGAAGTAAGTTTGGAGAGCGACTGAGATAGCGAGGGGAGTGATTTGGCCGGTTCACAGTCTCCTCGCCGATCAGAATTGCTACATCATCTGTCGTGGTAGTATGCAACATGCGGGGATGCCTCAGCGTACCGCAGGCAGCAGGTCAGCACACTACAGTGCCAGGAGGAGCAGCTTGACATGTTCCTGATGTCCACGTATCCCTTGCGACCATTTGTTCCATCGCAGATGCATCAACCACACAGCAACACTCAACCGATCGACATTAGGTCGCGGTCTCGATCAGTGCAGGTCGACAAGAGTGGCATTACACTTTTCTTGCCGCCCTATAACTCGTGGCTGCGGGTCATAATATTTAACATTCACCACAAGAGGTAACTCTCGTGATGACTGGATATGTGACCTAAACGAGTGTGTCCTGTGAAGCCATGACCATTAGATGCAACAGCCATTGGAGGGAACACTGGGGTAAGCAGCACCGCTTATTCTCACGACTTTCCAATGTGCGCGATGTCTACGAGCCCCGTGGCCGAATCCGAAGTGCGACGTAGCTCCGAGTGGTTTCAAAAGACAGGAATCAAATTCCCGCAGGAAGTGATAAGTGGCGAGAGGTTCCCTAGCAGCATTAATTAATAGGAGGTTTTTAAAGCATAATTCACGATGATTACGCCATAACTCATTAGGGAAACCGCCTGCTCCAGCATAGAGAATCAATAACATTCCATAGAAAACAGGGTGTAGCTCCGCCCTTAGTTACGAAATCCGTGTGTCGTCACATCCATACACATTCCTGAAATAAAATTACATAATGACACGTGCAGATTCTAAAATGATAATTATAAGGGTGTTCATGTAATCATCTATCGAGAATCAGCCACCTGAGTCATAATTTCATTTAATATCACCCTTCAAGTGTGCTGACATTCTCGTGATGTCGCATTCTATGCCATATCTGGGGCTCCGGCATCCACGAGTATGTTACCAATGTGTTTTAGTTTAGAAATTTTAATTATGTACAACATCAATTTCACTTATCATGTTATTCGTTAAGTTCAGTTGTTCTTTCATGTTTTCATTTTGGCGCCTTATTCGTTGGCGTGCGGCGAAACCGACGCCATGTCGTTAGTCAGACTTCAGCACTCCAGACAATCAGCAGGGCAGACGGTAAGGTCCGCGTACCCCACTCGGAAATTCAATATAGGCTGCATTTTTCTTCATATCCATAGTTAACGTGATTCAAGTACCTTTTAGTACTTCTATTTAGCAGAGGGGAAGTTTCCCTGCATCCTGACGTAATATACCAGGACTTCACGCACAGGACATATTTCACGTAATAACAATCTAAGGCCTAGGCCTTACTTTCCAGCAGTAGCGACCACCGGCAGGTGCCGGGTCCGCTTAACTAAGGTACGCATTAACAAGTGCAGTAACATTCTGTTGTACCTTTACGGTAATAAAACAGTCGTACCATAACTAGATGTGATGTATTTCATTTAACTCTCCTGAGTTCATCAATACTACGCCCTAATAGTACCCTTCAAATGTACAAGTGCATTTCAGTGTGTTTTGCATTTACGGGGCCTGCCTCCCTTAAGCAGGGTAACTTCAGTGGTAATAAAGGCGTGCGAAGTGGCCGACAGCTTCGCCCACAGGAAATATTTTACCTTTATGTAATATAACTGACAAATTCACTCAGCTCTCCATCATATTGACAGCGTATCCAGAGTGGCCACAAGCCATCGGCCATACGACCCCTATCAACAATCGTTCTCTATACCGAATGTGGCGATGGGCACATCATCAGTTCCGGTTCCCCCACCTGCTCCCAGGCAGGATACAAACACACCACCAGCACCTCTGGAGTCGCAGCATGTCAATTGGCTTTTCCAACTCGGGCGAATAAAACATCAGTCTACATCAGCAAGCCACGTTCCTACGTCAAGTGGTTTGCCCAACACAGGCTAATCAAACAACAGTAGAACATCGGAGTGCAGGAGAGCATAAACAACATGTCAGTAGTCTGCTCAACGCATCAGGTGGGCAACAGGCTATGCGACTAAGGTAACAGTGCGACAGTGCTTCAGAACGAACTGCTACAGTCATTGGTAAGTAACCTGAGACCTTCAGACACTTCACTATAACAACACAATTAAGAAAGTACACTCAACACTACAGCCAACATCGTTAAAATAAAGGGTTCATGTTTTTATTTGTCACACTAATATTACAAATATGCATTGGTCAAGTTGTCAGATTTGTTTACACTGTAGAGTGCATATGTGTTACCTCAACAGACGTACAGTGAATCGAGTGGGAAATAATGCACGTCAACTGACGTCTAGTGAGGGCCTGCATCTGTCAAAACAATCCACTATTCTGGGTTGTTTATTTGCAACGTCATGAGACGTTTTAACTTTTGTAAACATGCACTGGTTAGACATGACAACACGTAATGAAAAATACACAACTGTAAGCCAAAACAGATGCAAATCGAACACACCCACTCGACACTGGAAGTGTAAATTATACGTAAAAGTCTACCTGTATACAACACAGCATGGCAAATGTGCATAAGTAGGTGCAATAGTGTTTTGTGAACAAACGCACGAGGCATTATCAATGTGTACAGTAATTGGCAACATGTATCACGACAAGTAAAGGCAGTATTTTCAAGCAATACCAGTCAGCAATTAAGAAACAAAAGGAAATCAAAATTTAATTCCATTATTTCCGGAACTTTTCCGGAAAATGTTGCAGCATTTTTCAGTAGTAAAATTGTCGATCTTTTTCAAAATAAACAATAAAGTTTTTTAGTGTTTTCCCTTGGACAGTAACGAACTTAAAGTGCAGCGGTCAATTAAATGAATTTTTAAAACTTTTCTGATCATTTTCAAAAATAATTAAAAATTTTAAGGATTTTACACGGACTTTCAAATGTCAACAAAATAATTTACAGCAATCACAAGAGCCATATGAGCCGGTACAAATTTGGCGCGATTTCAACGATTACCGACGTTTTCAGGCCTACCAAGTGAGGACCTACGGGCTTTTATAAATGACTACACTACACATTTAGAGAGGTACAGGATGTGCCAACAAGAGTGGCCAAATTGTATAGGGACACAATTGGTCGGCGTGGCGAGTAATTGGTGGAAAATGATCAGTCATTACGGTATTGAGTGAGTAGAATTTCGTAGCAGCTTTTAAAGTCGATTTGCCAATACCAACTCCTCATTGCAAGCACAGAGCAGGGCTATGCTAGAAGTGCAAAAACCGGGTGAATCCATGACCGCATTTGCAATGAGGAAGATAGGGCGAATCAAAAACTTTCATCCACACATGAGTGAGCGTGAGATCCTAGATGTAGTTGCGTCAACGTTAAGAGCGGGAAACAGGCTAGCAATGGTACCATTAATTCACAGTAGCACAGAGGACTTCATGCGCTCTGCTGCATTGCTGGACCAAGCCAGCTGAGAACAAAATACCGCGAATAGAGAGGGTGACGGGTAACATTCGCGCTGGAGAAAAGATGCAGAGCAGACGGAGCAGATAGAGGAGCAACTGGCACCGAACAAGGTAGTAGGAGCATGTGCGTTCCGGACAAGAACATACCCCGAACCCAGGATGGCAGCATGGACATCAGCAACCACGGGCATGGTAGGAGGCCCACTTGAGCTGCCATTTGCATCCCAATATTGCAAAGTATAAGGGGAAATGCATTGGTACAATCAGTGCCCAAAATGCAACCAACCGCAGAACAACAACAAACCACCGATGGGAAACGGACCATTGGGGTAGGCTAGCCGGATGCTCACTACCCCAGGGCAAAAGGCCCCCATGGTACAAAACCTCCTCAACAAGTAGGGCAGGTCGGAATAGGTAGTCAGTAACCAAGCATACAGTAGATCAGTAAAATACAAAACCGAATGATTAGAATTGCAGTTCATTTAAATCAGCAACCATGCCTTGCATTAATAGATACAGCAGCAAGTCGTAATTTTGTGAGCATCAGATTCGTGGACACAAGCGAGATTACACCGAGTACACAGGTTATACACCTCGCAACAAAGCAGAATCTGGGGTAATCAATGGTAGAGACACTGATTACCACCCGAATTAGAGATGTGGACACCATCACCACAGCCCTCGTGTCTGCGGACCTATGGGAGGATGCCATCTTGGGTATCCCCTCGCTCAGCGAACAAAAAGCCATTGTTGAGCCAGCTGCCTGTATGATCCATTTCGGCCTGAAGGGAAGGCGAACAGTGTACGACAACGAATCCCGACCCACTGGTAATGAGCTCAGAGTGCAACTAGACGAACTCGATCATGTGGTCCCTCCGGAATACAGGGAGATGGTGCAATACATACTGGATGAACGACGTGAAGTATTTGTGGCAGGAGACCCACTCCATTGAATAACCGTAGCCGAGCATTGTATTCCACTTGAACATGACCTTCCGATCTACTCTGGAGCCAGAAGTTACCAGCCGCATCAATGCACTATCATCAAAGAGCAGAATGAAGAAATGCTAGCTGAGGGTGTGATTGAACCTGCTTGCAGCCACTACAACAGCTCAGTTACCTTGGCACCCAAGAAGGATGGGATGTGGCGCTTAGTGTGGATTTCAGAGCAATCAACTAAATCACACTGAGCGCCCGCCCCCATACATAAGTATCAAGGATGCATTGCATACCTTGGGCAAGGCTAAGGTCATGACATCATTGGACCTGCGCACAGGTACTGATAGGTGGCAATAAAACCTGCAGACCATTACAAAATGGCGTTCACAGCCCCAGATGGGAGAAGGTTCAACTTCTCTGCAATGCCCTTCAGCTTGAAGTGCGCACCAGCAACTTTTCGAACGATGATGGTCCAAGTGCTTGATGGGTACATTGGAGATTTTGCCCTCGTGTACCTGGATGACGTGGTCATCTGGTCCGAAACCTGGGATGACCATATCCTACACCTGTCACTAGTTTTGGAGAGACTAGCCATCAATAAGTTGTCATGTGCGAACCACAAGTGTCACATTGGCCTCCCATGCATACAGTTTCTTGGGCACATGGTCGATGACACGGAAGTCGGCCAACAGAACAGCATTTTGCCCTTATTAAGGACTACGAGGTGCCGTGCATGAGGAAACAACTGAAGAAATTCTTCGGGTTAGTGAACTGGCTGCGGGAAACCATACAGGATTTTGCAACCGTAACTGCACCACTCACTGACATGTTGTCACCCAACATAAAGTATGTGTGGACAGTGAATCATGAAGCAAGTTTTCAAGAGATCAAGAGCAAGTTCAGGGAGTGCAAGACATTGGCTCGACACGACCCAAGTCGCCATTTATATCTTCGGAAAGACGCAAATGAGAAGGGCTTGGGGCAGTTCTCTTTCAGATTGGGGATAACCAAGAGAAGCATATAATTGAATACAGTAGTGCAAAGTTAGGGGCAACTGAGGGTAGATACGACGTGAACAAGCAAGTGTGTCTAGCCATAGTGTGGGCCATGGAATGGTACAGGGCATACCTAGAGTACCAATGGTTCACACTATGAACTGACAACCGCTGCTTACTTTGGCTTCACACCATGAAAGAGGCCAGGAGTAAATTAGCACACTGGGCATTCCTGCTCCAAGTGTACGATTTCGATGTGGAGCACGTACCAGGAGCTGAGAAACCGTTAGTAGACGAGCTCTCGCATGCTCCAGGCGAAATGGTAGTGGTGGACCAAGAGGAGTGGGATGACCTACTTCCTCCTACCACAATAAACCACTCTACAACTGGCAAGGGCCGCATGAGCTGTGTCGTCGTTGAGGCTCTCGAGGAAGCCGAACTCGAGATCGACGACTTGCAGGACAGCGTTTTAACAGTACAACTGCAGTGTACAGACACCCAATGTCGTATCACCTCCATCATATAGGGTGAACAGGAGTGTTGGCAAATGAATGGCATGCACATTGAGACACGACCGTGTAGTTCTGAAGCAACCTGGAAGCTGTACATGCCCAAAAGTTAATGAGCACAGGTGCTACATCATGCACATTATGTACGATTTGCAGGCCACCCTGGTGCATCACAAACCACAAGAAATGTGCAGAACCGTTTCCACTGGCCCAGCATTGCCAGAGACATCCGGTATTACATGAGGGGTTGCATCAAGTGTAACCTCTGCAAGAGTAGGAGAGCAGATGGAGTAACACAACAACCACGGAAGCAACAGGAGCCATTCGAGTCCATCTCACTGGACCTGATGTGGCTATATCCACACACCCTTAACGGTAAGAGGTTCATTCTTGTGGTGAGTAACTCGTTCTCAATGTGGAGGGAAGCATACCCAGTTTCCAGTGCACGGGCACACAACATAACCCATGTACTTGAGACCGAATTCTACCCCCGATGGGGCAATCCACACACTCTCTTAACCGACAATGGTACCCAATTTACGGGGAAGTATTTGGAGAGAATTGTGTACCAGGTGGGTAGTCCAACATCATACAATGGCTGCGTACCACATGCAGGCCAACCCAACTGAGAGGAGTATTCAAGACCTCAAGACTCAGTTGCGCCTGTGGGTAGGAACAAACCACACAAATTGGGTTGAATATCTGCGAGTGGCCTTGTTCACAATCAGACAGAGTGTGAACCTAGCCACAGGTCAATCACCAGCCGCCATTCTGCAGGGAATGGAGCTGCCCCTCCCTGGAGAATTCAGAATTCGACAGGCAAACAGCGACGCAACAGAAAGCACAGCCAGCAGGTGACAGCGCTGGGAGCAAGACCTGGAAAAAGCATGCATTCGCCAGGAGATGTACATAGGATTATAGGTACCAGCAACAACTCACCCACCAAAGAGGCTCAGGCCCGACAACATGTTTACGTCTGCCAGCACAGGCAGAGCAGCACAAAGCACAACTTTTGCACAGGGTTTGCCCCTAAGTGGAGCGGACCACATGTTGTTGTAAAAGTGCTGGGGTATACAACTTATCTCACCAAGGTCAGCAGCAGGTACAAGGTGGCCGTACACCGCGACGATGTTTGTCTAACCATGCAGGGACCCAGCACAGAAACTCCTGAGGAAGAGGAAGGGCCTAATGGCCAATAGCAGGTAGCAGAAATGCCCAATGGCGAAGTGGAGGCAAGCTCATGCACAAATGGGAGTGCTCTTCGGCACCTTTTCCCCACTACTTAACCTGGTAATCTTATGCCCATAAGGTTGGCAGGGGAAGAAGAAGAGCAAGACGAAGAGGTCACATCATCTCAAACACATAACATTAACATTGAAGGCACTGCAAACCAAAGTGAGCCAGACCAGAGTGTCACGACACCCAGTATAGAGACACTGTCTTTCGAAGATGCCACACAAAGCGAGTCAGTGGGAGCAACTGTGGGCCCAATTAGCCCACAGGGAAGCTGCCTACAAGACTTCGCCATGACACCAACGAAGACTAATATACTGGCTGACCACGCATTGGAGGACCACATCAAGAGCGCAGGGGAATGTTTAACAGAAGGAGCATCAAGTCCAGCAAGGGACAGCATACCTTTCACCTCGCCAGAAGAAGGAGCATCGCAGGGTCCGAAGAGCAGCGACAGCATCAGCAGCAGTGACGACGAGTCGACAGAGAGCGGGTCTCAACCTCTCCTCACCGCTTCTGGCATCAGCATCAACATCGGCCAGCATGCACCACTTGCGATGGGAACGACCCCATTCGGTGAGGATGGGCATCGGCACTTCGCCATCAGCAGGGTCATCGCCCTGGAGCATCGGCAAGCAGCGCAGCAGAGCATCATTGCGGGCCTTACAACCTGAGGCCCTGCAACTAGCTGCGACCGCCGATATCCTGTTGCGCCTAGCAGTGTGGCAGTCCCTTGGGAGTATGCGAGGACCAAACAGTCACCAATGAGGGGGGCGTTTGAGGAGTTCCTGATGTCCACGTATCCCTTGTGCCCGTTTGTTCCATCCCAGACGCATCAACCACAGAGCAACACTCGACCGATCGACTTTAGGTTGCGGTCTCGATCAGTGCAAGTCGACAAGAATGGCATTACACTTTTCTTGCCAGCCTATAACTCATGGCCATGGGCCATATTTAACATTAACCACAATAGGTAACTCTCGTGATGAATGGATATGTGACCTAAACGAGTGTGTCCCGTGAAGCCATGACCATTAGACACAACAGCCATTGGAGAGAACACTGGGAGGTCTACCTGCATCCTGACATAACATACCAGGACTTCATGCGCGGGACGCATTTCACATAATTACAATCTAAGGCCCATGCCTTACTTTCCACAGTAGACACCACCGGCAGGTCCAGAGCGCCGGGTCCACTTAACTAAAGTACACATTAACAAGTGCAGTAACATTCCAGTGTACCTTTTCGATAATAAAACAGTCATACCATAAATAGACGTGTTTTATGGCATTTAACTCTCCTGAATTAATCGGGCACTCACGCTAATAGCAGCCTTCAAATTTACAAGTGTATTTCAATGTGTTTTGCATTTACGAGGCCTGCCTCCCTTAAGCAGGGTAACTTCAGTGGTAATATAGGAGTGCGAATTGGCCGACAGTTTCGCCCACATGAAATATTTTACCTTTACATAATATAATGGGCAAATTCACTCAGCTCTCCTTCATATTGACCGCGTATCCAGAATGGCATAGGCAGTCGGCCATACGACCCCCATCAACAATCGTTCTCTATACCGAACATGGCGCAGGGCAAATCATCAGTTCCTGTTCCCCACCTGCTCTCAAGCGGGACATAAACATACCACCAGCACCTCTGGAGATGCAGCACGTCAAACTACAGTTATGTAGATCATCCTATATCTTGTGGCAGCGCCGCAGGGAGCAAAAGAAGTGCGCCTGCTGTGACTGACGTGTGAATGTCTGCAAAGGGCCTCGCAGGAGGGAGGCGTTTCATGCCGACAGCACTCTTCAGACCGTTTGCCCGCCATAAAAGTCAGTGCAACACAGCTGACACAGAAATCTACTGGCGCATTAATGTGCACCAGTGCAGTTCGGTGACGTGTTCGAACTTAAGGCGAACACACTGCATCAGTGTGCGGGAGTTGAACTCCAGTGAGTCGTGTGTGGCAAGGGAAGTGCTAGGCAGGAAAGTGTAGGGAGGCCATGCGACCGAGTGCACTCGCACATACGAATCTGAGGAAAGAGAACTTGTGTGCTGTCCAGGGCGGACATGCAAATTAACGCAACAAGAAACAGAGTAAGCTGTACCACATCATGGCATTGTCGCTGGACAATGCCTGGCGCCCAGGAATTGTATAATCCTAACCAGCATTTTTCTTGGCAATTTATTAGCAGCTCCTGAAAACATCAGTAACCCTTTCACTGCAGGCTGACTATAGTCAATGATGATGGGCTCGAGAGGCCACGTTTGACTTCTACACTACTCGAGTACCGCTAGACTACTGAACATGGCTGCGTGGGTTGGCCTGGGTCAAGTGTGGCCATTCCCACGTGACCCGATAAAATAATGGATAATAAAATTACACATTACGTGAAATGAATGATGTGCTTAATTGATTGCTATAACACACTAGATTCTACAAAATACTTGTACGTAATGGAATAAAAATTCCATATATTAAAATTCCTATTTTCATAAACACATGACCTGTGTTGTTCTGGCTGTCCTGCAGCCAGTCAGGTTTAACCTCAACTGCACTGTTTTTGTGTGAGTGTATGTGGCTCCAATTCACAATGGATTGTCCCACATTTACGTGTGGTCGTATTTTATTTGTATGTCTTTCCTTCTACTATGCCAGTTCTAAACAAAAACACTTAAATTTCAATTTGAAAATAACTTGAGAAATGTTTATAATCTAAAGGGACATATCCACTGTTGTGCTGTCATAGTTGGCCACAATGACTTGGCATGATTGGCCATTGGAGGTTATGTTTACTTTTACACTAATAAAATACTAGACAAAGATACATTTAAACTCAGATCACTAATATTAACATAAACACTGGGATGCCCGAAAATATATATAGGCTGTATGCAACATGTGATGCCAATGTAAAAAAGTATGTTGCGTTAATTACTGTTGGCCTTCTAATATCAACAAAACACATGGGCACAAAAATAAATACAACACATTATTATTACTACTTACATACAAGGTGACTCAGTGCACACTATCGCAAAAAGGGAACACACATAATACTACAACTGTTTTATTTACTAAATCATCTTCTGCGTACACTTTGTACACAGCACTTACCTCAACATAATAATAAAAATCCCTTCAAACACATTTAATAAAAATCCTTAATTAAAAACAAATGTTATATCAAAACATAGCATAAACACAAAACTTAAACAAGCATACGTGGTTGCTGCATCGCTCATATGAAATCTGATGTCAACACTGAAAAAAACATTTAAACTGGTCATGGTTATAAACACAAGTTCACATGATGTAGCACTGCACTGCTCTCGACGAGGCTCTGATACTGCGAACGGGCTAAAATATGGTGGTGGGGGAACATGGAACACATAAAACACCCCGCTCCTCCAGGTGATTGTTCATGAAGAGCTGCTGAGGCGGTCTCACTCGTAGAAATGAGCCAACGGGTGTAAAAACGTAAGTGGCCGAAGCATGGACCTCTCTCGTTGTTGGTAGCGTGGTTGCACTAGTGTTGTAATGGATGATTTTGGCATTTCAGACGGCCCGCAGATCATGCACAACACACAGTTCATGCAGTGCAGCCTCTTGGAGCAACGTAGCAGTGAGAGACTATCTCCTCGTCCCGAGTTGTCCTAGCTGCTGCTGGTTGTGGCGGTACAAGGGGTACGGCTGTGTGGCTATATGCGATTCGAGCTGTGTAAGTTCCAGGGATTAGTCGGAATGGACTCTGATGATGATGCATCCTTCACATTTATATACGATGGTGGTGAACTGCAAATGACTTGGTTTAGCGGTCGAAAATCCACACAAAATCGCCATGTTCCATCCTTCTTTGGAGCTAATGTAATTGCGAAATTGAATGGGATGTCCAATGGCTCTATCATGTCATAGAGCATCTCCTTTATTTGCTTTTTGATTATCCACGTTTGGTGCAGTAAGAAGCCTCGTGAACTAGTGTAAACTGGCTTTTAGTCTACACGTGGTATTGTGTGTTCCACTATGATTGTACGTTTCAGTGCGTCACTTCCTCCAAATACATTGGGTCTTTCATCAAGTATGCTCTGATACTCGTACGGGACCTGGTTTTTGAAATCGCCTAACTTGACATCAGGTAGACTTCCTGTCGGGCAGCGATCCAAATTATACACCATGCATCTTTCTTTCGCCCCGAAATGTGGCCTTCTCGCAGCGGGTTCCACTATTGTACGCTGTTCGGTTAACCAAGGTATCCCAAAAATATCTTCCTCACATATTTCTGACATAACAATAACACCCGTGGTTGTCCCAATGCAGCTTACTTGAACTGTCACTACAGCCTGTCCTACGGCCTTACTACAATGCTGGTTTTTGTCCAGCTAAATTACGTGGTCTGTAGGCATCATGCCCTGCTTGTGTATAAAGTGCGGTCGTATGAAGTTGTGCGAAACTGCAGTGTCAATTAACACATGGCACAACTGACCATTAATGGTAACTAGGATACGTATGAATGGTGCTAATATTTTGTATTTGAATTTGTAATAGAGTCAATTTTGTATCTGGTGTGATCCGAATTTTCGCAGGCGGGGTGTCGGAAGCATCCGGCCCTTTCGCCCCTACAACCTGTTTCCCTGTTGTTTACGTGCTGCTGATTACCTGATTTCCTTCATGTGCAGATTGTTAGGGCATTTACTATGCCAATGTTACTGCAGTATTGGGAAATACCTGCATGGATAATGGGGTGGAAAGTCCGGATTCCATCCTTACTGTTGCGGATTACTGTTACCTGGTCCACCTCGATGTGGTGGTCTCTGATCACTCATCCCTGTTGCTCCACTCCTTTGCTGTTCTTGCGTGTACATGCTTCCATGCGCTTGTTCCCCGTGCCCCTTTTCATGCTGTGTATTACTATACTGTTTATCATACACTGGTGCACTATGACTACTAAATGTGGTTCATAGTTATGAGAAAGGCCAGAATTAGGTTTGTTTACATTTTCATCTCCCGACTTGTGGCACCATTTAACTCCATTTGCATCCCGGCGGAATGTTTCATGCATTCTCTCTAGAATAATGACGGCATGTATTAGGTCTTCAAGTGCCCCATTCAACAAAGGAATTAGGGCTGCTCTATACTCTGGCCTAGCCATTCCTGCAATTCCTTCTAAAACTTCACATTTCGCAAATTCGTATGGAAGTGTTTGACAAGTTGACTTTTACATGTTATAAAAGCTGTTAAAGACACACCGAATTTCTGGATTTTCCAGAGTCAACCTGCTGTTGGCGTGGACAGATGTAAACACTCTTCGAAACCTGCAGTGGGATGCACGTAGAAACTCATCCCACTGAAGTCCGTAGTGGTTGAGTGAGACCCACAAATAGCGTGCATCTCTGGAGAGTTGTGCTCCGATGCAGCTGGCCCATCCATCACGGCTGACGCCGTATCTCGTGAGACGGGATACGCAGTCTTCCACAAAGGCTGCCGGATCTTCTGTTGGGGTTCCCACAAATGTGGGCAATGTCTGAAATTTTGATGGTGTCTTTCCTGCGAACAGTCCTGGTGGATGTGGGGTTTGGGTGGGTTCCATGGTTCTGCTTCTGGCTGCATTTTCCATACCTGCTGTTTGTTGCATCAATGCTACATATAGAAAATTTTGAAAACTGGGTTTATTGTTCGGCACTATTGTTGGGTAGACAGGTATAGGAAACATATGTGGCATTTTGTGGGGGGGGAATTGGTGTGGTTAGCTGGTACACATGTGATATGATTGTTGGGTTAGGTTTGGTTGGCGAGGGTTTGTTTACACTAGCCATGCTCGTGGCAGTAGCACGAGACAGTTCGGATACACTCTGCTTTCCTCCCCTACTCTGCTGTTGTTCTTCTCCTTCCCCTTGCATCGCTACACCTGACACATTGTTAGTGTCCCATGCCACTGTTATCTGTGAAAAAATGATATTCAAAATTACCACCATGTCATTGTCCCATTGTCCCAATAGGTCCGTACCTGATCACGTGGGGTGTCTGCAGTTACGTTTTGCACATGAATTACGCCCTGCCTGAACTTATATGACATCGTGTGACACGATAAGCAAACGAATGTGAGTCCTGTAATTGAATTATGTTCTGTGACAATGGGGCATTCTTTGTGATATTTCACATACACTGTACACACTGAAGTATTATTGTATTCTGTCCATTACACAACTATGAAAATTTTACTGTCTTGCATGGTTTCACTGCAACTGTCTTTTGTCATGCGATTGTCACTGGCGTGTCTGTTTGTTGGGCTGGTCTTTGCGACGGTATTGACAAATGCCACTGTTACATTTTTTGGTGTTAATCAGTTACAATATGGAGTAAGCATTCAGGACACCACAGTGCTGGCACTCTGTCAGTCATCCTGCCTGCCATGGTTTGGTTTGTCAATAACACACACGTACACGGGAGAAGCAGCTGACTGACATGGAAGCATGGGTTGGGGAAGAGGGATCACTATCCCCTCTCGTGGCACGGCTGGCCTGTACATGCAGGGTTGATGACACAACATCACAACTGATGTGCAACACGCGCGAGGGGTCCAACTGGCAGTTGGTGTCGGTGATTCATGAAGGGATGGGGAGGTAGTCTCCACCTCATCACTTCTCCTTCACTGCTGCAATTATATAATGTTACAGAAATACTTAGTCTATTGCAGTTACATTTCCAGTTCAAAAAAAGGTTGATGGTCGCCTGGTGTGCGTGGGAAATGCCGGAGCCTAACACACGCACTCCACCTCTGTGACTTACTGCTAGCTGACTGACAATACACATATTCTTACGATATAAACACTGGCGAAATGGCATGGACAAAACACTCTGTGGAAGATGAGAGTAAATTAATGACACCTTACCTTGCAACACCGCCAAATATAACAACACCTGCAAAAACAAACATAAACATTTCAATTAACAACACAATAAAAGTATTTTAATTGGGCCTGAAATATTCCAGTTCTGTACACTGGCCTAGTTATCATTCCACGACATGTCGCATCGCCATGCCAACCGCTGGCTGTACTTGAACCGGGGTACCCTTGTCTTGCGCTGTGCCTGTTAGATCCAGTGACCGGGCTCACACTCCACTATAGTAGAGTGCCAACCCTGCTTCATGGGCTGCAGGCTATGGGGTATGGCCGGACAAACTGTCTTATGCTGGCGTACACACATCATAAAATTATGAATATTTCGAACTAATCACCGAATCATTACACTTTATTAATGTAACAATTCACAAATAACAAACTCTGTAGGTATCCTAGAAATTACTAAATATAAAGTATGGTGTTTTATAATATTTATGTTGCAAGTGATACTTCTTGAATCTATACTTATATTTCATAGGTTTCAATTATATATAAGTACTTACATTAAACTGCATTTCATTTTATACACTATAGTTGGTTAGAATATTCACAAATGTATTTACTTCAATAGTGTTATATAAAAAAAACTTCTTAATAAGTAGAAGACTATTACAGATGTTGGTGCGGCATTTTCATATTATACCTAATTGGTCTTTTTATAATTTCTATACTTCTGGATGGGCAATTTTACTCGATGAATTCCCTCTGAATCTTTCATTTGTATAAGAAAAATCCTTCTTATAAATGAGCTATAAAAGCATTGAGAGTTTTGAGAGACAAACTTTTCCCCCCAACTGGACAAACAAGGAGGAATTTAAATATTTACAACAATAGAATCAAGTTTGATATTCCCATATGAGATAGCTATTCTTTTCCAAACGATGCTTATGTTGTGGAATAATTTCGCCTACTAAAAATAGATCAAACTTGAGACGAGGCAAAATACGAAATATTAGATAATATTGATATATGTTCTAATTTTTTTCACTTTCAGTTTTCTAGAGTCGAAATTTCAAAATGTGGACAAATTATTGAAGCTGTTGACAATGCAGGAATAACTTCAACAATGATGAATATTTTGCTATGATCACCAGGCGAACAAAATTATTTAGAGTCTACTGTTGTTGATAATAAATTTCGAGTAAAATCTGTTCATAATGATAAAATAAATGAAATGTCTACATTAAGATATTTGTTTGGTTTTATTCGCGATAATAATGAAGTTTATTGGAAGGGTGGTTATAAAATCACTTTTTTTTTTAAATATATCTGATAACAATTGTTTATTTGTTAACGAAACTAAAAAAGCAGATGCTTCAGTTTATAAAACTTATGTAGATCAAGGCAAAATTTTTATTAAAAAATTAGAAATTTTTTGGCCTATTGTTGGATACAAAGCTAATACATCAATTGCAATTAAAGAAAAAATATTTAAAAATCCTAAAATTAATATTGGTTTTAAGTATAGGCAATTATTAGAAAAAGAAGTTTCCGTTGGGACAACTGTTTTTAACTTTGATATAAAAGATCAGTTTAATAATTTGCAATCTGACAAGCCCGATATTGTAATTGTGGGTTTCCTAACAAATAAAAATAATCGTGCCGAGTAATATGTGCATACTTCAATGTTTGATCATTGTAATGTGAGAAATATTTTCTTTTTTTTTAAAGGGAAGAATTGAAATTTTTCCAAAAGAAAATTGGAATCTAGAGATTGACAATTATCTTTGTTTTAAAATGTTTCTCGCTTTTAACGATTTTAGAAATTCTAGAACAAAATTAGATTCTATTTACAGAAATAATGAACTTTTTATAAGACAACTACACACTATCATGGCGATATCAGTTATTATTCATTTTGAGGACGAAGACCTTTATATGTTGTTAACTGCCTATATAGAAAAAAAGCATTATTTAAATATACAACAAATAAAAAAATTAGTGTAGATTTCGAAAAAGCTGTTAAGGCTAATACAATTTGTAATGTTGTTTTAATTAGCCAACAAAATTTAACGTATGTTTATTTAAAACAAAATATCACTGAAGGTATATAAATTTTATATTTTATTAAATGGATAATGTAATCGATTTTACAGAAACAATAAATTGTTTCCATATTTGAATACAATTTTTTTAGATTCTGGGTTGAGTTGTTTCATCGAATAAAAAATCTCTTTTTTTAAAATCTAAGTGAAATATATTTCTTTCTCTTATGTTTATATGTGCAAATTTTTTAAAATCAGTAGAAGACTATTGCAGATCTTGGCGCAGCTCAATAATTTAAATAAAATTCAAACAAATTTCTCACTTTCAAGCAACAATTTTTCAATGTCTTCTTCAAACATGATTCATCTCTTCAATTTCACCCCCAAAATCAAGATAATTTGACCCAAATCTTCATTCTCAATTAAGTGCAATTTTTTTTTAAACATACTTTGCTCACTCTTTTATCAGTGGTCTATTTTCAGGGTGAATGAGGCTAAAATTATTGTGAAAAAGGTGAACATTTGATTTAAATTTGAAACCCAAATCAATTAGTCAAAAATTATATCACCAGAAAAGTATGAACATTTTTGGAATTTGATAAAAAATATGATGATTTAGCTTGAAAATTAGTCTTTAAAGAACCCCACACACAAAGAGTGAACACATGTTGAAAATTGATTTTGATTATGACCCCAAATATTATTGATTTTGAGTTGTGCTTAGAAAAAATTGACGGGGAATTAGAAATTTCTTTGAATTTAGCTTGAAATTAGTTGGTTTTTAGTTAAATTATTGAGTTACGCCAACATCTGCTATAATCATCTACTTCAATAATATTTTAAAACCACTGGCTCTCACATTTATATTGCTTCAAGAAAAACTTAGAACCCTCGTAGTACATAGTAATTCATATACACATTCCACTAAAATTGGGTCTGCATCTTCTATCTTCTTTATTATCCTAGGCGAAGATTGGTCTTGGATCAAGTTATGCAGATCAGCATAAAACTGAAAGAAAAGAACATAAATTAAATTATGTATAATAGTTTATTTTATGTAAATATGCTGTCCCATATTTCTGAATATTTCATATGGCAACACAATTTTCGTTCAAATACTTCGTTGAATGCACCAAAAAAATTACACTTTGTCATAATTTACAATTTCGGCGGAAAGAAGAAATATTTTGGTTGCTTTCAATAAATAATATATGCAGCCCTTTGTATGCAGCATAGGATCAACCTGTTTATATCAGTTACAAAATAATTATATCTATATATTTTATTTAAAGATGGATTTTATTATAAATAAAAACACACAGTCTACAAGACTAGTAAATGATAGAAAATGTTAATTCCTTGCTATAATTTTTATCAATAAGTGCAGTTCTTTTGTATTTCTACTTAATTTTTTTTTATAGAAATTGCAGAAATTATAGAAATTCTACCTATAATCTTCATATTACATACATGTTAAATCTTATAAGGACGTTTATACAATTATTAATGTCCTCATTTATGTATAATAGTTTTAAATTATGATGCACATGAAAATTCTATGTAATTTAACATATTTGTTGGGTTTTTTATTGTTTGCCG
This sequence comes from Dryococelus australis, assembly GCA_029891345.1. Lineage (NCBI taxonomy): Eukaryota > Metazoa > Arthropoda > Insecta > Phasmatodea > Phasmatidae > Dryococelus > Dryococelus australis. Next base: position 41,568,108 of record CM057009.1, on the reverse strand, counting down.
ACATTGTTCAAGTTAAATTATTTACTTACATATGTTAAGTCACAGGCAGCGAAATTAATTATACATATAACAAAATAATAATAAGGATGTAGTGGAATAAATTATTATGTTAAAATGTATATCTTACTCAGTAAACAGAATCTGAATTTTACTTAAATTATACATATTTAGTGTTTTGGGTTTTTTAATATTAAAAATTGTAAGCCTATGTCTGATCCACCTTTCTCATTTATACACAGTTAAATCCGAATAACCAATTAATATAATAAATTGAATCTCAGTCACTTAATTAAGTGTAGCAAATGGGATTATTTGTTTTTTATCATTATTATTGCAATTTAATTCTTACAAAACATTATTAATTATGTTTGAAAAGTATGAAAAATATTTTATACATTAAAAAAATTAATAATGAAAAAAATTGCCCATCTCATTCTTAATTTTTCCAGGTTTCATATTTCCCCTAAAATAGCATCTTTTGTTGTTATGCGGATGTGCTGGGATGAACACTTGTTTTATTTCAGCTATGGAAGGGGGACAAACCAAGATGGATTCGAATATTTCGTGAAATTCTGGATTCTTTCACCCAAAAAGGAATTATCATGCCTAGCAACTAATAGGCAATGGCCACTCACATACTGACTTGACACCATGGTGCCTCAGTGGGTAGAGGCAGGATTTAAGGAATGTGAAATTTTGAAGGTTATTTTACCCGGGGCGCCAGACATCGCCGGACGATGTTGTGTGAGTCGTAGAGACGAGGTGTCCTCCAGGGTCGTTCGGCGACGACCAATGCTAACCTGGACTGCTGCTCCTTATAAATCCGCCGTACAATTATTCCAAAAGCGTAGTGCGCAGTGGCCTGTTTGGTTCAGCTCACACACCCATGTTACGTAATATTGCGGCATACAAAACCTCGCCGAATAAGTTGATGCAGTGACTTATCGGCTAGTCACACACCTACGTTTACACAAACGATACTTGCACATTAACGAATAAAGAAAATACATATTTAGACGCTGGCTGAAAAAGGTGCGGGTATTCTAAAGGCCTGTGCCCTTAAGAGCCCGAAGGCCACGAAATAATGTCCACATGAACAGTTTTCAATGCGTCAATTATGCCGTTTATTTACCAAGGCTCCCAGGCCTACAATTTACATATATAATCACATTTTCACGGCTTCAACCTGCAGGTGAGGTAACAATGTAAAAATGGTGCGAAGCCAATAAAAATCATGTGCAAGGTTTTAAACTTCCAAAGGCCTGGTAGAGATGGGGGTGGTTTCTCGGGTAGCTAAAGAACAACGCTTCCAGTGAATTGAAAACTATGGAGATTGAATGATTGAGAAACAAAATTTTAAGGCTGCCTCAATATGCGATACCCGAGCCGCAGTAACACGCAACCACACCTCCGAGATGCACGTTTGGCAGGCTGGCGGACTATGTGGATCTACTTTCTTAACATTGCAAAATACATAATAACCCTTTGTGTTCCTTACCTTGTGCTGGAACATGTGTAAATAATTCTTAAAAATAACATTTCATATGGAACACTGTTTACATTTGGGTGAATGAGGTGAGGATGGCACACATTGTGAATGATACATAATGAAACACTGAAAAACAATCTTTACTCATTAAATAGCCCTGGGGTTATTTCCTTGCCTAAATGACGTAAACACGCAAATGCCCATGTTTACATATTACATGTTAAACACTACATAAGACATCACTGAAAAACAAGATCTATTTGATATTACTTTGGTACAGCGAGTGCTCTGACGTCACGTACTCAAGTTTTCATTGTGTTGCATCCACACTTTCACTGCACTGCACTTGCTGCTCTGCTCGTCCAGTGCACATTCCAAATCCACAGCTTTGCGGCACCATGGCTGTCAAACGGGCTTCGGACAGGACATGTGACACACATCAAATCCCCCCTTCCCTGAGCCTGTTTGTAGCCACGCGACGTCACACACAACTGGGACACTGCCTCCCTAGCTGTTTCCTGGGTCACCGCTGGTAGGAACTCCTCGCCGCCTCCATGCGGTCATGAAGTGCTCGCTGCAGTACCCTCATTCTGCGGCCTCATTGCAGGACATGTTCCCGTTCTCGCAAACTGTACAGGCCACTGGGGGTCTCCTCCACCGATGCGATTCGTGGGGGCAGTACGAGCTGGACGGCTCGCTGCCCTCGCTGTCACTGCTGCTGCTTGTGCTGCCTTCCTGCTTGCTCCCTCCATGTGTAACCTTCCAGTGCTGGGGTCTGACCCGCACCACTGGCTTTCAGGTGGTGTGGACCACCCTGGTTCGGCTCTTCCACCTCCTCCGCCTACATTTGCTGTCTCTTACATCCATGACACACCTAGTATTGCATCTTCTCTAATCTCGTCGATGATCATTGCTGTTGTGATCGTTTCCAAGTCACGTACCTGCCCTGTCACAGTCGCCTGTCCCCCCATTCCGTGACTGTGTTGCTTTGTTGCCAGTCTGGTGACGTGATTCGTGGATCAAACATTTTAGTCAGATTTTCATTCGATGGGATTAATCCTTAATCCGATCTTTATACGATTTGATCGGATTGTTCGATCAAATAAATTTTATCAACTTTGTGTAATGAAAATTTTGATCAAATTTATTTGTTGGTTTTTTTCTGTGTGTATAGTTCGATGTATTTTATTCTCTTCCTTTTTTTGGTGTGGGGAGTGTCTATGGTACATCCTGACCCTTGAAAATCTGGCGTTGTACTGAGGTGTGGTGTTAGGGAAGGGGTGTATTTAGGGGAACGATCTCGTCAGCACGACGACTGGCACTCGACTGAGGGAAATGTTATAGTGTCTAGGGTATATATGACTGAAATGTGGTGCAAGAGTGGTATAAGTTTTTTTATGTATCATAGGGGGAGCTAGGTGATAGCCGAATTTTTGTTTATAGTAATAAAACAGAGAGAGTAAACGACATATAGTTAACACATGAGAGAAATTATGAAAGATTGCACAGGAAAAACGAATTACGGAGCTGAGCTATGGAAAGGAATAAAATTATTTTAATATATGTTCGTTGGGTTTGGGATATCGCAGAATGAATTACGTGTATTGTATATTTCTGTAAAATAAAATCTACACCGACTGATTAGATATGCATTTCGAAATTAATTAAACAAACACAAGTACGTTACTATTGTGATACTTGACAGTTCTACATGTATCTTAAATGATTTTAAAACACTCCTGTCTTGCTGTGAGGTTGCTGAATGAATGACACTTGAGTATAGGATTTATGGAGACTTACAAGCACAATTAGAGACGTGCAGTGTGACCAGCGTCTGGTTATAGCTACTCGGAAAGATGTGTGACAAAATAAATGAAATTTGATAGGAATATATAAATTACACTATTTGAATTAAATTAATGAAATCACACAAGCATCTCTCCCAAAACATGTATATCCAGCTGCGAGCTCAGTCAAGGAATGACTTATAGACCTGGAGCTTGCAGATGAGTTGGACACACACACACAACTATGTGAATGGATAAAAATTATGTTTAGGAATTAATATCTCCCTAGAAAACTCATTACCACCCATTCTGGTAACTTAAAGATGAAATGAAGCACATGTTCAAAATATGCAAACTTACTAAGAACTGATTTGAATATATTACAACAAGGATAATTAAAGATTTCCAAACTCACATATTGATTTATACCTAAAACATGTGCTATTTCCTTACATATTAAATTTCAACCAGACAAAATAGCATAATAGACATACACGTATGTCTCTGCCTTATTTGTACATGTACCTTAAATGATTTTAAAACATATATGTTCGTTGCGGGGTCTGATGTAGGAATGAGTTCAGCGTACCACTTACGTCAACTTATAAGCTGTGTGTCGAGAGCCTGTACACAGACGTGGAGCGTGGTCGGTGCCTGGCAGGCAACTAAGTTGAAATTACAGGAAAAACTCGCAAATAAAGGAAACATTTTAAATATTTATGAAATAGCAATTAAACGAAAATAGAGCTGAACACACACACACTACTACGTGAATGGATAAAAATTATGTTTATGACACACACATTATCTAAATTACACTACTTGAATTGAAATAAATAATTCACTCGCATTATTTAACGATGCATCCAGAGAACTGGTTTACTACCACATACGAATGTTCCTATCATAAGAAGCCATATTTTAAAATAATTCACATTTAACAAGCAAACAAATTTCCTCGAAGAAAATCATTAAAAATAGCAGACATACTACATCAAGTCGAATAATGTTATCAAAAATTTCTGTTAAGTCTGGGAAATTCACTGCACTTGTTAACACAAATGCAAGTTGAAAATCCTATGAACTTTCGTCGACTGAGCTCAGAAATGGGGTTTACATGATAAATGCTTATAAAATACACCTCAGTACAATGCCAGAGCTCCAAGGGTGACGATGTACCAGAGCCACTCCCCACTCCCAAAAAAAGAAAGAAAGAAAATATTGCACAACAAACTATACACACCCAAAATAGAAATTCCATCAAAGGAATTTGATCAAAATTTTCACCATCAAATTTGATCTAATTTCTTTGATCAAACAATCCGATAAAATTGGATTAAAATCGGATCAATGATTAATCCCACCGGATTAAAATTTTCGATCGGATCAAGATCGGATTTATCCTTAATACAGTTAAATTGATATCAAAGGGTTAATCCAATTAATCAAAAGTGGAATGTAACCGACCCGCCCTTACTACTGCAGTTACCGACGAAACTTAGAATAAGCAACCTGAATATGCTGCCGCCTGGACCCTTGGCCGCACTGTCCGTTGCCAAGCCGCCGCGACCTGGGGGCTTATTCTAAGTTTCGTCGGTAACTGCCAACACTTTTATGAGCCTACTGACTCGCAGCGGGGACTAAATTATCGTCGGGTGAAAAATAGTATTTAGAGTTATCTGTCGTTTAACACGGGGACGCAATCGGGCATCTTCGGCTTACCGACTTTCCCCACTCCAAGCCAGACGACCGTTCGTCTCTCGGCGCACAGTCGACAACGTGCCAAAAAAAATATTACTAGAACTGCTTGTTTCAAAATTTCACAAATATGTTGAAAAAACATTACTTAAAGACACGAATAGTAAGCTTTGTGTTTTTTTAGCTCGTAAACAATATTATACGATTACAAATATATGTTTCATAAGAAAATAATAGTGAACAGATTTCGTCGATTTTGTGAGTAGTTTGAGAAACTCTGGTTGGTGGCCATGTTGAACAGTATTTTTTCCCCCCTTCTTAAGATATAAATGTTTACGTTTTACGGACGAGCACGTGTGTTTAGCAAAATATTTGTTTATGTGGAAAAGAAAATATGGAGGAATGTTAGATGATGTTAATTATAGATTTCACGTAAATCTGTCCAGAATAACAAAGAAATGTACACGTCTTAAATCGATTATATTAACATTCCTAACCTTGGTGTCCGCCGAAGTATACTGCAGAGCCATGGATACCTCGTGCTCAAGAGATTGCGAATTTTACAAACAGTAAGTTTGCGTGTTTTTTAAATGTATTTGTAAACAGTTAATATAATTATTGAAATACGCACTTTCCATATTTTTGTAGTGAGTGTATAATATTTTTTTATTTGTCTATATCGTAAATTCAAAGAGTGTAAGGTTAACTACGATCAAGTGTGTGAGTGTGTGTGTGTGTGTGTGTGTGTGTGTGTGTGTGTGTGTGTTGCTGCATCTATACGAATACGAACAGCGATGTATATGAATCGCGTTTTGTTTTTCATTAAAGTTGAAATTTTCGTAGTTAAATAATTTCAATGTGATTTCGATAAGAGCAAAATATTCCACTGTTGCATCAAAATACCTAATGTGCAAAACAAAATGCCGCACAATTGTAAGGTTTGCTGGATACACATTTTCAGTCGTCCTCAGCGCATATTTTCATAGTGTGCAGATTGCAGTTTTGACTCTGTGAGTTGATTCGATGTTTGGTAAACTCGCCTCTGGCCTCGATGCCCTCGACTACATTTCCTGCATTGAGCGACATGAAGAAGGCGAAGACCCGAATGAACTTGTTGATAGACTCAGGTATTTGATTGACCTTCAAAAATGTGGATATTTCTCACATAGTTTTGAAATATCTTCAATCATCAGTAGATTGAAGGAATGGGGATATATCACATGATATGGCGAATTGTCCTCTTCTGAAATTGTAATTACAAAATAATAAAAATTAGTATTATAAAATAGTTGTATTTTCCTTTATTATTCTTTGTTGTATCATTTTATCACTCATATCTTTAAAGTGACGCTATGAGCACACAATTATTAATGGAAAGAACTGTATACAGAATAAGTATGAAGAATTTACGTAACAAAATAGGATGAATCGTGAACTTTATAGAAAACATTAAGTCTGTCATCATGTATAAATTTCGAAGTGTGTTGGTTAATTTTTTTATATCAATGGATAGAGACAGATGAAAAACCCATGGATTGAATATGGATTGATGATTGTTGGAAATATTGCAAAATATTGATTGAAACATAGCGAAATATTTATTGAAAGATTGCGAAAGATTAATGTATATCTTCTGAAATGCTGCGAAAAACTGATGGAAAGATTGATGGAAAGTATGCAAAATATTAATGGGATTATTGAAATATTGATGGAAAGATTGAACGATTTCGGTTTTGATTGTGGTGCTGATTCTGGTGCATGTTGAAACAATCCCCTACCTCCTGTTTATAAAATGCACTTTCTCCTTCCTTCACAGTTACTCTCTTCACCTTAAGTGGAGGTAAGGGTTGTTTAGGGGGATAGCCCATAGGTAGCTGAATGATAGAGAATTACAAACATATATATGTATATATAAAATGAACCAAAACTAATCACAACGAACAACAAGTAACAATTACAAGATCACGATGGGATATCAATTCTTACAACCCTCAAGACCTTTACTTATTTCAGATTAGCAGACTACGTTATGACTCTATTACAATATTGTAACTCTGATAACCACGATGTAGCTAATCCTTGTCCTTGCCAATAATAATTATTATTACAAAAGGGGAAATGGGGATGGTGTCTCGATAACAGTATTGGTCCATACCTCTATGCGAATTATGCTCATCTTTCATCTTCTGCTTCAGTTGGCCTCGGAACCCCTCTCCCCATGGTAGGTAGGTGCTCTCGTCTTCAACCTCGATCACACACGCACATTCAATACTCGTCGAAGTCTCGTGGTCAGCTGGGCGGGGCGAAGGGGGGGGGGGGCGTGGCGTCGGCCTCCAGGCCTCTTATATAGCCGGGCGATCTAGGGCATGTTTGTAAAACAAACCCGACCTTCTATAATCCATAGTGCGCTCTACCTAAGATGGTGTAGCGCCGCCATAAGGCGCTACAATGTGGTGCTGATTGTGGTGCTGGTTTGGAAAGATTGAAGGAATGATTGCGAATGATTATTGGGGATATTGAAGCACTGATGGGAAGATTAAAAGATTGATGGAATGATTGCGAAAGATTGTTGTAAAAATTAAAATATAGTTGGAATGAATGGAAGATTAATAGATTGATCAAAATATCGATGGAATTATTGGACGATTGATGGATTGATGATCAAGAAGTGCACGAAAGTTAAGACTGTTTATTACCCTCGTACGTTCAAAGTCTCCAGGGCCTGGTAGTATTGGTATTTAAATTAACACCAATTAAGCCTATAAAAGTGTTGGTAGATTCTGATCCATACAATGACTATAACATACTCGTGCATGTGGTCGCTATTAGTATTATGGGCTTGGTTTATTCATACATACATTAAAACAATCTAAGTAGCATACTTTTACATACAAAGCAGTCGAGGTAGTGAATAATTTGCATATTCTGGCATTGTGTAATAATCAGTCTTCAAGAGAGTGGACTGGAAATGTAGTAATTGAATGAAATACATCTGCATGTATCCACAATACGCTTGTATAATTTAGGCACAATATAAAACAATTATTTATAAGAAAAAATATATTTTTTAAAATCAGATATTGTATACAGATTTACTATTTGACATATGTATGCCTACTAAACCAATATAACTACTAGAAAGAAACATACCCTATGCTTGAAGAATTAGTGGGTGTAACTGCTGAGCACCTTCGGGTAGGTACGACAAACCCGAGTCGACGGCTATCGAGCATCCCTTGAGCAGATCCGAAGATAGCCGAGCACTTCCGAGTCAAGCCGAAGACCACTAGCCACAGCCACAGCCAAACAGCTCCATTTAATATAAGTTGGCCAATAATGAACATAATCATACTACTATTATCCATTTAAAAATAATTATGGAACTTTTTAGGTACAATTTTCAATTCTGATAGGAGATTTATAAGAATACACTCTCCTCTTCAAAAGTCATTCCTTACACAATGTGTTAATTTTAATGTGCTTTCTCACATGTGTTTTAACGTACTTTGTCGCAATTAAGCAACCGATGAGCGCTAAAATATCGTCGTCCGAAGTTGAAATCGCTGCTTGCGCACTGAAATTATGGTAATCATTGAGAAATTTTGCAGTGTGTATGAGAACAGCACATTTCAGGCCAAACCTGGAGGCCGCGTATGTGCAGTTCCGGCCTCGACGTTTTGCCTGCACGTGTGGCCAGATTAAGCGTAGTACTGATTCGGAGGTGGAGGCGAAACACAATCGTATTGAAAATAGTACAAGGAATATTTATGTACTCGTAATAAAATATGCATTATACTTATGCATTATATGTGGGTTTATATCACTAGTTTTCCTAGAAATAAGTTGATGAAAGTAAATAAAAAGCACAAAGAACGTGTAACTCCCATGTCATGCAACAAGTAAATAATTTCTGGAGCTGACATCCTGTTTTCCTCCATACAATTGGATTTAAAGCTAAATGTGAGGTTATTGATAGGCATAGCTGTAGTTTATTTTTTATCGCACTCATCTATTTTATATGTGTATTGGATATGCCTGTATGAGAGCTTAATAGCATACACAGTCTATTAAAATAAAACCTGATTTTGATGTGAATACATTTTTAAATTCAGACTGATACATGTGGTGCAAGGATGGAAACAGCGATATAATATTTGCAAGTTAAACTTACTGACAACATAACAGTGACACGTTTGAAATAAACGTGGCCTCTTTCATTTGTGTATAAGGCTAAGATAGGAGCACGACCTTGTGTTGGCAACACCCATGAGTGAGGCACGGGCAGGGACCCACGGCTGATGACCATTTTGGGGCGGGAGGGAAGTTTGCGGCATATACTTTATCAGTCCGATGTGATAGTGTGCTGTTTTTGTGCCTATATCTGTCTATTTAAACCATAAAATCCATGTATCGGTTTTGTAACTTTCATTTTATTTCCAAATTACAAAGAAAATATTACCTGTTAACACAGACATATTAATGTCAAATCCATGGCCTTGTACCTGACACAGCCACTTCTCGATTCTATTTACATGAAACCTTATTTATAGGTAGTTTCATAATTTTGTAAAATTATTTAAAAAGAAAAATATGCAGCAGTTTATGATGCCCATATTTGATAGTTTACAGTTATGTAGTTGAGGCCATAAATTTTGGTGTTAAGGTGGTGACACTTTACATTCATGTAATTGTTTATTACCTTCATTCCTTGAATTCCTTCATCAGAGAATGCTTGGCTCACTTCAGTGCAGTCGACAATACAAGCTTTCATTGGTGTCATGTGCAAAACATTGTAGTTTGCCTAAAACACAAAATATATTTTAAGCACATTCACTTACTCAGTGACAGTATCATACCCTGCTATATTAAAAGCATTTTCTTTACATAAAAAAACTTATCATTTACATGCTGGACCTGAAAACAGAAGGTAGTACGAACATTTTTTTAAAATTAGGTATATTCCAACACTTATATTAAAATGCAATGCTCTTTCAGATGCAGTAGTGGTGAAGTCCATATTATTCCTCATCCAGTGAAAACGTGGGAGTATCAAAGGGTATGTCATAGAATTATAAAATATCACAAGGGAGTATATGGACTTACCTGATTATAGTATTAATATTCCATATAGGTAGAAGGATGTTTAATGTGAGGCATATCATTATATATGTGCTGAGCAATCAAAATAAAAAAAAATATTAGTGTGTTCCGAATGGTTCTACCGGAATAGATTTAATGAGGGTTATAATATTTCCTTTCATCCACCTTCAAAAGACACTTGTGATGACTGTAACATTTATAAAATCTATGTAAGTAGTGCCGGAAACCTCGGATACAATGAAGTCATCTGCCTGATGGTCACATAAGGGAAGCATATTTAAGGTACAAACTCAAAGCAGACGATAAGGCACGAGTTATGTCAGAAATTGATTAAATATTTCTTAGAGTGTACACGCCGAAAATGTCTGCCAACACTAAGCATAAAAAACGTTCAGTCATTCTAATCTTAGAAATATTTTGCATTTTAAGCATATAACAATAGTTGCCAGGGGGAGGCAATGTGGTAGCACCATGCATTGCAAACATCTGTGTGTCAAATATGCCATTAGGAAAAACGAATGTATAATTATGGTCTGACAATTGTGGTGAATATAATAGGGACATAATGCTTGTTTACTGTTACATTTTTATGCTTTCAGAATGCCGAAATATGGAGGCTATAGACAAGAAGTTCTAGCTCAAGGGACAAACTCACCTTGAAGTTGACAGTGTTTACTCACTTACTGAGAAAAAGAAAAAAAACCACTTGAAAATTTTCAAGATAAGTATTCCTCATGATTGTGAAATTTTGTCAGAACTGCCCATGTGAAAAAAATTGTGTGTACTTTGCAGCACATGGAACATAAAAAACATTCATAATTTTGTGCATCTGGCTTCAATGACACACAGCCAATTAGTACACATAAAAATGACTGTAGATGGCGAAACCTTCATGATCTCCAAATTGGCGTGATTTAGGCCTAAGAAAGATCAGCCGGGATAACGCTTCTTGAAGACATTTGTCATGTTTATAGTACTAGACCACGGATAAACCATAAATATACTCGTATTTACACAAATCTCCCATTGCTTTCAACAATGCTTCGACAACCTAAAAAACGACGTACAATAAACTTGTGAAACTGTTAAAATGGATTCCAGGCAATTTGTGAAACTCTTTCCCACAGCAATAACAGCATCAGATCATCCACAAACGATGTCAGCAAAGGGTATGTATGACCAAAAAAGACTGCGATATACTAAGCAATACAGTACAAAAGTTGACCAAAGTAATTAATTAATTTTATTGTTTCTTGTTCATTTGGCATTATGTTTATTATCAAATTGGATATATATTATTATGACCGACATTCGTAATTATCAACTAGTTCTGTCTCCATCAATCACATTCTGAATTGTGACTTGCTGCTATTAAACTCTGAGTATTTTTACCTTAATGAGTAAGTTACATCATAGGAAAAAGGAAATCTTAGCCATTTGTAATAGGTGCAAGTGCTGCAAAACTTGAAGAACCTAAGTTTCAGTTAGGTGTAAACACAGCATTCATAAAATATATAATAAAGAACTTAAAAATAAAACTGTCTCTTTCCTATTTTAAAAGATGATGAGAATAACTGTGTCCACTTATAAATATTTTGGCATGGTTTTATTAGAACATTAAGAAATACTTAACGACTTCTTCAGTTTTAAATTTAATAGCAGCTCATATAAAATCAAATTATTGGATTTACTCCCTTCTGCTTGGTGTCCTTCCTTATACAGACACTGAAAATTTTCTCTAATTATTCTTGTTTTATTGAGCCATCTGAGTTTACCCCCAGGGAAGAGTAAACTAACATCTCTAGCAGGCATTCCCAGTAAAGTGTGTCACAGTAATGGAGCTAGGTGTTGAATCCTTCCTATTGTATGTCAGCAGTTAATATTTCTGCGGAAATTAGTAACTTTTATTCTTGTGTTTCTTGAAGGTTAAACAGTTAACAGCCTTAAACAGTTTTAAAGTTGCAATATAAATTACAAGTGGACAGGCAGACCAAGGTAAATTTAAATCCCCGCAACCTTACGTGCAGCAGGATCAGGAGCACAAGTCAGCACTTGTAATCGCGATGAACTGCATATATTGCAATTCCCTGTGCAACCAGTGATGCGTGTATAGCCTGCCTGCACCCATTTACTAGTGTACTGTAATTTTCTTGCTTTTTAGAATCTTTATGCATGCTTTGACAGAGTCGCTCTTTAGCCAGTAGTTGCATGAAAGTCGCCTAACACATAGTGCTTTAGTATGTACTTTTGAGGAGCCAATCAGTAAACTGCTTGTAGTTTTAGAAAATTAATTATAAGAACTCAGTGCATGACATACAGCTACCATTCTTTTATGAACACTCATAGTAAGATAGCTTCACCACCACTTAAGAAATTTGTAAAAGCACTCACATCAGATATGTCCAAGGCAGAAAGTGATTTGAAAGAATGCAAACCAGCTTCTCACACATGATCCCACACAAACTAGTTCGCAAAATACACAGAACACTAATTTAGACTATTGCTTCAACACTAGCCAGATGCACACTATAATACACCTTTGTCATGTACCAAAATACACACATTTCCATCTGACAACACCACATATTTGACACCTAGACCTTTATCACAATTATAGTCATAATATATATACGAAAACGTAGATACACACATATGCTATGTACATTACTACAAACTGAACGACCCACCACCCATGCATATTGTAGGCAGCCAGCCAGAAAAAATTCCCACATTTAGCAGACAAAAACATGAGGATATTGAAGAATTTTTAGAACAGTTTCAGGCAGCAAGCAAAATAAATGGCTGGAGTGAATCCAAGAAATGCATAAGAACTTGATTTTACCTACAGGACACAGCAAAACACATTATTGAGAACCTTCACCTCATACACAGAGGCCAACTCGCATGGCCAAACATTGAGGCACAATTAAAACCCATATTCACATCAACAGCACTAACTGAAAACCACAAACAACTTTTGTATAAGAAATAGCAGGCACTCAGTGAAGGATGTATGCAACATGTTGAGCCCATGTTATTTTTCCATAGGAAGTACAACCCAACTGTAAGTGGCACAGATTTTCTCACAGTCCTGTGGAAGTCGTAGCGACTTCCACATACCACAGATATTAGCCAATTTAAAAAGGGTTGATTTCGGCTTTTACAGGTATCATCAGGCCATAGCACACACTTCACACAACCCCACAGATGAGACACTCCACAATAAGATCGCTAAGTTGAAGAAGGAAATAGCGAGATTATCTATCTCTCAGCACGAGAATCAGGACCAAACACCACAGCCATAAGGCCTGTACCGGGATATACAAATGGGTAGGCGTTTTGTGAGATACAGTCAACCACCACCCGACAGTTTCACACATGCCAGTATGACTGTAGGGGCAGATACGAACCTAATTGCATGCCACAAGGCATTACATAGTTGTTATTAAAGAATGTTATTTTGCATACCACAGCCCACAATAAGTCAACCGAGGCATTTTCGTGATACGTACTCTAACCAAGGCCACAGAGATAACAGGAGGCAGGATGACAATACCAGATTTTACCAGCCAGCACCAAATTACGATTGCAGAAACGAGAGTCATTTTGTTCATCGTGGTGCCCAGCAACAGTTTCCAAAAAATTAGGTAATGAGAAGGCTAGTTTGTTTCTCCTGTTGACAAAAGAGAACGGACCAAGCTCGCCTGCAGGGAGATATTTAACAAGGATAATGAGAACATATTGTATGTTGAAATTGTGCTCTATAACACATACAGCGATGGTTTGTAACCACTGTAGTCAGGAAACCTGGAAACAACGTGCACTCTGTGCATGTATCCCGAATTTAAAGCATGACATTTCAAAATGTTTCCCAACCAGAACTTCGAGTTTCAGACTAACATTGGGGACAGGTTTCATTGTTTTAAAAACATGTTTGGAATTGGGCACAACAAGTTATGCATCAGCAAGCACGATGTACTGCTAGTAAGACTGATCAGCAAGTGGAACATGAGGTCAGCAATGATGACATGCCTATGGCTATCGCTTTCAACTGAGCCTAATTCCACACAAGGGTGCACACAGAAATGCAATGATGCAGGTATTGAATTGCAGCCCACATACATTTGCACATCGACACTGTGTATTCAGGTTAAGATAGCAGGGAAGTCTTGCCATGCCTTATATTGTTACTGGATGTTACCACAGCTCTAGTGTGTCTACCCTCTTATGTAAGCAAAAGCTACAACCTATTACTGAATAATTCACTCTTGTTGGAGCAACACAGAAGATAGATGTGTCCATGTACAAGGCACAAATTAAGTTAAGCATTTTCGGACACACTTACCCCCAGGAATTTTCGGTAATCGACAATCTCAGAATGGATGTTATTTTATGTGTCGACTTCATGAAGAAATATGATGCTATTCCTTTCTTGGACAATAATATTTTATTTATTCATGAGAACAACAATGCCAAATAGTTCAAGAACCTATTTTTTTTGTCAGTAGTAGAGAAGGACAACACAAAATATATTTAATCTGGTATCAATAAAATCGAGTCAATATAATCATTCACATCATTCACAGTTTAAGGAAAGATTCGCCCATTCCATTTTAAAGTTAACTGAGATGAAGAATTACCAGATTCAATGAGACTTGGCTTCTCAGCATCAGATTGAAACTAGGCCATATCAAGGAAGCCCTAGGGTTAGGGAAGACCTATTAAAGCCAGTTAATCAGATGCAATAGGCTGGTATTATTCAGTGTTCATATTCGCCATTTTCGACACAAAGTCTCGTTATTTCCAAGAAAAATTGTGGAATTATATTCCTAACTGACGTTTGTAAACTTAAGCAGCATGTGATTCATACACAGTACCCACTCCCACACACAAAATATATTTTGACCACCCTACAGAATTTCAAATTTATAACCAGTCTTAATATTTTCTCCGGGTTCTATTCCATTCCAGTGCATAATGAAGATAGATACCAATTACCTTTTTATAGACGAAGTCGGTCTATTCGATTATTGTAGAATGCCAATGGGGTTAAGTTCAAACCATTAACATTTTCAACAGTTCATTAATATTCTCTTAGGACCCTTGCATTGAAACACAACCATAGCTTATATTGCCTATATCTTCATATTAAGGAATACATTTAGAAAACATCTCAATAATATTAGGAAAATGTTTCAACAGTTACGTCAATTTAATGATAAGGTTAATGTTAAGAAACGCACATTCACAGAGCAAGAGATAAAAATATTATGGCACTGCATCACCCCTCATGGCATTGTTGCAAAACCCAGAAAAGGTTCGAGCTATTCAAAACATGTCGCCACCAGGTAACATCAAACAGTTGCGAACATTTTTGAGACAACCTCATATTTGCATAGGTATATCCGGGATTATGCAAGTAAGGAAGCCCCCTTAATATAATTGACAAAACAAACAAATAATTATATATGGGAACAAGACCAGCAAAAATCATTTGTGGAACTGAAGCACGTTATACAACAGGCGCCCATTTGAAGAAAGTTTGACAATACTCACACCACCATTCTGGCATGTGATGTGTCGCAGTATGCAATAGGTGCAGTGTTCATGTAAGAAGACCCCCACACCAAGAACCGACACATAATTGCTTTTCGGCCCAAGAAAATGCCCCTGAATGAACAAAAATGTAGTGAGACCTAACGAGAGCTATCAGCCATTAGGTAGTTTTGTACACATTTTAGGCAGTATTTGTATGGACACCATTTTGTAATCCAAACAGACAATGCTAATTTGAGACCTTTGAAGACTATGGCAGAGCATTATTTGTGGATCCAGAAGATGGTGAGAGCACTATCCGAGTATGACTTCGAACCCCAGATAGTTAAAGGTAAATTTAACGTTCTGCCTGATGTGTTGAGTTGTATTCCCTTGAAAGGTGCAGCGGCCACACAGGTATTTCAGATTAACCATATGCAAGGGCTCTGAAGTAAAGAAAATTATTTCTAAGTACAGTCGACTTTCGATTATCTGCCAGCAGATTATCCACTTTGCGGCTTAACGCAGCATATACAAAAAATTGGAAAATAACTTAAACATTGCCAGAACAAAGCTATCTAATAAAACATGCACCTTAAATAATGAAATTTATAACTGGTACTCTCTGAAAATAACCACAGAAAGAAATATGTTTGTTAAGCGATGCAAATGCATGACAAAATGTGTTTCTGATGGCACAATGGGTTTAGTTACATCGCAAGACAGCGAGCTGACAATACCGCACAACTCATTAGCTTAGCTGCTGCCTGCCAGGTGCAGCTGGTCCTGGTGCGATCACCACATTCTTCCCCCGTATCACATTCCCATGGTCAGTGTTAGTTTTATCTCGCCAGTCAGCAGTTATGTTCGGTTTTGTTTTTGCTCATTTTCAGCCGAAAAATGTCTGCCATACATAAACGTGTGGTTTTGAATTTACAGCAGAAGCTGGAAATTATTAATAAACTTGAAGGAGGAAGTGCAATAAACAGCTTTCATTTATGTATGGAGTGGGAGAAACAACAATTCGGGACATACAAAACAATAAATACAAACTTCTTATTGAGTTTGCGAGCAGTGTGGACTCTATTAGTGGGTTGACGAATAGGATAACGAAACTATCGATGTACACAGAACTAGACAAGGCTATGCTGGAGTGGTTTAACCAGAAACGTGCTGTGGGAAGACCAGTGTCGGGCTGGGTGTGTGCCAAACAAGCCCAATATTTTTTTTGAAGAACTGGGAATGGAAGGCGAAACTTGTTTCCTACATTAAGCACTGTTTTCCACATGCTGAAACAGCCGTATGTATGCCACACGTACTGGACAGCGCGGGAGGTGTGTGTGACACAGGCAATATGCAGTTCACTTTACGTGTCTTTGTTTCCCCTTTTTATGAGGGGGGAGTTGGCCTGTTGCCTAGCAACCGAGTGATGTCAGCCTTCCTTCCCTCTTACACACCTTCAGATTTCAGTATCACATGGCGATAAACAGACACATGCTTCTCGCTACATTTTTTGTATTAACTGTAGCTGTGCATTTCTTGTAATGTTCATGGGAGAACTGCTGTGAATACTCGCATATTTTACACACTTTAAATACTGTTTTGTAAGTTATAAATCAGGGGTGTGAGTACCAGCACCAGTTCGAGATCGTTGCCACCCATATTGGTTGGACTTGAGAGCAGTGGATGTACTATGTGGCAACTGTACTGAGGGGATCAGCATTAAGCATACTGCAGTTGCTGCTGGAACGACATCATCTCTAATACTCTACACTGGTGTCAGTTTTGAGATACAATTCGGCGACTGGTACCTGCGATGAGCCTACCATGCACAACTGCGAAGCAGCATTCAGCGACCCGGCGAATCACTGCAGGAGCTGTGGCAGGATATTGTGAGTCTGTTGCATCTTTTTCTGGAGAGATGCTGTGAAGAGACACGAGATATCATCGCCGTCGCCTTCTTCGTCGATGCTATCGCTGACTCCGAAGTGCGGCAAGCTGTGCAGTTAGCTGCTCCTCACACCATGCAGGTTGCCTTAGCCCCATCACTGGAAGTGGAGTCAGCACGGCAGGCATCAGTGCCCCAATGTCCAGTGAGGGCAGTGATGCTTGATGAAAGGGAGGACGACAGCATCAAGAGGATGTTGAAGGACATGCAGACGACCATGAGGGACATCGCCTCCAGGGTGCGCACTACAGAGACTCACAGTCCCCCACCCAAACAGCCGGAATTTTGGACGTGTGGACAGCCAAGGCACCTGAGAGCCAACTGTCCTCAGCAGCAGCAGCAGCAGCAACAGGAGCAACAGCAGCCATGGAGCAGGCGCCAAGTGGTAGGTGATAGCACAATGTCTTCGGGAAACTTGTTTACACTGGCCTTGAGGGGTAATGGTCGGTGATTGCTGGAGAGAACGCCCCAATGCTATTGCAGGTGTGATCAATGAAACAAGACTTTATTGCTATATTGGTGGAGGGGAGCCTAGACGATGTTTCGTGTAAGATGGTCGTTGAAACAGGAGCTACTATAACAGTGGTAAGACCGGACATTCTTGGGTCTTCCCCCCCCCCCCCCAGCGATAATCCGATTAGAACATGGATCACTGCTATTTAAATACAGAAATGGACGAGACAACACTAATCAAAGGCAAAAGAACGGTACTCTTACAGCTCGGTAACCTTGAGATAGAGCATATGTACATAGCAGATATAGAGGATTAATGCATTTTTGGTCTTGATGTATTGCGTATGCTGGGATGCTGAATTGATACTCGATTGGGGATGTTAGAGGTAGGTAATACCGAGTTAGTAGTGCCAACACAACGAGATTTATTTTCGCCAATAAGTTTCCCAATAGCGTGTAATCAGTCAACTGGGCTCCCTGCTTCTAGCAAAGTTGTTATTCCATGCAGATGCCAGGAAAAATTGATCAGGCATTTGGGCATAATCGAACCAGCCCAGAAGGGTGGCATTTTACCAGATGGTGTCATTGTAGCTAGGACATTGATTTCTTCAAAACCGGACAGTTTGCCTGTTAGAATGATTAAATTATTCTGACCGGGCTGTCCGCCTTGAAGAGCGGACAACAATAGGGTTTTGCAAACAGGTCTCACAGGTACTTTCAAATGTTCCAGATGCTTCACGGCCACAACATACTGAATGTCCTCTTCCAGATACTCTTGGAGAAACTCGGACAATAACAAGCGAAATCCTCAACTGGTGACAGGTGAGGTCAGTTATAGAATTGTTACAGTGAAAAAGAGGTGCTGTCTTCTGTGAACCCAGTGATCTTGGTAGAACTAATGTTAAATGACACCACATAGACACAGGATATGCCAGACCCATAAAACAGCCACCAAGGTGAATACGCTAGCTTCATATGAGGTGGTTGATGGTATTATGAAATAAATGAGGGATTCAGTTGTAATAGAGCCTTCAGTCAGTTCATGGTCTTATCCCATTGTGCTTGTTAAAAATAAATATGCCTCTATTTATATTTTGTTTGGTTACAGCCAACTTAATGATGTGACATTGATAAATTATTACCCATTCCCTAGGATAGACACACTGAATAGCCTAGCAGGTTCATGGTGGTTTTCTACTGTAGATATGAAGAGCAGGTATTGACAGTGCGAGGTGGCATGTAGGACAAGTAAAAGACTGCCTCTTGTGTCCGAGGGAAAGGAACATAGCAATTAAAGGTTATGCTCTTTGGGCTAGGAAATGCCCCTGCCACCTTCGAAAGACTAATAGAGAAAGTTCTGCTCGTAGATATTTGTCAGGTGTACCTAGATGACATTGTGGTCACACAAAGAACATTTGAAGAGCGCCTGGCATGCTTAGATTCTGTGTTTCAGAAAGTGACTGGGGCCAATCTGAGATTGGTTCCCAAGAAATGTCACCTTTTCCAAATGAAATTTAATTTATTGGGCTATGTTGTATCGGTACACACGATTGAAACATACTCTGAGAAGACCATAGCAATAAGAGATTGGCCTTTACCAAAGGATAAAACTTAATTTCAATGTTTACTGGGCTTATGTGCTTACTACTGTCGATTTGTGCCTGGATTTGCCACTATCGCCAAATCTTTGCTCGAATTGACTGAGGCAAAAAGAAAATTTTATTGGACCTCAGACAGAAAAATTGCTTTCAATAGACTAAAGGAAATTCTGATATCTCTCACAGTACTGTCTTCCTGAGTATATGAATTTATTCTAGATACTGATGCTAGTGATGTTAGAATCGGGGCTGTGTTATCTCAGAGTCAGGATGGAAAAAAGAGGCCACTGGAATACTTCAGTAAGGTGCTACACAAGCCCGAGGGGAACTACTGTGCGACACACAGGGAGCTTTTCCCAGTAGTGAACACGATTGCACATTTTCATCCATACCTTCATGGCAGACACTTCATTCTAGGAACTGATCATGCATCATTATGCTGACTGCTAAATTAAAAAAACCCCGAAGGCAAATAGCCCAGTGGATGCAACACATGCAAGAATATGACTTTGAAATACAACACAGGTCTGCATGCTCTCACAGCAATGCAAATGCACTCGCCAGGAGACAATGCTAACCATTCTTTCGTCATTGTGAATGGCAGGAGGAAAAGGTTGCTGTATCGTTAAAAGCAAGGAGGTCAAGAATTCAAGGCCCTGTATCTGGTGATGGGTCATCTATGTGGGACGAAAAGGACATAAGAAATGGTCAGCTATGTGACCACGCCTTGTGTCCAATATTGAAGTGGAAGGAAACCGGGCAGCGACCAAGATGGGAGGCGATATTGAGCCTCGGTATGATAGCCAAGGCATACTGGGCCAAGTGGAATTCCCTTGTTATACATAATGGTGTACTTTAGGGGATCTGGGAAAATAACAATGGGAGACAGAGTAATTTACAATTGATCCTACCAGAGAGCCGAATCCCAGAAGTGCTAAGAGAACTGCACAACACAGCAGCAGGTGATCACTTTGGGGTAAATAAGACACTTGACAGAGTCCGAATGAGATTCTATTGGCTGTATTGTCGGCAGGATGTTGACAATTGGTTCCGACTGTGCAATGCATGTACGGCGAGGAAGGGTCTGAGGGTTAAGGGACGAGGTCCCCTCCAGAAGTACTATACTGGGCCACATTCGAGAGGATGGCAGTAGACATTCTCGGACCACTACCAATCACTGAGAGGGGGAATAAATACCTTCTGGTAGCACAAAATAATTTCTCAAAGAGGGCCCGAGGTCATACTGGTGCCATACCAAGAGGCTGGCACAGTAGCTGATGCTCTTGTAGATCACCTTTTCTCCAGGTTTGGAGTACCACTTGAGCTTCATTCTGATTAAGGACGAAATTTTGAAGAAATACTTTTCCAAGAGGTAAAGAGGATTTTAGGAATGAAGAAAACCTGAACCATAGAACTACACCCTCACTCTGATGGGATGGTCGAAAGGCTAAATCGTTTCCTAGAACACTATCTGGCGATTTTCGCAGAAGACAATCAGAAAGATTGGGACTTCAAGGTACCATTATTTCTCCTGGCATATCGCTCGGCGATCCACGAGTTCATATGTGTGACACCTCCAAGGATACTGCTTGGGAGAGAGCTCCCCCTACCTGGTGACCTGTCGTTCGGACGTCGAGTGGAAGAAGAAGCAGCCACCCCAGAATATGCCATTAATATATGTAAGAAGTTAGCTGACATGCATGAGTTTGCCTGGATGCACATTAAAATTAATACTGACAGAATGAAAACACTATATGACCAAGAATGCCTGAGGAGACTTTTCAAGAAGGAGAGCTGGTGAGGTTGTATAACCCTCAAAGGAAGATGGGCTATAGCCCGAAGCTACAGAAATTTTGGGAAGGTCTGTACACGATCCTGAAGCAGATAAATTATGTGGACTATAGGATTTGCTGACAGGGCTCTCGGGCAAAGTCTAAGGTTGTCCACATTGACCGACTGGTGCTGTACGAAGGTCCCGGTATTGGAGAGTCTGTTCGTCATGAACATACTTAAGGAGAGGGCAGTGTTATGTGCTGCAGCTGGAAGATTGTGCATTACTGAGAGGGTGTCCCTCCTCGAACCTCCGCTCTTCCTGGAACGACACACTAGCAGTTAGTTGCCCTGGTTCTGGGAAGCCAGTGAATACCAACAGTGGTGAGATTTGGTGGCATCACAGACCTCATCTCGCCTGCCAGAGATTCCGATAAAGTTAGCGACGATGCAAGAATATTCTGATGAGACTGGCCAGTGCCACAGCCCTCCTTGGCGCAGTGCACGAGTTGGGAAATATTGTGGGTGACGGCCTAAGACCCTATATACTGCCACGATCCAGCAGCTGGCAGTATTTGACGGGGGTCATCTGGCAATGTGCAAGCGAAGATAAGTGCGAGACGATTGCGGTGGACGAGTGTTCTTGGTGTGAATGGACGAGAGGGTGATAAACCCAGCGAATGAAGCCTAATGTTCGTGAGGGCACTCGAGGTCCTCTAGAACATTGCAGACTGGCAAGGCATGGAAAGAACTTAGGTGGGACTAAATTGCGTGTAACACCGAAAGTTTTGTAAAGTTTAGAACTGTCAATATGGACGAATAATTTATAAAATAATTGAATAGGTTGATACACCGTCTATTGGGAATGATATTTAAAATTTCAATTTCATTGATTTCTTTGTGGTAATTATATATTGTATTAAATTGGATTCGTAAATTGGGAAAGCAGGTGATATCAATATATTGTGAGATATTGAGCCGAGAGAATATTGTGTAGTTAATGCAAATATAGTTAGAAAATTATAATTAATAATTTTATTTTATTAGGACCTCCATTCCTTAACAAACTTGATATAACACACTTAATTTCTAGAGAGAGAAATTGTAACAATATGTATTCCACAGCACTCGGAAGTTTACATCTAAGGCTAAAATAAAATTAATGTATTGACTACCATTTCATCTGAGAGAGCTTACAAAAGTGCTCTCTTTATTGTGAACAGTCTACAAGGTAAAGTGAGCATATTTTTATACTTTAACCACAATTTTATATATATATATAACCATGTACGTAATAAACATAATGTGAATATATTCCACAGCATCTAAAGTTAACATCTAATGCTAAAATAAAAATGTGAATTTATTGACTATCATTCCAAATGAGAGGGCTTTCAAAAGTATGCAGCTTACTGTGAACAGTCTATAAATAAGAGGGTAATTGTAAGAAACAGGCACGGAGTTCACATACTCTCAAAGTTCCAGCACACCGGTTGCGAAAGTCAAGGTGTCACACGAGAGCAGAGAGGTTACTGGAGCCACAGTTGTGTTGTTTTAGCCCCATAGCTGTGCAACCCCTCGCCATGGTGTAACAGCGGCAGCTACAGTGACCTAGGCCAAGTAGTCATAGCACTCTTACCCATTTCCTTTTCATCGAGGCATGTGGCGGCGACGCGCCGTCGCACCTGGGGGTCACGAGCCAGAATGTGCACACAAACAGTAAACAGTCAAAGCTATAAGATTCGAAATGTTGGTGTGAATCTTTCACAACACAATAAATGTACCGTGAAAACAGTTAGCCTTAGTACAATATATATAAAGGAGCGTGAAAAATTTTGACTGAGTATATACATATTCCACGAGTCATTGAAGACAAAACGAAAACAGTTAGACACATGTTAAAATGATAGGGAAGGCCATTATAAGTGCTCACAGTTAGCATGCATATATTACCTCAGTTTCTCGGGGCTGTTTGTAGTCACGTAAGCACCATTACATGAGCGATATGGCTTTAAGAAAAACTATTGAAAACTTAACCAGAAAGATCCTATAGGAAGATACGTACACTTGCCAGCACACATTAAACAAGACCAACCATGGTAATAAGCCACTTCTAAGCCATCTTTAATTAGTCGCTACTAAATGCAAAACTGTCAGTAATGGATGCATGCAAATTAGCTGGCTTTCAAAAGAGCTCACTTTACCATGAAAAGCAAGAGAGAAAATCAACCACCAAAACTCTTGAGTAGACATCGGAGATAGATGGCGAAGGTGTCAGCATAGTGGCAGGCAGGGGGATGATCTGATCACGTCTGGTGTCGGTAGATAACTGTAGAAGAAATGGCGGACGTTCAGGTTTTATATAGTGGAAATAATACAAGATGGTGGAGGGGAGTCACTGCCACGATGCAAGACCAGCCTCCCTCCCTCATTGTCTTCCACTTGTATGCTAGGCCCCTTCCCTCCCACCATGCACAGAGCCAGCCTCCTTTTTGTTATCTGTGGTATTCAACTGCTCTCTCGTTACAAAGACTACCAGCCATATTCAGTACTTGTGTTTGTCACTCCACAGTTTATATGACATACAAACAAGGTTTGGCGGATGCTATGGGATCACACATGACAAGCAAATATAGCATGCACTATATATTCCTGGCGAGCCCCCTGTTTGTACAACAAACTTTGATCGACCTACGACCACCTGGCTATAAAAGCTTAGCGCGCCATACCCTCGTCCCCCAGACTTAAGAGAGTGATTGAGAAGCGACTACATGTAGTGCCAGAGCGACACAAAGACAAGGGCAACTTGATACCATGGCCTACATGAGCTCGGGCCGCACATCTTCTTACAATTCATGGTGAGCATAACTTCGGCTAGGCGGTTAGGTGACATCCTAGATCTCGAGGCTCTATTAGTATATTATAATTGATTAATATTTTTGCAAGGCTAGGGATTAACTTCACCTTGTGTTAAGCATTGTAAGTGACTGCGTAAAGTAATTGATATAATTGTTCAGTATAAAGTAAAATGTATCATTCTGTTCAAGTATAGAGATTGTTATAATAAACGTGTTTTGTATAAAGGACTCTTAATCATTGGTTTAGCAATTCCACAGCTACTTAGGTGTCCCAATCCTAAAGGGTTATACGTTAAGGCATTGAGAATAATTGGAAACAGTAAGTGCTATACTCGGAGTAAGGGAAAGGGAGAACGCTTACACTGGTGGAGCGCCTCACGATCCACCTCGTGCTTAAGCATGTAAGCTCACTTTTTTTAGAAATTTCACACTTGTGCATTGTGTAGAGAATTGTACGCAGCTGGAAATACACGAGGTCGTGCTTCAAGCTAACCACAACGTGCGTAGGCATAATAACTCATTACCGACTAACATCTTCCCATCTTGCTCTAGTATTTTCTTGTGTTTTCAGTTAAATATTAATTTTTATATTACAGTTTCCTTCTATTGTCTTTCATGTTTGTCAGTTACATGTAAAACATATTAAACCAGCATGAGCGCGTAACAGCTGTTAGGCCTTGCAGACAGAGCACATGCAGCAAGCGATAGTGTGGCAGTGCACAAATCAGCATTACACACACATAGGCGACCTTGCCAGCCCAGCTCCGACCTCACGGCGATGTCCAGCCCACTAGCTTTAGAATTGCTTCTGCTTCCCTTTAATTACTGCATGTACTCTACTTACTACTGCATGTAGGGACATATGTTCCTTTTTAAGCAAGAAACACTCCACTTGTTTTTGAGTGGTTTAGGAGTGCTTTCCAAACTCTTATTTTCTTTGTAGTTTGAATTAATTATAAGTTACACTAAGTGCGCTGCACCAATTACACTACAAACAACTATGCTTACATGCTGTCATAAACACAGAACATAGATCTGCCACAGAAAATATAAGAAATCTAGTTAAAACCCTCTTGATAGACGTAGGCGATGAGAAACATGCTGTAGAATTACATGAACAAATAAGAAACCAATTAACAAGTGAAAACATCACATCATACACCTCAATGATGGAACAAATTACAACACTTGAACACACTTCCCAACACCAACTCCAATCAGCTCTTGACGAGCCTAGGACAAACAGTCATTTGACACCTCGCCCATGCCACAAATTTCAAACAACACAAATACATTTAATTTCTATTCCTGCCAGGACATCAAATCAACCTACACAGACACCTCAAACAACGAACCAAGTACACATAGTGATACCAGAGACACACCTCATCCCCACATTCACAGGCGAATCTCACGAAAAGTTGAGGAATTTTTGGACATCTTCAATGCCATAAGTAAGCTAAATAACTGGACAGAATTATAAAAAAGGCGACGTTTAAAGTTTTATCACCAAGGGACAGCCAAGCGAACATATGAGAATTTATATTACTCAAGCACAGAGGAAATCTCTTTGCAACAAATTGAAGACAAATTTTTGCACACATTCCGAAAACTCGAAACACAAGACCATTAAAGACAGCTCCTATACTCAACCAAACGACACACAGACCAAAGCACACAGGCACACATAGAAAATAAGACATTCTACAAAAACCACTGTGACCCACAATTACCCGAATCGGAAATTGTCAAAACAATTTGGGCCTCTCTATCCACCCTTGCAGAAAAACTTGTACCATTTGAAAATACCACATTCAACCAATTAAAACAAAACATCAAAAATATTGAGCTGGATTTGTACAGAAACCAACAAATCGTACAACAGGACTTACAGAGCACACATCATGCTAAACTCCAAGAGGAGATACAATTGTTGAAACAGCAACTACACAACTAAAATAGCAAACAATTATACCACACCATCCCCACATTCAGTGATAAACATTCACACTACTACATTTCCACACAGACCCGCCACCCACAGAGACACGGACATTCAGACATGGTATAACAGGCCCACTGTAATTGAATGGACACATAATAGGGATCCATACAAACATCCATCATACCCAGGATCCAATAAACACTGTGCGCCCATTCAGGGCACAACCAAGAAATTATGGTCATATACAAGGGAATGTTTGTCGAAATACTTACAAGGAAAAACATCTCTCCTCCACCCAGGAAAACAATGTCCAGGTCTGTGATGCCTGTAGGGCCATTTTTAATAAAGTCGTGCCACAGCACTCATATGCCGACATTGCTAGATTTATTTCCCATAGAAGTCTGCCTATCTCATACACTCCATCCCCTGTGCAAAGAAATGTGTGCGCACCAACAGAGAATAGAGTACAACACTCCATGTCGCAAATACATTTTATGTCACTGGCAAAGCCAGTTACTACAAAACAAACCCCTTTGCACCATCGGTGAAGCCAGTGGCTGCAAGTAGGTCATGCAAAGTAGCGTCAAAACAAACACTGCATTCGCAGGTGGTCACGAGTGAGAATCGCAAGCGCGTCATTCCTCCCCCCCCACCCATATGACAGACCAGCATTACCACACTGCCACCGAAGTACGACCCACCTCGCAACATTGCCAAATATCATGAAAGTGTCACCAAGAAGCAGGAAGTTGCCAGCACACGTAGCCTCGTGCATGACACATGTGCGCTCTGTTTCTATGTCGGACACAAGGCCAGACATAGTAAATTGTTTCCGAAACAAAATTTCGAGTTTTCTACAGACATCGGTGACCGTTTCAGGCATTTCAAAAACAAGTTTGGACTGACACCACAAACTGTTTACATAGGGAACACACAAAAGTATCGCACCATATCCACAAACCAGTGTTTTCAAAATACACCAAGCCAGGCCCGTGATGATGAGTTGTTGTTAAAAAACACTCTGAGCGAACCTGCGCCTCCAACAAATTCAAACAAGCACGAACACCCTACACTAAAAGCAGACTGTCAGCAAACAATACTCACAACAGCGACACCCCGCCTCTTAGTCACAATTAAGGGGTCAAAATATTATGTACTATTAGATACTGGATGCTCTCATAGTAGTGTAGCTAGTACACTGATATCAGATCATGCCTTTTTCCGTTAAGGAAACAAATAATTTTATTTGGTGCTACAAGTGTTTTAACTCCACCTAAGTTTGAAACGAATATTAATTTGAATATATCAGGGCACACATGCCCTAAGAGGTTTTTAGTTGTCGATAACCTACAGCAGTACTTAATCCTCAGAGTTGACTTCATCATGCATTATAACGTTATACCAATATTGAAATACGACATATTGTTTATTCATGGCCATGATTCCAACAAATTAGTACAGGTTTTTGCTACAATGAGGGTCATCTACAGTAGATTTTAATATTTCCCTTGAACATTCCTTAAGAGCAGTAGAGGCTTTTCAATCAAATCCTCCTGGCTTACCTCATAAAAACAAAAATTTAACAGAAACACAAACAGCCACAACTGCTGGCATTATTCATTCCTGCAAAGATTGGTTTGACAACTATATTTTAGAGTTAACATAGGCGAAAGACTTTGCAATATAAATTATACCTCACAACCGACAAACCTATAGCGATCCGCCCTTACAGAATCTGTACCAAAGTTAAAGATTAGCTTTTCAAACAAATTAAGTATATGGTTAAGACAGGAATTATCCAGAAAGTGTACTCACCCTATTCTGCACCAAATGTGGTGATTTATAAGAAAAGTGGAGGATTAAGGTTTTTAACATATTTTAGAAAATTAAATCAGTATCTAACTTGGGTACAGTACCCATTACCAAGGATGCAGGACATTTTGAATGCCCTGCAAAATTCCCTTCACATAACAATTGTGGTTTTATTCTCAGGTTTCTATAGTATCCCCGTCAGAGCACAGGACCATTTCAAATTGTCATTCACGTTCAATATAAAAGAATGACAATGGGGCTCATCACCACCCCACAATATTTTCACATGTTAATTTATAAGTTACTAGGTCCTCTTAGATGGACAGTGGCATAGCATACGTAGACAACATTTTTATTCTGGGAAACACTTTTGACGAACATTTATCTAATATACAAAAAGTCTTTGAACGTTTGAGCATGTTCAATTTGAAAGTAAACACAAAAAAATGCACCTTTGCTGAGCAAACTGTAAAAGTAACCTGACAGTCTCAGCTATAGGAAAAATTGCCCTGCCGGCAAATTTAAAGCAGCTTTGTACTTTCCTCGGCATGACATTGTATTCGCGACGCAATATCATGAACTATGCGACACTAGCACAGCCACTTATTGCACTGACTAAACACATTATACCTTTTAGTGGGCCAAGGTCCATCAGGAGGTATTCAGTAACTTGAAAAAAGCTATTTTACAAGTCCGTGTATTATAAAGATTCAATGAGGATAAAGAAATTATTCTGGCTTGCGATGCGAGTAATGAGGCAGTCGGCAGAGGACTCATACAGGTAGACTCGCTATCGAAACAAAGCTCTCAGATCAGAAATTGTGCTGGAATACTACCGAGAGAGAACTTGGTACTATTAGATACCTTTGTAAACACTTCTGACAGTATCTATGTGGTAGGCGATTTAAAATTGAAACGGATCATGCAAGCCTGCGATACCTACGCTCTATGGCGGAGTACAATATCCGAATATAGAAAATGGCAATAGCACTCAGTTAGTATGACTTTGAAGCACATGTTGTATGGGGTAAACTGAACACCCT
The DNA here is from genome assembly GCA_029891345.1 of Dryococelus australis. Classification (NCBI taxonomy): domain Eukaryota; kingdom Metazoa; phylum Arthropoda; class Insecta; order Phasmatodea; family Phasmatidae; genus Dryococelus; species Dryococelus australis. Next base: position 41,539,072 of record CM057009.1, on the reverse strand, counting down.
CCCTGATGCCTTAAGCAGAATCACTACTGCTCTTCAAGTGCCAAAATGTACAGCTACAGATAACGACATGCCTTATGCAATAAAAGAAAACATGTTGACATGCACCTCACTTTACACAGTGTTAGCAGAAGCCCTCTTACAAGATACAAATAAGGCGTATGAAATCAGAATCACTGTGGCCAAAAATACACCAAAAGCCATTGGGATGACATTAAACACTAATTCAAATCACAATACCAAGAGCAAGATAGAGATCGAATAGCCAAGGTGCTAGCGAACGAATATACCTTCTAATGTACGCAATCTGCAAAATTATTACAACTTTGTATCAGGTCAGTGTTCTGGTAGTTAAGGAAAATAGCAACCCTCATCTAGAAACTACTTGTATCGATCCCGTACTGAAATGTAAAATACTTATTGTTAATAAGTCGTAGATACTGCATTCTTTATCTGTATAAACACATGAGAAGGAATATATAAAAATTAATGCCGATTCCATTTTTCTCTTATGCCCCACCACGGTTAACACATCCCTTTTGTAGGTGAATACGATCGTGACTCTCACATCAAAAAGTTCAAATTAGCATTATTGAATCCAGATCAGGCCAATACTGTGTATCGTCATTTGAGCCGTAGATACTAGATTACAGCAAATGGTGAAATATTTTTAAAAATAATATGCCTCAAGGCATATCCATGCAGTCCCTTGTTCCACAATTATAAGTCAATGAAATTAACAAGCCCATCACGATGCAATATTCGGCAGAGAGCATTTTAGTACTCTCAAAATCCTTGAAAAATTTAGGCAATCATATTATTGGGATACCATGAAAGCAGATGTAAAAAATTATGTAAAATCATGCCCTACTTGTCAAAAAAACAAAGGCCATTATTTCTAAACCAACCACTTTTAAAAGCATGGACATTAGATGTTAAAGGGCCCCTCCCCACTACTATCCAAAAAATTAAATATATTATAGTCATGACTGAGTATGCTACTCGCTATTTCGTTGCTAAGGCCAGTCCCTCTATTGATGTCGCAACTTGTGCAGACTTTATTCAACATGTTGTTCTCCAATTTGGTTGCCCTGAGCAAATTTTAACCAACAGACACACAAGTTTTAAAAATGAATTGGTTGGTCATCTTTTACAATCTCTAGGCTTTAAAAATTAACAACTACAGCTTATAATCCAAGGTGTAACAGGCTTGTAGAAGCCTCGAACTGCATAATTGGGGAACAACTCACTGCATGCACAAACACAGATCAAGCTAACTGGGATTTATACGTAGATTTCATTTCCTTCAATTATAACATCAATATTAACATTATGACTAAATTCACTCACTTTTACCTGTTGCATGGAGTAGAAGCTGCCCTTCCGGCATATGTGGTTGCAAGTCAGAACTTGCCCCGAGTGCACAATTGGTGCCAGAAGCTTATGCAAAACCATGAGATGGGCAAACTAAACTTAATTCACGCCCAACAAAGTCAGACTAATGAGTTCAACTGGCCTCATAAGGAAAGTACAATCTGTATCAATGATTACATCTGGGTACAAAACAGATGCCATCAGAAGGCACTCACTCATCGCTATTGCGAGCCCTTCCTGGTTATTGACATATTACATGAATCAATGATAAGCATTAGAACCAACAAAACTGGGCCACCTAAATATGATACAGTGTGCACGTGTCACACAAAACCTGCTTTTATACAGTAATTTATAGTACTTTGTCACACTTAGTTTTAAGATGTATGTGATATGTGGTTAACATGTTCCTTGAAATGTGTTACAGTATATTACGTTCTGTGTCTGGACGAATGAACTGACATGAACCAGTGAGTCAGCAGTCAAGCAGTTGCAAACCACCTGTTCACGCCATCCCTGGGGGCGTGCTGACGACTACCTGACCTCAGCAAATATATACGTAGCAGGGATCAGGCAACACGAGATCTGAGCTGGACTTCCTAGCTGCGGCCAAGCCACGAGACTTCTGCAGCACATCCACCACATGGAGAGGAGAGTCACGCCTGCCAACCTCATACCGCATGAGGTCCCCCAGCAGCAGCTACAAGGAGCTGGTACCTCTGTTCAACACCGTTGGCAGTCCTGCACGAGCACAAGCCATGCTCTGCACAGGAGTGCGGTGGTATGTCATGGCGACTCCAACTGGTGGCCACCCTGGAGAAAAGGAAAGGGGAGCCTGCTCCAATCGATTTGCTGTCAAGGTCATGACAGCCCTCTGTGTTCTCCTGCCAGCTGTTCTTATGCTGCCAGTAATGTACCACATACATGCTGGTGTCTATTGGACTCCGTCAGCGGTCGAATTTATCTACAAAGACAGCCTGCCCCTTGTATACAATATTCCTTTGAATTTTCCACAAATCCCCGAAAGTTTGGATCAATATTTTCATGTAGTGTGCGCAAATCGCACATCTACTTCACGCAAAAAGGCAAAGTATCGTATGATTATTTACATGTGGTGGAATTGCGGTTTTCTCTGCTAGTTCTTGGATGACATTAGTACTCGCTTTCGCCATAAGAAAGGAATCCAGGTCCTCGGTGACATTGGCACGTGGTGCTGCAATGTGCTCATAAACAAGCACTTGGGGGCATTGCTCAATAATGATGCCCAGCTTGATAACCAAATACACGAGATTACTGATAACATTGACTTTACCAACAAGACACTTAACATCACCCTTAAGGTGATACATCAGATAGAACATAAGGTCACAGACAAAGTTAATTCTTTTTCAAAGACAATTAATGGTCTAGCAAATCTCTTGCGTGGCCAAGTCAGCCTTAAGCAATTTAAATAACATTGAGCTACAATTCACTACAATCCACTCTCCTATCTACAAGCAATCTGCAATTAATAAATAATGTCATTATTGAGAAGTTGATGCAAACTTATATATACTCTTGTCACATCCATCTACTACCCTTAAGTGCTGTGAACGAGTCACAATTGGATAATGATTCAAGTAAGTAGAAGGTATAAATACACAAACTCAACCTTACTTTTAAATATTGACACAAAAGATTAAATCAAATTCTACACCAACAACTTGGCTGAATGTAGTTTTACAGGTACACAGTTAGTAATAAAATTACAGATACCTGTCATTCATATCCACTCAAACTGGCAAATTTATAAAGTAATTCCAGTTCCTTATCTTTTCGACACTCATACCTGCAAAATTCACGTTCCATCTACCATTGTAGCAATTGATCTCAATAAGGGCTTTGCCAAACCTGTATCACCATCGCCTGACATGTCCCCAGATGTTATAGTCATCCCCAATGAATCGCTAACGTGCGAAAATTCAAAATGTATTAAAGCAGTCAATCTGCTTTCAGATGCCAACGAATTGTTCTGAACATGTAAATTTCATTGTTCTCATGACAAATCGTTTTCAATCCACCCCATTCTTCCCCACCAGTATGTATCTACCAACCCCCATGAGGGCACTGTTTTAAGATGTTCAAATAGCCCTCTCAATGCCAATGTACAGAACTACAAATTGGGTACTGTTGAACTACATGTACCGTGTGGCTGTCATGTTGCCACACATGACCAAACATTAGTAGAAGCTACACAATTATGTGATGTGAGAGCACCCACTGTACCTCTCCAGCAGACTGTGATACCGGTGGACTAGTTAAAACAGAAACCATTCCATTTTCAACTAGCACTCACGTCTGGTATACAGTTTTACAACATTACTTCAGAGCTTGACACAAACAGGCAAATAAATCGTACGCTGTTGTCAGTTTTGCCAGAATTTCATTCAGAGTACAGATATGGCAAGTTCAAAGAAAACGAACTGTTTTCTGTTTAAGACCTCATACATTTTGACTACATTTCAATGGGCATTATAGGTCTCCTCTTATTTACAGTAGTCGCCCTATATATCAAACTTCTCAAATTTTCAATAATATTGACACGTCTACAAACTTCTACTTAAATAATGCCTGCAGATAGCCATGTTTATATAAGTGTACAGTATTACAGTATACTCCTATAAATAATGCCTGCAGATAGCCATGTTTATATAAGTGTACAGTATTACAGTATACTCCTATAAATAAGGCTTGAATACATGGGCCTTATAATTCATTAAAGTGTTGTTTGTCAAATGAAACTCGTTTTCCTAGTCTCTAAGAAATACCATTAATTGGTTCCCATCATGAACATATTTTGTATGTGATGAGTATACTTTAATATAAGACCACTGGGTCTTTACAAGTGAAGTACGGATAACAACACAAGGTTCAATCACGACTTCTTGCAAATTGCAGGTTTATTACCTTATTGAATTATGATGTTTTATGAATACCTTCGCGCCAGATTAAGACATTTCAATTGAAAGCAACCCAAAATTGCTACTATGATAGCCTCTTGATGGCATATATACATATGTGTAGATATTGAATCAGTGTTTGTATTTTTCTTGTGTAACCAATAATTTATTTCTTAGTATCCCTACTGTACTGATGTTTTTCTTCAAACTTAAAGGTTTAAAGTTTTAAGATTTTAAGGTTAGGTACTTGGCAACCCAGTATCACAAATTATTATTTAGGGGTAGTTGCAAACCTCTATCTTATCTTTTATATAGATGTACAATGTGAAACAAATAGAAACCTTACCAAATTGTAGATTTTAGAGAGCTCTTTTTAAATTAGGATTATATTATTAGATATATAAGGAATATTCTCTAGAAAATTATATATATATATATATCACGAATCTTGTTTATAACTATGTTAATTAATTTCAGTGCCTCCAAACACAGGATTTCAATATTTTTATTATTTTAGTATGCTATAAATGAAATAATATTATGAAACTCTTTGCGAAGACACTATCTCCATGATGCTATATATCAAAGTCCACACAAACATAAAAACAGTGTATTAGAGTTCACTGCAAGACATTCTACATGAACTTAAAAGTGTGCATTAGTCAAAGTGCAACAATCTTATCCAAATACATTGAGTGTCAAAAATTGCAAAAAGACTACCAATGAGCAAATTAAGCCACGTGCTACATTATATATACATACATACATACACACACACACTCCTATTCACACACTGTAAATCCCATGTCTCTTATACCTCTATTGTTCCTGATAGTAGCTGTTAAAATTCTACATAACTGTCACATCTAAGGTTAAGTTTCCCTACGTGTAAACTTTAACTTGTTCTTAAAATAGTCTTCTAACAAGGTTATTGCTTCCCGTATGGGACTAACTGAAAACAACATCACCTATAATTGAATTATGTTTAGTGTAACAAAAAGTTTCTATTATTGTATATGTATATATGTGTCCTGTTCTTATCTGTATAAGGTTTCAATAACCATTCTAGTGATAAGTAATGTTGAAGTTGCAGAAACAGTAACACGGCACCAGATGGCAAGCTGCCAGCTCAGTGGCAATTTCACTGCGCAGTACTTGAAAAAACACGGTGTACCCATGCAGCACAGCCAACTTCGGTGTGTAAACACTACCTTTCCTACAGGTAGTAAAATACCTAGTTTCCCTTTTTCAGTTTAATATTGCTTTCTTAATAACTGTGTCTAGTATTTCAATCCATACAAATTACAAAGTTTCAATTTTATTTTTAGCCAGCTGGCACATATAGCAAAACCTTAAAAATTGTACAAGTTGGTAAAAAGTAATTTCCTGGCATGCTGTTGAGTGAACTAGCACCACAAACACTCACAAAAATTTGAATTCCCTCTTACCCACATCCACCGCCTAGTATTTGGGTGCTTTTCAGCTTAAATGTGGCGATTGATGTACCTCCCTCTATCCCTTGCCACACAACGTGCATAGGCATTTTTTTACTGTGTTCAAATCTCGAAAATCTTCAAATATAATTTTACGATCATTGTAAGATTCATACAGCTTTCCTACCAGGCCATGTTCAGCACTGTTAATGAGAAAGTTAATGTGCCTGCGTTTGATGTCACTCCAGATATGTACTTGCAAGGTACATGCACCTGCTTGCTTCACCGAGACCACTTTTCCCTTACAGGTCATATTCAGTACTTGTGTTTGTCAGAGAAAAATAATAATTTACCTCGACTCTCCATAGTTTGTATGTCATACATGCAAGGCACTTACTCCTGCTCTCAGTACCAATAATGAGAAATTAAATATACCTGTGTTTTGTCATTCCAGACATATACTGGCATTCTCAACCACAGTTCATATGACATACTTAGAGTGAGGAATTAAATGCACGTATGTTCCAAGCAGGTATGAACACACACCTCACAGATAGCAAGGAATTAAAAAAATATACTAGTATGTGTGTTTCAGGTAAGTGTTCTTATCATTATGGGACATAATATGGATACAGTACTGGCAGTTGAACAAAAATACGAAGTAATACATTCAATGATACACTTTAATAGCATATTTCATACAATAACAATCGCATACACACACACACACACACACTCTCTCTCTCTCTCTCTCTCTCTCTTTCTCTCTCTCTCGCGCTACAACAGCACTGGTACATGAAAATTACATGTTTACTAATATAAAATATATATATAAATATAAAACTGTCAACACTTTAACTACAAAGACGTGGAAAATACATGACAAAAATTATATAGCGCTCATACACAAGTATTCCCTTACATTGTCAACACAAAATATAAATTTAGCAATGGCGACACATACAATTTAACTACAATTTAATTGAGAAAAAAATTACACTTATGATTATTCACACCCCAGTGACAACACTTTATTAATGTAGAAACGACAACACATAATTTCATGATGGGGCTAACAATTATATGTACGAATCTTCATTTCCATTGACAACACATTACATAGTAGAGTCAGTTTGGATGTTCCTTCTCTCATTCATAACAACATTGTGTTTAGTAATGAATATATTTAGTATTAATAATGACAACACACTTTAACTACAATGACATGAAAAAGTCGCGACTAAAAACATTACGTTTAGCCATTTGAAATGACAGCAAAATATCGGCAGTACTGTAAAGTAGGATTAAAATACTATAATAAAGCATGTGCGAGCAACTTTATTATCAAATGAATGTAAACATGTTCAATCTGTACCTAAGTGACAAAACATTTAGTTCTTAACAAACGATTATTAATTGTTTTCATATCTGCACTTGATATAAAGCTATCACACTACCTTACAGTAAGGCAGGATTCCTAATGGAGCGACTACTTGCAGCACAGACAATATACTCGTTATTCATACTGCAATGATAATCTCCCCACACACTGAATTTGTCACCCTACACACACAATTTAAACCTTTACCAATATCTCCCCTCGAACACTACACTGTGCCATAGTACACACACACACACACACACACACACACACACACACACACACACACACATATATATATATATATATATATATATATATATATATATATATATATATATAATACTACTGATCGTGTGTGTGGGAACACACATGAATATAATTATATATGATAACAAAATTATCTCTCTCTCTTTCTTTCTCTCTCTCTCTCAAAGCTGCACATACAAGTAACACAATCGTATAACACTCGTGGGCGAGTACACACATACATTTATAGAAACCATTTAAACTTCTCACATCGTTGCCAATAATGACACGAAGAGTCGTCGTAGGAGGATTTTCCATTCATTGAGGGAGACGAGGTGGACTTCTGGCAGAGGCGCAGGCTGCTGGCATCAGGATGTGGCCCTGGACGTTTGAGTGGCCATGTGGCTGGTGGTGAAGACAGGCAGCAGCAGCGGCTGGCTGGTGATGGTGTCCATCAGCTCCGCAATCTCCACCACCAGCTGGGAGGCAGCACCCACCTCTGGCTGGACGACGGCCTGTGGGGCTGGTCGCTTGTGCCTTGGAGTCGGCTGGCGGGCCATCTCCTCAGCAACATCCAGCAGCAGATGTGTGGTGGCATCTTTCTCTGACCAGGTGACTTAGGAGGCTGCCGGCTGCCTGCATTTGGTTTTCAGCTGTCTGGTGGTGGCGACGTCCTCCTCCAGCAGTGTGATGACCACTGGCTGGGTGCTGGGAGTGGCACTGACGACCAAGGACACGTCGCCCTCGGTGATGCTGATGGCCAGTATCGCCAAGTCGTCCTTTTTGACGGTCAGCATCGACCCAGCCGAGGAAGCTTGTTGAAGCATATCGAAGAGGAACGAATTTGCCCCTACCTCATCACAGCTGCATGGGAGTGGTATGTCAGGATGTGTGTGGTGTACGACACACCGCCCTGGTAGTGTACATTCCAGCTGCTGCTGGCTGGGCTCATATATGGCCGGCATATGCGCCAACAGCTAATGCTCATTCCCATCACAGTTCTCGGTGTATGTATGCTCACCACTGTCACCCAATCTTTGATCTTGTAGACGATGTTGCGAGTGCCCCACTTCACACTGACATAGGTAGCCTCTGAAGTGTATGACACACTCATTTCGGATCGCTGATGGCGGCAGGCTGGACACACCAGTCTTAAATAGTTCTTTCTCTCAAGTGATCACAGCCACCACAGCATTAGACATTCTGACACTCGCATCATAAGGTGTGTAACAAGGGTACAAACAGCCTACCAGCAACTGCACTTGCTCTAACATGCCAGGATGGCCTCGGTGATCATCATACTAGCAGCTTTGGTAACCATATTGTCCAATTGAATAAATTGCAATTTTATTCACTTATATACACAACAAACACTAGTCAAGCAGGGCAGAATCTACTTACTGACCTCCATTTCAGCGGTATGTATATGACCAGTACACTCCTCGGACCACCATCAGACTTCACTGCTGTCTTCATCGTGCAGAGCGAAGTCCACTTGCCCGTTCTCGCACTGACATTTGGTAATGTCTTCGAAGTCTGAACGTACTTTGAGAATGTGTCCATTTGTAACCAGCTGACTATTGGCCCACACATTGACGATGTACATCTGTCATATGTGTTGATGGCTGCACCACACTATGGAACTCGTCGCAGACATCCTGGTAGCCCCACATATAATTTTCACCTTCACATACCTGTACTTGCACGTACCCCAGCTCAGGTTTGAACACTACTTGGCAGTAGCCCACATAATAGGGCTCGTAGAGGTTCACATCTTCTGGCCGGAACTGCACACAGTCACGTTTGTCGATTCAACATTACCATCACTCCAATTAAAACTGTGGTAGTATTTCTCCAGCCTCAGAAAAAATTATAAATTATTACTCTGAATTCTAAGAGAACATATACTAAATAAAATTAAGTTGAATTTGAAGCATACTGAGGTCTTAGCATGGTACACATTCAAATCACAACAGAATTAACTTTAATGCAAATATTTCATTATATACATTTTCTCAGAAGGTAAGTAATTAATTTAAAAAAGTAAAGGCCAGTTAAAGATTTGGTAGTTATGGTTGTATTATTTTATTAAGGTTTTCGACAGTACATTAAATCTATATAAATATCAATTCAGGTTTTTAAATTAACTTTTCATAACAAGAAATATTTCAGAATCTCAAAATAAATAGAAGGTATAAATATCAAAAGGAATGGGGCCCCGCGCAATTAACCTTATTTAAAGTATTTCATTGACAAACTTTGTAAATGGCAACCAGCCTTCATGTATGCTAATTTTAAACATATCATGCAAATGAATTTACCCGTGACAATGCAATTATTTACTTAATAACAGTTCCTCAAAAGCTAACAGAACATGTTTAGCCATATATGTAGTGAGTTCGCATAGTGTCCCACCGAAGCAGTTCCCCAGGTTACATATCCGCAACAGGTATGCTATCAGCACGGCCTGCCAGCGCTGCCAAGTGTCACTCAGCCCAGTGGACATCGGGGATTCAAATTTTTGGAACCAATAAACTCTGAAGACAGTAAACGGTAGAACCAAGGCCGAAAAGAGGAGAGAGAAACACGAATTACCAATCACGAATCACGAACCCTCTACAAACACACAAACAGGAACCACTGAAATTGTTATCGGTTCTAGTTATGGGATTACCGAGGCAAAAAATAAAGCCAAACTTACTTATTGAAGGGTTCTTTCTGCAGCTAGAAGTTGTATCTCATCGCGTAGCCGTTAGTTGAGCAAAAATAAACAAACACCAAATAAATAAATAGTAAATTCAAAGTACAGTTGCTATTCTACATGTTGAAGAAAAGGAAAATGACTACATTGTAGTCACAATCAAAAGTAGGTAATCTACATCTCCTCGTCACAAGCTTTGGAAGAGGACATCCGAAGTTGCGTGGGTTTTGTCTCGCTGTAGTATCAGTAATTACATGGACACGCGTCTTCATACGCCGCGTTGTGGCCAAAGAGCTAGCGCTCCTACATAGAGTGGGGACCAAACAAACTATAGTGCTTAGTTCACGTCGCGTCACTAGGTAGCGTTAAGATGTTGTAAACTCAATTTCAGGTGGTAGATACGGCATTCTTGTACCAAAACCTGAGCTGAAAAGTCCTTGGTCAGCCGGTTTCTACCGCGTTGCGGTACAAAAAGAGCTAGCCTTAGACCGGATCGTAATATCGCCTAGTTTCGTGACTCGTACGTAGCACAGCAACTGTGCTCTGATAACGGACGTGATGAAACTGCGTCGCCAACATCGGCGCATCTGAGAACAGGCGTAGGGCCGAGCCCAAGCCGTCCATGAGGCGAACCGTCTTGCCAGGTCATCTGAACATAACTGGGAATTAAATAAATCATGCATAAAACCCTTTTAACTATATGCACCTTTGTAATTACTAAATTAATTAACAAATAAATCTACCAGTGAGTCAGAATTATCTTAAGTACTGACCTGTACTTATTAAATTGCACTAAAACATTATTTTAAATATTAGGACTGACTCAAAGAGAGATATTACCATATCTGTACACCAAATATTCCGCTGATAAGTTATAACATTACAGAGAACTAAATTCACCTGTAAACTGAAAATATTGCAAACTAAACAAATTGAAATTCTTAATCAAGTATTTTACCTATTCTTTCGTTATAATACACTTTCTACCCAGAGACAACAAATGAACGTAAAATACTGAATTAAGGTCCATGCCTACCTACAAGATAAAAACAATCTAACTGTCGAGACTTCAAAAAGGGCTGAAATCAATGAATACCAAATTTGCCCTGAATATTCGTAATCTTCCTTACACGATTAAAAATATAAAAATCTCAGAAATCTACCAAAATGGGAACTAAAACAAACTAATGTGCCTTTTGAAATTTTCTCAAAAAATTTAAACGGCACAACGTATTTGTCGCCATACTTTTCTCGTCGAGCACGCGCCATGGGAAGGACAGCAGGAAATAACATTTTGCTGTTCCACAGTTTTCATATGCTATGCAGATACATTTAATTATGGAACAGCACTGCAACATACAGCTCTGGATGTTCGTGAACATGGTCGGGTGATGAATGGAATATAGGTACCTTTTATGTCAATATTTGTACTATACGAACCCGGACATTGTACATCACAAGCCAGTCGTGGATCATTAAGGTGTACACCTGAGTGTTGGCCAGGAAATTATCCGCGGCGGTCAATTCAATTTTATAATCGACAACACTGCTCTGTATTCGGTCATCCTGCTTACCGACGTCGAAAATGAGCAGAGGGGCTGTGTTCATGAATTCGGCAGGTGGTCGTGTTGGAGACTGTTAGGCTATAGTACACTCTCTGGACGTCGACATACATTTGATATGGTACCATGTACATACAATTCGAAAAATCAATGTTTAGGTCACCATAAGGTTAGCATTCAGAGTTGAGGTGGACTTTCACATTCCTTATATTTGCATGATTTAATTTCGAATGATCTGCATTGATGATGTTTCTTTACCTGTCTGAAATGCCATGCTTATATAGTTTGGCTTTTCACATTTAAAGCTCATTTTCACTTTTTAGTTTACAATTATGACTTTTGGGATACTTAGATACATATCTAAACCCCAGAAACAGAATGGCATATCAATGTTCCTACGTTTCTCTGAATTTTTCAAAAACTTCACTCATGACATTTTCACCTGAACATGTGGTAATATACATTCAATAGAACGGATTGCTTGAATTGTGATTTCTGGTGCATTTACAGTATCAAACAAGGCGTTAGCACGCACGTTTGTATTGAGGGTAACTAGCTCCAGCTTGGAATTAAGAATTATGTTATTTTAGTCCTTGGCGAAGCCTAATAGCATGGGCAGTGTAATACAATCTTCGAATTTTCCATTGGGATAGACTGGGACCTTATAGTCCTCGTCGATCACCCAGCCGGCCATCTTAGCTGCAGGAGGTTGTTTGCGCATTAGTGAGAGGTGAATTTAAATAGTTGCGGTGATTTCCATGTCCCAGGTTGCATACACTTCACTCCCATTAAGTTCATAAGTGATTTGGCTTATCATGTGTATTAACCTGTTCCTAACCACTCTGGTTTTCAATGGTACTGCATTTCCCATCTTCGTTATAGTTCACCAAAACCTCAGATAGGAATTACATGGTATGGTATAGACATCTTGGTTCTGGATCAGGATCCAAACCTCAGATGAGAGGACGTTAGATCTGGCAGATAAGTTTGGATTTCTGTCTTGGTGATCGAGTCTTCGAACCCCACTGGCTCTTTCACTTTTAAAATTTCCCTGCCCATATTTCTTGACTGGTAGTCCCAATCTGCGCAGAAAACTCACATTCACAGTTGTTAGCATGATTCACGCTCGCCTTGTACTGACTTCTGGTTTGTTACTGTAAGCTGCTTTTATTAATTTCGGCCACTTAAATTTCATTCCCATCTTTGTGCAAATGTAAGCATAGAGTAATTTCTTCGCTTTGGAAATTAATCAAACGACTGTCTTGGTCGACAAAAGAGACTAGCATTTTCTATATGCTCTCTGTGACTACTGAGATATAAATTTGAGCCTTTAGCACATCCACTAGTTAAAACCCCGATGGCACCACTGCCGATAATTCATAGTGTTTGGCTAGGCTGGACATTGATGTTGAGTCAGTCTTTAACTTCAATTTTTTTATCATATTCACGGGGAATATGTTTATTGGCAGAGTGGAGTTTTGTAGTTTATTTACTTCATACTTCCTGTTAAAGAAACCCAGGTGGCAGTCCTCATGCTGTTTTGTGTGAAATCTATCTGAGCAGTACACTACATTTTGCTGTGTAGCGTATTAGAGTTCCCTTACAGCATCAGCATCACATCTGATCCCATTTTATGCTTAAGTTACTTGTCTATATCCTCGATCTCATATGCACAAGTGGGTGTACACACCTCACCTCTCTTCCCGTTCTCATTTACATAACAGAATATGCAATTGCTATCATCTATATTTGGTATGGGGAAATACATTTGAAAATCAATTAGCACAATTTTTTATGCTTCCTCTATTTTCAAAGGTGGGAAATGCATGGACCACAATTACAAACTTTTGCCCAACACGATCAGAGTTACAGACATGACTAATTATTACAAGTAGTGCATCCTTGTTAAGTATGTGAATGGCGTCGCAGTCATAGGTTTCCACTGTTCCATTCCTGATGCTGCTGTTCTGTCTCATAGTTGTAATATATTTTCGCACCTCCCATGTACATCTTCAGTTCGGGTGAGTCCCCTTAAGTTGCCGTAGCTATCATAGTAATAGACCCGATTGCCATGCTTCTTATGTGTGGTCCATTGCATCCCTGGCGCTCGGCTGGTATCTAGGTTGATTATGCTATGGGCAGTGTGGGACGTGTCGTGCATGGATACACCTCCTGAATTTGACTTTTATTAGTTTCCGAGCAAACTTGAATATATCGAAGTTTGTGAGTGGGACATTAGGCAGAGCCCTTAAGATTGTGTCTTTCTTCCGATATGCTTACTCCTTCTTACCTGTCTTCACTTCCTTCTGCCTCCCCCCTGCTCTTACAGACGAAGGTGCAGGCCTTGCTCGTTTTCGCTCCCTGGGCAAGATATTCCATTTTACGATTATGCCGGATAACTTCTGAGAGCTGTTGATTCTCTCCTTTTGCCGAGTTGACTGCTCGAGCAATCCCACTAGCCCCTCTGATCAATCTTCCCAATAGTCCGATAGCTGGTTGTAAGAAAGGAAATTACCCTCTGATCTTACCCTTGTGGCGAGGTTTCCAACTATCTTTCTTTTCCTCCTAAACTGCAAACTCATTCCACGATTATCTTTCGCTCGCATTTTCTTGAAAACACCCAGGTGGCTAGTTGTTGACTTAGTTTAGATTCAGGTGAAATACCTACAATTCGTGTTTTCTACACAAGTTCATTATCGGCTGTGTGTCTGTCCTCGCATAGGCGATGTCATGCTTTCAGCGCGCCTTGTCTAACGAATTGATGGGGACGTCCCCTCATTTCAATATTTATGCTAGCCGAGTCACTGGCCTGCACAATCTGTACCCAGGAATATGTGCTTCGAAAGGGAGGTTGTCGATCAGCATATTTAGATATCTGCATCACCTCTTACCTTGTTCCCATATCACATTACACCATAATAACACTACTCGATCGGTATTCATAATTTATGTTTTCTCGAACTTAGCATCCACATCACTTGACTTGATTGTCGCCGAACTTGAATGTGGACCTTAAGTACTTGTAGGTTACCTTTTACAGCTCTGTACAATGTAGATTGGGCCTCAGACCATCTCACTACTGGTTCACATCACTACCAATTATGACTCTATCACTCGCGAATCGCGTCATTACAAACTACTGTCGAACACTGTTTGTGATTTTATGGCAGGTCCAGGCAATTGTAGGAAGACATATGTGGTTCTCAGTCCTTCACAAATGGCCTTTGCTTCACGAATGTGTATGTCTACTCCAAGTCCCTCCAACAAACGTAAAACCTACATTTTGTGCAAGTTCTACAGGCAGTGTACGTACTTAAGCATCTTCCATTTAGTAACAATGAAGCCGTCATGCCGCTGAGTGAACTCCTACCGAACTCTGTGTTCATGTTCGATGATGACACATGTGAGAAACAGAACATTATGAAGCAGTATTTTAGTATGGGTCGAGATGTAGATGTAGACTCTGACAAACTTATTCCCATATGCCGAAGCAACTTCTGTGTGACAATGACGTTTTCCTCATTATGTTTCGTATGGATGACCTGAATTTATACCACGTATACTCTGACCATACGAATAATGATATGGCTTCCGACAATTTTAAAATTATGTGTTCGTGTTGCTGGCATGAACTGCATGATTTTCTCATCATAGCCAAGGATTTTACACCTCATAAGAGGCATTACTGCTGTGATTTCGATCAGTTCATTATTGCACATTAGTGAACTATGATTATACCATGTTCAAGTTCGGCCATAGCAGCCTCAATCATGTACCAGAAAGTTGTATCACTTCTACTAATGATGTAGATTGGAGTTTTAATGGAATGCAAAACCAAGCATCTTGGGTGACCTAAGCATGATGGTGATACAGCGAATACATCCTTTGTCTGCTGTGTCATTTCTGAGGCCTTGGAAATGCTGGTTGCACAGTAGACCACATCTACTAACACCAAGACTCATCTTTGCGTACTTACCTCTGGTATCACCTGGCTGTCTGCTTTAGAGCCGAAACTTGCCAGTGCTGGCGAGAAAATAGCCAGCAAGGTGACTACTGAATTACAGACATTGACAACTTGTGTATGAAAACGATCTGCTTTAGGAGAGAAACTGGCTGCTGTGGAGATCTACCTCTACAATACAAATGTACTGAAATGTCGCTTATCAAGCTTATCGATATGGTGGTCAGTCTCACTGATTTCGCATCCCATGATGCCCTCAAAGTCATGGAAGGACAGCTGTTAATCAACACGAATGCACTGTCTGCAAAGATGGAAGCCCAGATTCGAACACTGACTTCTACTGATGCGGATATGCTGGCCAATATAGTGGCAAGTGTGCGGCCCTAGAGAAGAAACTCGATGTTGTAGGCACACATGTTGCAGACAACAGCCTTACCAACATCACCATGAAAATAGAAGGACCCTTAATGTTATCACTGAGGGTGCAGGCATGCTTGTTGCTTTAAACACGAAGCTGGCCACCCTGGAATCGAACTTTGTATTTATGGGGCAAAAAACTGGATGATGTAGGGACACAAGTTGCTGCCAGTGGCCTTACAGACCTGCCCTGCAAACTCGACAAGAACCTTCATGTGGGATCTGAAGGTGCAGGAGCACTTGTCGCTTTAACTAAGAAGCTGGCCGATCTGGAATCTAACCTCGATGATGTTGGTAGATTGTCTGGCCAAATGAACAGTAAGATTCAAACATTAAATAGCGATGCGCACACTCTGAGCTCCTTAAGTGGTACTCTTGCTACTATGGATCGTAAAGTCGATAACATGTGCAATAGTGTTGACAGCAGAGTGCCAATGACCCTCTCTGCTAATTTGAAGGACTATTTTCTCGTGGAAAACAAAGATGCAAGCAAGCTGACGTCTTTGAGTATGCAGATTGCAAATGTCTCCGACATGGTCACAAACCTTGGTTCTACTGGCCTAGTCTCTCCCGACCTGGCAGCTAATATTCTCCATTATGGAATCGAAGCTTGAAGCTGTAGGCAGCAGTGCTGCGGACAACATGATTATTACCACCCTGTCTGTGAAGCTGGAAAGACACCTTCCTGCTTATGTGAAGGGTGTAAGCAAACTTACTACACAGCTAGGGTCTGTGGCCAACCTGAGCATGGACCTCATTGCTGTCATGACAGGAATGTCTAATAGTTCTCTTAATAGTATTGCCGATTTGCTTGAAACCAATATCGGGTCCTTGGATGTGCAGCTCGAGACAATGGAACAGGCTGTATGCCGCATGATCACACATCATCTGTTTTACATGCATACTGATGAATACAAGTGGACTCATTGCAAAATGTGAGAGTTGCAGTCATTTAGTGCATCAGAAAATCGGAAGGCACTTCTAAGAAGCTGGTCGAGCAGGGGCTCTAATTATATGTACTATGCACATTGGACATATTTCAGTCTGCTCCTGCTGAATATTTGCAACATGTTGTTGTGAGCATTTGCAATAAGTATCTGCTTGCCAATTGGGTGCAAATAGAGCATAATATATTGGTGGATGTCTTCTGACCTATTGTGTCTTAGTTCGATCAGCTACTTGTTCCCCCTGCTGCTGATCTGAAGACTCGCCAGAATTTCGGGTCAAAGAGGAAACACAAAACTGAGGAGGAGATCACCGATTATATACCCCTGGCGACTTTTAAAGTGTAAGATAAAGGGATCTAATGCATGATCATTGGCTCTTCGGAATTACCTCAATCCGCACACATCGAGATTCAATGATTCGATGTACAGAGTTTATAAGCACAATAAGAAGTGGTTCTTGGGGAACAAACAAATTTTATTTCTGCCCAATGATGTTATCCAGGTAGGCGATTAAGAAATGCATGTCTAGCCTGGCCTATATGAGGTGATATTTAAGTGCGAGGCAGGGGATTACTCTTGTCCCGCACTTCGCCAATACCAGCACTTACTTCAACTCACAAGTGCCCATTTGACAGGGAACGATGCTGCCAGCAATTATTATAAGGATGAAGCACATAACAAATTCGACATTATGACCAATCTGTTCCCCGATGTGACAAAAGGCTCAGGTCTGACTTCGAAGCTTGATGGTGGAAGTTGGCTGGAATATGTCTACTGGGATGACATCAATGAACAAGTAGCACATCTATGCCTACTCATTGAATCATGGCAAGCTGGAAATACATCCTATATGAATTAAATTGTGAGAAATTTTGGAGGAACTTTGTGAAGCCAGATATATCCAGTGATGGCTGTCCAAATCACTTGCCTGAACTATGCCATGAGCACAAATTGCCACTAAGCTGCATCACCTTGCCCACAGGAACTACTCCAGATGCTTCTGGATTACTTCTGTTTGGACTGCAATACCTCTACCAAACATATTTAGTCGAAATGCTTACTTATACGCATGCCAAGAAGCGCTAAAAGTACATTTTGACAGTAATAAATTGCTTTTTGAAGTATGGATGGGCTTCACTGTGTGCAGGAAGGGCAGTGCTAACATGACTGCAGCTATGAAATTGGTTTGGGCAGAAAAGAGCATACTGAAGTATCAGCAAACCAACCAAGGGAAGGAATCCTACAATCCTTAGTTCAGTTTGCTTATGGAAGCAAATGAAATTAACCACTACAATACTTTTGGAAATCTCAAAGGTTCTATAGTTGAACACTTAAACTGTTCGCTCAAAACTATAATGTGGAAGGAGTTATCAGCACAGAGCAGTTATAAGTTGCTGGACATGCCCCTGTGCCTCCTTGCTCAGTAAAATATATACAAGCATATTACTAGCGGGATAGGCGTGTTGAAGTTACCTCTGAGAATGCCTCGTCTCTACTTCACACAGTGTACAAGAATTTCTAGAAACTTGATTATTGCAGGCCGAGAGTTAAGGTTGTAGACTTTGTCAGATTCTGAAAGCTTAAATGAACCTTTGGTAAGATTTATTTTCCTTCTTGGAGTGTGGAGGTGTTTCACATCATCAAGGCGAGAGATTATGAACCTCGTACTTATACTCTCATTGGGGCTAGCCAACAGTTTAGCGGATCCTTCTGTGAGTTCAAGATTTTTCCTACAAAGTATCCGCATTATTACTTTGTCGAGTGAGTCCTCCAAAGGCATGGGGACAAAGTGCATGACAAATGGTTAGGTTTTCCTTCTCATTTCAATCAATGGTTGTCAAAATTATTGCTTATGGCAGTGTAGTGTATGTACTACCTGATGTAATGTGTGTATTCGGAAAATAAATTCATTGCCCTTCACAGAACTTGTGTGTCAAATCTTTATTGTGTGGTGTATATTAAACCTTTGTTCCTTCTGAGTATATACTCTTTCCTTGTGGCTGCCTGGCCCATGCCTGGCCAGGGCCCATGGCTTGATTGCCATATTTATCTCCCCATGCCATCATTTTGGGAAGGCGCCATTCTGAGGTCTGGCTGGGATGGTAATTGCATTTCAGTTGTGTGGGAATGTGATTGCTTCTCGACCACCTGGCAACTATTTTTACTGACTCCCAATTTTTTCCTCCCAATTGCTCCCCATTATTATTATTCTGTCTAGCAGTTGTAGGGGCAAACTGCACATTATATCTCCTGGCCCCGAAGAGGAGCAGGGGCAGGGGGTGTCCAAGCAAACCACACATGCCACTAGGAGCACCTGAATTTTTGTGCCATCTGTGGCTGGGAACTCATTCCAGTTAATTGGGGTGGTATTCATATCGAAGGACAACTGAGAACCTAATTGTCAGTTGTGGAGAGGGAGGCAACAGTTGGTCAGGCCTGGTGGTGGGAACCACAATTTTTGCTGCCTCCTTTCTCTGGATGTATCACACCATCCTAATTGGAGCCCAACATTCTAGGCAATTAGCACCTCCAAATTTTTATTGGTAGTGGCTGTGTCCTACTTATTATTCGTGAGAGGCAGCAGCTCACTCGAACCAACTGCAAGTTAATTACAGTGCTCTTGCTGTGGTGTGATCACAAGTATGTTCAACCTGGCTCCTACACTTCGTTAATATAAGGGACTGTGTGGTAGGGATTTATGGTGAGGCTTCATCGTTAGGACTCAAGCAATAGGAGGCATACTTTGGCTAGGAACGACTTATGGGCGAGAGCAGTCGTGGAAAACGCCCTGTCAAACGATGGATGGAAGCACCTGGGGAACACCCCCGAGGTGGAATGCAATCCCACAATCCCGCATCACGAAATTTGAGTCAAATGCCACATTAAAGTGTTATTGCCAGAATACAAGCGCTTGCAGCCAGACATCCAATGTGGTGGCCATGGGAGTGGAATGCTTGGACGAAAATCGCATCATGGGAGCATATGGGAAACATCTTCGGCGTCAGATTGACAGAGCAGGAGGTTGAGATCCAAGATGGCTGGCAGGGCTTCTTCATGAGGACTCGGACGTCATTTTGCTATGAAGGAATCATGGGTGGGAGCACTTGGGGAAAATTCCTCTGATGCGAGAATCCAAGATAGTGACTTTCGGGGTGGAACATGCACTACGGCTGAAATGAAAATCGTGTATGGGAGAACGCTGGAAACATCCATGAGGTGGAATGCAAGAGCAGGAGGTTGGAATCAAATATTGCCACCGGGAGAGGGAGGGAAAAAAAGGGCATTTTTTCGAAGGAAAATGGAGAAGAACAGGACATTTTCCAGGCGATTACAACAAAGATGGCGGTGAGGTCGTCCTCTAGTCCTCAACCCCAATCCCCTGACCTGGATCTCTTTATTTTATACTACTGATGACAATGTATCAATGTACATGTAGTGGTTTGCTATGATTGATGTGTTGTTAGATGGGTAGAAATATGTTCAGGTTGCATAGATACGGAAAAATAGGTGCGGACGACTCACCTGGTTTATTACATTAATAAAATGTGTACACACAAAATTTCTTTTGTTACCCGTATGAAAAAGAGCATCATATGAAAAATTCAAATTTTTATGATATATCTCCAGAGAAAACAATCAGATACTAACCACATTTGCAAACAACTGGCACTGCAGCAGGTCTTGTAAATACATGTTTTGAGTTAGAAAGACACTTATTTTCAAAGTGGCTGCCTTAAAAACATTTAACCTCAGTATGTTATAAACACGAAACTAAGAATCGAATTTCACCTTAACTTTTTATGCTGGCACTATAGTAATGCAAACAAAGACCCTCTCCTCTACTGCCCTCCTTTTTGCAAAATAGTGCCAGGGGAGACAAATGAATTTTTTGACATATTAAACATTTTTTTTTACTAATTTTCATCAAAATTTACACACCATTAGTGCTACAGGAGATCACGTAAACTTATATGATTTAAGTTGGGATCAAACATTATTTTTCAAGATTGTGGCCATACATATGTTTTTATATGTGGTTCATATTTATTAAATAATCTAACCAAATTTAAGGCTTTGTTTTATGCTGATAATATTTATTAGAAGCCTGGTATACAGATATTCTTTAGGCTATTTTGTAAGATAGCTCAAAATAAGCAAGTAAGATTTTATACAATATCTTAGGGACCAACCAACCCATTTCCACCAAATTATTCACACGATTATCTCTATGCTAGGCCATGTTAACCTGCATGTTTTAATTTATTTTAAAAATGATGGTCCTGTAAATATTTCAGGTTACTAAGCCCTATAATTCAAGATATTAGATTCATTGGATCCGAAATTGATGCTAGGAATCTGACCTCCATTTTGCAGTTTATTGCACATGATATTATGATACGAGGTTTTTTGATTTCGAGTCCTGGATAAGGCATGTGGGTATTTATAATTTTCTCACTAGGCACTGTTTTATTTGTTTCTGGTTTCAACTGTAATGTTATTGCTGTTAACGAGAGATCATGGCCTACCTACCATGTATGCTTTTAAGAACTTCATTATAATTATTTGCACCCATGTAACAGAAAAGCAGGCTCATGTGTTATATTAGGAACTTATTGTTTTAGTTTCTTTAGTTCTTCGAATAAGAAGATATGTAAGTATTTAATTATTCATAGTGCATTAAAACATATAATTCTGAATTACTTCTACTAATAATTACAAATATGGCGCTGGCAACAGTAACTAACACAAAAAGGTTTTACATGAGACAATTTTGCTGAGATTGATTTTCAGGTAAAAATATTTTTTTTTAAACAGAAAAGCACATACCAACTTTTTTTTCTCCTTAAACTCCCTCATCTGGAGCACCATGTCGTGATAGCCAGCAAGTAGATTCCATCGGCTCCAGGAAAAGTTGTGTGTACGTGATAGCATAGCCATGCAGTGGTATAAATGGTTTTCTGTCTCTGTGTGTTTCACCGAGCCACCTTCTACATAACAATGAGCGTCTTTCGGTGGGAACAGGTCCACTCCTCCTCGTCGAAGAAGCTGCAATCATGCGAGAGAGTGTAAGCTAATTAAAAGCATTCACGAAAATATTTTACATTTACATTTTAATACATATCTGAGATTAAATATTCTTCGGCAATTAAACATCGTCCTGTACAATTTGTATAGACCACATGGACAAATCTGTTCCATTCATATTAAAATAGATGAATGATACATTTTTGTTATTGTTACACTGCACAGCATAGTGCAGAGACTAAAATGGCTATTGTACATCTTATCGAAATAGTATACTTTTTGAGTGAAATAAAATGTGTCGATTGTGTGATACTTGCAAGCGAACCAAACATACTGTTCTAAATATTCTCGATCTAAGTAAAAAGAACAAATAAAATTAATTTATTTTTTGCTACCTCTTTTGCATACAAGCATGAGATAAAATGTTAGCTTTGATGGATGAATTTATAAAAATTATTTGACAGCTATCCCCTGCAAAACAGATGCAATTGTAAATATTCTAGCCCTTAAAACAAACAAAAATTCCATGATTGGACGTTCGTTTTAAAATTGTTTCTGTTGATTGAGCTCACTCCGCATTAATGATATTCAAAATCATGTGTAGTGTGAATAGTACACTGGTGTACAAAAATTAAAGTGAAGTGAATGAAGAGAATTTTGCGGCTCTTAAAAGCGAGGTCTTGAGAGCCGATGAGGTTGATTGAGGTGAGCATGGATCAGTGCCAGAATTATGGGGCAGGGGAAGACGGAGATTCCTGAGAAAACCTGCCGACGAGCGGCATCGTCCGGCACGATTCCCACACGCGAAAATTCGGAAGTGCTCTGGCCGGGGATTGAACGCTGTTTGCCTTGGTGGTAGGTGGGCCGGCTAACCGCTCATCCATCGTGGCCTCGCAAACATAATTATTAATTCCTTGTAATTTCATGCAGAAGTGTTTCACATAGGTACAACGTATACTCCAATATCACCTAGATGTAAGAGTATAAGGAAAATAAACAACAGTGACCAATATATGTATACAAACGATGCAAGGTCCTTTCTTCAAAGTGTGTTCTGAACACAGAAAGACAGGAAGAAAAACTTCTATATGACAGGCTGCCGGAAAGAAAAATGTATTACTAACTACGGGCTATGATCACTCTTGTATGAGGTCGTTGACAATATGTTGATACTCCATGGCTCATTCTTCTTGAAGCACCAATGACAGTTGGAGAGTCGTTGCTGGCGGCTGGCAACGTGCTGCCACGCATCTCACGACAATATCCTACTTGTATTCTATTTATGGGACTATGCGGGTCAACTCATGTAGCGAATAAGTAGATGGGAAATGTTCCTTCTGGTGCAGGTATCAGAGTACCGCAGCTAGCAACCACAAGCCAACTCGCTTGACGAAGCGGTCGCTGCCAGTTGGAGCTTCGAAATTTCACGTTTCCCCCTCAAAATGGCCTATTTAGTATTTAAATAAAAACTCCTCTTTATCCCCAAAAAATCCTCCACCCCCCCCCCCCCCCGGCAAAATTAACAAAAATTTGTGAAAAACTCCTTGCTGCTCAATGTTGCTTAGTGTCTTCTCAATGTGGCTGAATGTGTTTAAATGTCAGCCACAATAAACAACCGAAAAAATCAATAATACTTAAAATATCTGTAAAATTTAAATAAATGTAATAATTAAAAAATTAAAAGATAAAGTATTTAGTGTTACATATCACCGAGTTCATCTTTTCAAGATGCATACGATCGTTATATCATAACTATTATGACACCCGACGACTGGACCACCATATTGGAATGAATATTGTTACATGCTGCAGATGGCACCGACTCAACTGCCCCGCGCCATAATCGGAGACACACCTCGCCCTCCCCTCTTCCTGGAACGATGCGTCCACGGCCTCCTGCCACCCCTTTTTTCAAAGAATACCGCGAATGCCGACAGCGGCGAGACTTGCTGGAGTCACAGACCTCCTCTCGCCTGCTATAGTTTCCGATATGTTTAGCGACAATGCAAGAATGTTCTGGTGAGACTGGCTGGCACCTTAGCCCTCCGCGATGCATCGCACGAGTTGGGGAAGATTCTAGGTGGCAGCCTAAGACACTATATATACTGCCGCAACCCAGGGGCTGGCAGTCTTTGATGGAGGCCGTCTGGCCGTGTGTGCGCGAGCGAAGTGAAGTGTTGACGACGACTGGAGATTGCGGGACGACGGCGAGTGAGGTGTTAGTGGCTTTAATGGACGAGAGGGTGTGAAATCGACGAGTGAGGCCTACTGTGCGTGAGGGCGCTTAGATGATTCTAGCACATTGCGACTGGCAGGATATGGACTGAACTGAGGTGGGACTGAATGAAAGTGTAATACTGATTTTATTGTAAGTATTCGAACTGCCAAACGTGGTAGCATTAATTATAAAATAATTGAATAACTTGATACACTGTCTATTGGGACTGATCTTTAATTATTTATTTCATTGATTTCTGTGTAGTAATTATAAATTGTATTAATTGGAGTCAATTGTGAACAGTAAGTGATTTCAATTTATTGTGAGAATTTGAGTTCAATGAATTTTGCTGTAGTTATTGTAAATAAAATGAGGAAATTATAATTAATTATTTTAATTGATGACGACCTCCATCACTTAACGAACTTGGTATAGCCCACTTAATTGCTAGAGAGGGAAATTGTAACACTGGTGTCAGAAGTGGGATGGATGTATTTTATAAAAATAAAATAAGAAAATAATTTTAATTAGTATTTGTAAATATCACTTGTTTGAGCAATAGGCCGAGGAATAATTTTGAAATTTTTGAATGCTAAATAGGAAAATGTCGGCTGACATACTATTACCCTGCTCTTTATTCGAACGTTTAAGTGGCCAGAGAAATAGCAAAATAGATACTGTAAATAATCAGATTAGTAGTGTTAGGAAATCTGTTAATAGTGTAAATGAAAATGTAAATAGTAAAATAGATAGTGTTACTGAACTTGTAGACAAGAAAATATACAGTGTAGATAGAAAAATAGACTATGTGAATGGGAATATGGACAGAGAGATAGAAGGTGTAAGCGAGTTGGTGAACAATAAAATGGACAGTGCAGACAAGAAAATTAACAATATGAGCGAGAGAATGGACAGTGTTAACGAAAGGTTGGACAGTGTCGAGTGTAAAGTGAACAAATAGGTGAGCGCCCTCAAGAAGGAATGGCAGGAGTTCTTGCAGCAACATGGGAACGACATGCAGGGGCAGTAGAGGAGCCGAGTTTGGTCACCACCGAGACGACGAGTGTGGGCAGCGAGAAGAAGGTAGAGGTCGCCGCCAGTGCAGCTATCGCGGGGGAGGCGCAGCAGTTCTGCAGTGTGGGGACGCTCCAGCCAGGGGTGTGTAAAGGCGTCACAATCAAGCCTGCCCCTTACAATGAACAGACACACTGGCACGAGTACCGGCACCAGTTCGAGATCATTGCGACCCTGAAAAGCTGGACTGAAGAGCAGCGGGCGTACTACCTGGTGGCTGTACTGAGGGGATCAGGGTTGAGCATACTGCTGTCGCTGCTGGAGCGACATCGTCTAGAATACTTCACATTGGTGTCGGCTTTGGAGCTTCGATTCGGCGACCGGTATCTGCAGTATGTCCACCATGCCCAATTTCGAAGCCGCATCTAGCGACCTGGTGAACCACTGGAGGAGCTGTGGCAGGACATCGTAAGGCTGCCCAATCTGTCTCTGGAGGGATGCTCGGAAGAGGCACAAAATGTCATCGTCGTCGGCTTCTTCGTCGACACTATCGCTGACACCGACATACCGCAATCTGTGCAGTTCGCTGCGCCTCACACCATGCAGGATGCCTTGGCCCGAGCACTGGATGTGTAGTCAGCACAGCAGTCATCAGTGCACTGACGTCCAGTGCGGGCAGTGATGCTTGATGAAGGGGAGGACGACAGCATCAAGGGATGTTGAAGAACTTGCAGACGACCATGAGAGATATCGCCTCCAGGGTGCGCACTACAGAGACTCGCCGTCCCCACCCAAATTGCTGGAATGTTGGACGTGTGGACAGCCGGGGCACCTGAGAGCCAACTGTCCTCAGCAGCAGCAAAAGCAGCAGCAGAAGCAGCAGCAACAACAGCAGCAGAAGCAGCAACAGCAGCCAGGGATCAGGCACCAAGGAGCAGGTGAGAGCACAATGTCTTCGGGAAACTTGTAAACACCAGTCTTGAGAGGCGAAGGTCGGTGATTGCTGGAGAAGGCCCCAATGCTTTTGCAAGTGCGTTCAATGAAACAAGACTTCAATGCCATATTGGTGGAGGAGAGCCTAGATGATGTTTCTTGCCAGATGGTCGTTGACACCAGAGCGGCTATAACAGTGGTAAGACCCGATATTCTTGGGTTTTCATTCCAACGATCATCCGACAAGGACATGGATCACAGCTATTTAACAACAGTAACGGGCGAGACCACACCAGTCAAAGGCAAGAGAAGGGTACTATTCAAGCTCGGTAACCTTGAGTTAGAGCATGATATACATAGTAGGAATAGAGGACGAACGCATTTTGGGTCTTGATGTTTTGCATAAGCTGGGATGCTGTATTGATACTCGACTGGGAGTGTAATGTGTAGGTAATACCGAGTCGGTAGTGACGACACGGCGAGATTTATCTTCGCCAATGAGCTGCCCAGTAGTGTGTAATCAGTCAACTGTGCTCCCTGCTTCTAGTGAAGTTGTTATTCCATGCAGATGCCAGGGATAATTTGTCAGGCAATTAGGCATAATCGGACCAGCTCAGAAAGGTGGCATTTTACCCAATGGTGCCATTCTATCCAGGACATCGATTTTTTCAAAATCGGACAGTTTGCTTGTTAGGATGATTAATTTGTCTGACCGTGCTACCTGCCTTGTATAGGGGGCCACAATAGGGTTTTGCAAGCAGGTCTCACAGGTCCTTCCAAATGTTCCGGAAGCTTCACTGTCACAACCTACTGAATGTCCTCTTCCAGATGCTTTGGGGGAACTGCTGACAAGAACAAAAGAAAACCTCAACTGGCGACAGGAGAGGGCAGTTTCAGAATTGTTACAGAGAAATAGAGGTGCTTTCTCTTATGAGCCAAATGACCTTGGTGGAACTAATGTTGCATGCCACCACATCGATACAGCGGATGCCAGACCCATAAAGTAACCATCAAGTCGACTACCACTAGCTTCATATCAGGTCGTTGACAGTGTTCTGAAAGAGATGAGGGATTTAGATGTGATAGAGCCATCAGTCAGTCTATGGTCTTCTCCCATTGTGCTTGTTAAAAAGAAAGATGGTTCTATTAGATTTTGTGTTGATTACCGCCAACTTATTGATGTGACCAAGAAATTTCTTACCCACTCCCTAGGATAGATGACACCAGTGGCGGCTGCTGAGGTAGGGCTGCAGAGCACAGCCCTCCTAATAAAATCTCAGAATGCATACCTCTACCTACCTGCTACTCAGGAAATAAAACTGCGTACGAATACCGAGGTTATTTCGCAGCTAATGTTTTTGAGATGGACGAGACTCTTGTCATGAAAGAAATGTTTTTGGTAATGTCGAGTGGTGGGGCGGCAGATTCTTCGCCCTGAAGTGGGTAGAGCTAGTAGAGAGTGATGACTATAACATAGGACTAGGGGTGATACGGGAGGGAAGACTTCAGGGGCTCGGCCCTTTTCAGCCAATCGGATGCTGTAAATCGGCGAGATTTGGGCGCGCCCCTGCTCAAACAAAAAAATTGTTTCCTGGAACTTGACAAAGCTACCAAAACTTCATGTTTTGTAAGCACACTTTCATGCTCCACTCTTTTGCAGTTGTTAAACCCATTTCTTAACAATGCTTGTATTTATTCCGAATATTTTTTATATATAGATATCATTCAAACTCGCGTGAGCTTCAAATATATGTCTGTTGTTAATTAATGATGAGCTATGAGCATCGGTCAGAAGCAGGGTTGAATTGTTGTTAATGTCGTGTTGCGTAAACTTGTAAATAATTGTTAATTCAGCGAGTAACATTTTAAACCTTATTACAACAAATATTTTCAATTACAAGAATAAACTAGAGGTACAGAATCTGAGACCAGCAAGGCCACAGTTAAATATAATTCAACAACAAAGTCAAGGTAGTAAATGTTTCGTAGCCGAGAAAATTCGACGTATGTACATACAATTTCGCGAACTGGCTATGCAGGTGTGAAGTTGGAAATGTGTTGTTTTGTTTTAATTTTTTTTTTTTGCTAACGAAACCTAATGATCTTGCGTGGACTGTCAATGGGGTAAAAGATTTAAAACTTTTCAGAGAGAAAGTTAAAAGACATAAATCACGTTCACAACATATAAAAAATGCCATAAAATTATCATTGCTTGGTAAGGTGAATATACATTGCCAGTTAGATAGCGCGTACAGATTGACGAATGGTTTTTTTTTACAAATATATTAATTAAGATATGCCACTTTCATCCTCTAATTTAAATTTGACATTAATTTTGTATGCACTGTAGGTTATGTAAATTAGTATTTGGTTTTTAAAAATATTTGTTTTAGTAAAATTATCTTATTATCATGTATGTTAGAATTGGTATTATTTTGCTATCTCTCGTCGCCTCGTGTAATGTACCACACCATGTATGTACTGGTTAGAAGGAATATATAACCTATAGAAACTTAAAACAAATACATACCTGTGGTAGTGATTAGATCTGAACCAGCGACCAAAGTATGTTGACCATTACAAATCGGGAGATGATATATTTTTCTTCAAAAAACCACACTAATATTTTGTATTTAGTTACATAAGCTACACTTACGTAAGCCTGTCGTACGCAATATATTTATCACTGTGCCTATTTAAAAATGATATTTGTAATGATATGAGATAGGATAGCTACAGCCCTCCCAGTTTCAAAAATCACCAGCCGCCACTGGACATCACCCTGAATAGTCTAGTAGGCTCACAGTGGTTTTCTACTCTAGACATGAAGAGCAGGTATTGGCAGTGCGAGGTAGCCCGGGAAGACAAGGAAATGACTGCCTTTTGTGTCCAAGGGAAAGGAACCTGGCAGTTCAAGGTTATGCCTTTTTGGGCTATGCAAAGCCCCTGCCACCTTCGAACGACTAATAAAGAAAGTTCTGCTCTTAGATAATTGTCAGGTGTACCTAGACGTCATTGTGGTCACAGGAAGAGCATTAAAGAGCGCCTGGCACGCTTAGATTCTGTGTTTCAGAAAGTGACTGGGGCCAATCTGAGATTGGTTCGCAAGGAATGTCACATTTTCCAAATGAAAATTAATTTATTGGGCCATGTTGTATCGGTTAACGCGATTGAAACAAGCCCTGAGAAGACCATAGCAATAAGAGATAGGCCTCTACCAAAGCATAAAATTGAAATTCGAAGTTTACTGGGCTTATGTGCATACTACCATCGATTTTGCCTGGGTTTGCCACTATCGCCAAACCTCTGCATGAATTGACTAAGTCAAAAAGAAAATTTTATTGGACCCAAGAGAGCGAAATTGCTTTCAACTGACTAAAGGAAATTCTGATATATCCCACAGTACTGGGCTTCCCGAGTAGAGAGGGTAAATTTATTCTGGATACTGATGTTAGCGATGTTGGAATCGGGGCTGTGTTATCTCAGATCCAGGATGGAAAAGAGTGGCCATTAGAATACTTCAGTAAGGTGCTATACTAGCCCGAGAGGAACTACTGTGTGGCATGTAGGGAGCTTTTGGCAGCGGTGAAGGCGATTGTACAGTTTTATCCATACCTTTATGGCAGACACTTCATCCTAAGAACTGATCATACTTCATTATGCTGACTGCTAAATTTCAAGAACCCCGAAGGTCAAATAGCCCGGTGGATACAGCACCTGTAATAACATGACTTTGAAATACAACACAGGTCTGGATGTCTTCACAGCAATGAAGATGCGCTCTCCAGGAGACCATGCGAACCATTTTGTCGCCATTGTGAACACCAGGAAGGGAAGGTTGGTGTATTGTGGAAAGCAAGGAGGACAAGAATTCAAGACCCTGTATCTGGTGATGGGTCATCTACATGGAACGAAAAGGACATAAGAAATGATCAGCTAAGAGACCCTACTTTGCGTCCAATATTGGATTGGAAGTAAACCGGGCAGCGAACGAGATGGGAGGAGATATCTAGCCTAGGCGTGGCAGTCAAGGCATACTGGGCACAGTGGAATTCCCTTCTTATAAAGAATGGTGTGCTTTAAAGGAATTGGGAAAGTAACAATGGGAGACAGAGTCATGTACAATTGGTCCTACCAAAGAGCCGAATCCCAGAAGTGCTAAGAGAACTGCACAACACAGCAGCAGATGGTCACTTTGGGGTAAATAGACACTTGACAGAGTACGAATGAGATTCTATTGGCTGCATTGTCGGCAAGATCTTAAGAAGTGGTGCCATCTGTTTGATGGTCCGAGGGTTAAGCGACACAGTCGCTCCAGAAATGCAGTGCTGGGGTCCCATTCGAGAGGATGGCAGTTGACATTCTCGGACCCCTAACAATCACTGAGAGGGGAAATAGATACCTTCTGTTAGCACAAGACTATTTCACAAAGTGGCCTGAGGTCATACCAGTGCCAAACCAAGAGGCAGGCACTGAAGCTGATGCTCTTGTCAAGCATATTTCCTCCAGGTTTGGTGTGCCGCTGGAGCTTCATTCAGACAAAGGACGAAATTTTGAAGTAACTGTTTTCCAAGAAGTAACGAGGATTTTAGGAATGAAGAAAATCCGAACCACAGCATTACACCCTCAGTCGGATGGAATGGTTGAGATGCTAAATCGTACCCTGGAACAGTATCTAGCTATCTTCATAGAAGACAATCAGAGGGATTGAGACTCAAAGGTACCCTTATATCTCCTCGCATATCGCTCGGCGGTCTACGAGTCTGCAAGGGTTAACTCCTTCAATGGTGCTGTTTAGAAGAGAGCTCCGCCTACCTGGTGACCTGCTGTTCGAACATCCAGTGGAGGAAGAAGCAGCCACTCCAGAATATGCTATTAAGTTATGTCAGAAGTTAACTGGAGGCACCTTCATATTAACAGTGACAGAATGAAAACACGATATGACCGAAGAAAATCCGAGGAGACTTATCAAGGACAGCTGGTGTGGTTGTACAACCCTCGAAGGAAGAAGGGATATTGCCCGAAGCTACAGAAAACTTGGGAAAGCCCTTACAGTATCTTGAAGCAGATAAATGATGTGGTCTACAGGATTTGCCGATAGGGCTCTCGGACAAAGACTAAGGTTGTCCACGGCGACCGACTGGCACTGTACGAAGGTCCTGATTCTGTAGAGTCTGTTCTGGACGAACAGACTTAAGGAAGTGGTACTGTTATGTGCCGCAGATGACGCCAACCCAACTGCCCCGCGCCGTAATCGGAGACCCACCTCGCCCTCCCCTCTTCCTGGAATGATAAGCTCACGGCCTCCTGACCACCCCTTCTGGGAATCATGCGAATGTCGACAGCGACGAGACTTTCAGGAATCACAGTCCTCCTCTCGCCTGCTATAGTTTCCGATACGTTTAGTGACGACGCAAGAATGTTCTGGTGGGACTGGCTGGCACCTCAGCCCTCTGCGACACATCACGAGAGTTGGGGAATATTCTAGGTGGCGGCCTAAGACATTATATAAACTGCCGTAACCCAGCAGCCGGCAGTCTTTGATGGAGGACGCCTGGCCGAGTGTGCGCGAGTGAAGTGAAGTGTGGACGACGACTGGAGATTGCAGGACGATGGCGAGTGAGGTGTTAGTGGCTTGAATGGACGAGAGGGTGTGAAACCGACGAGTGAAGCCTAATGTGCATGAGGGCGCTTTGAGGACTCTAGAACATTGCAACTGGCGGGACATGGCCTGAACTGAGGTGGGACTGAATGTAAGTGTAATACTGATTTTATTGTAAATATTCAAACTGTCAAATATGGATGCATAAATTATAAAATAATGGAATATCTTGATACACTGTCTGTTGGGATTAATCTTTAATTATTTAATCTAATTGATTTCTTTGTCGTAATTATTCATTTTATTAAATTGTGTCAATTGTGAACAGTAAATTATTTCAATTTATTGTGCGAACTTGAGTTCCAAGAATTTTGCTGTAGTTAGTGTAAATATAATGAGGAAATTATAATTAATTATTTTATTTGATGAAGACCTCCATCCCTTAACGAACTTGGTATAGCCCACTTAATTTCTAGAGAGAGAAATTATAACAATGTGTATGCCGCCCAGGTCCAGCCCAGTGAAAACATTCAAACCCAATCCCATGATCCCACCTTACTAACACCCCTCACAAGCACCCCATCTAATCTCATCACCCCACCATATCCCCCATTAATTTTCCTCCTGCACCAAACATCCTTCCATTCATTTTTTTAATAAAAGTGTCTAAAAATTAAAGTGATTTATAACATGGCCGAAGCATCGCCAGAAATTATATTTAAAGGATAATACATACCCAAAGATACAGCACAACCCCCCCCTCCAACATTTCCTACTCTCCTATCACGACAATGACCCTCAGCTCCCCCCACTACGAAATGTAGTACTTTTATCCAACAACCATGACCACCCACCACTCCTAACCGAATGGGATTTCCACCATGTATTTCTTCCCATATCGCTCGTGGGTTGGGAGACTGGCCGGCATTGTGAAAACTGCCGTGGCACGATCAGACTTCTTGGAACTGGTGCATACATATATTATTATTATTATTGTTCTAAATTTATTACATTTATCGTTTATCTTTAAAAATACAGTGTATTGTATCGAAAATGTATTTTGAATGCGAAATCGGTCCATATAATTTAAACAATGTATTATTTGCACTTCCCCATGGCAGCTGGTAACATCTAAATTAAGAAAACATTTTAATTGATGCATGGAAATTTGAACCCACAGCCTTTCGAATAGAAGCTGGCTGCTATCACCACTTAACTAATTAGCTGGCAATAGGAAGTGGTGCCTAAATGTTTAGTAATAGACTTCCAACCAAAACGACAATATTCCCTCATACAGTTAAATTAATTATTAATGTTTTAATCATTTTCTTAGATTATTTTTATATTTCTTATCAGTCAATAAATATATGGCAGACTACATCTATTAGGGAGTTAATTTTGTGAAATTCAATCGTATTTAACATTTTGAGAACTTTTTAAAGGCAGGCAATATATTAAATTACTCTTTATTTTCTCAGTTAGGTTTTGAATATAAATCATATTATGTACCTAAGCACACATTGCATTTTTTACATTCGTTTTATATAATTATACAGCCAAACACATTTTCCTAAGTGAAGTGAATATGTATGCATGTGGGCTTATTTATAGGAACGCGAATATAATTTGTGAACTATTAGGATCAGGCTCGTTAAATTTAGCTTGAAAGCATCATTTATAGGTTGCGTAATTAATTTATGCTTGTATAAGCTCTTTATAACCATAGCTATTAGCAAAATGTTGAAAAAAATAATGTTGGCATTATAGTATTTGTTAACGAAATCAGGGTTAGTAAACATTTTTTTTTGTTTTTAATTTTGTTAAAATATATTACTTAAAATGTACTCAAAACATTCATATTTGTCCATGTAAAGTTCACCGACATTCCTTTGTTAACAGGAATCCAAGTATTTCCAGCTCTTACAAATTTCGAGCTCACATACTGTAAGATTGAAAGCAAGGTCTTCATAACAGACAAGTCACCGCTGTCGGAAGTGTCTTCGATGATGTGTTGGCGGGCTGGTCGCAGCAGGTAGCGGAATAGGAGTAGATAGGAAATGTACATTGAGCATAAGGGCTAGGGACTCAAGGATCGAGGGACCAACATGGCGGCAGTTTCGTGATGTTGTTAGCACTGAATTTATCACTGCACACACCACACGCACTGCAGTTAGCACTGCATGTACCACATGCACTGGAGTTAGCATTGCAGTTAGCACAACATGCACTAGCACCACATGTACCACACACACCGCACACAGTGCAGTTACAAAAGACATTAAAATTATGGAGTTGGTATTTTAATCAGTTTTATTTAACTTACAGAATTTACAGACCATCTTGGTAGCCAGTATGTCATTTTCATGCTCTATCAATCCGTCTTTAATTTACCTTTAAAATGTATTGTTTTTCCCATAGAAACTTCTAGAATTTATTCTGTGAAGTAGTAGAAGTTTCTCGTAAAACAATTTTTTGCTTTTCCACCACTACATTTGCATGTCCGCCATATTGACAGCTCCAAAAAAACATCTCTATGATGTTGAGCTGCTACATTAATAACTAAATTAAAAGTGCTCCTCAATTTGCCTCACTGACTCCACGTTTTGGCAGAGGAGTCAGAGGAGACAGAGGAGTAAGGAGTCATCTTGAATTCGATGTGCTATAAAAATTAAATGTATAAATAATATTTTTTATTTGACTTGTAAAATTTACAGATATATATGTATCGTGCGACGTGTCTACGAACTCGTATTTTCAAGAAGAATTATATTGACGTCACAACCATCAATATGACAATTCATAAGTTTATAAAATAAAAGTTATATATTTTTTAAATATATTTTTGTTTAACTTTTATAAACAAGTTTATCATGGATGTGTTTTCGAACTCGTATTTTCAAGAATAATTTGATTCTGACATCACAACCATCGATCTGGCATATCATAATTTTATAAAATAAAAGTCATGTACTTCAGTTTATTTATTTCTATTTAACTTTTTTTAACAAGTGTATCATGCGACTTGTCTATGAACTCGTATTTTCAAGAATAATTAGATTATGATGTCACAGCTATAGATTTGATAAATAATCATTTTATAAAATTAAAATTAAGTTTTTGATTTTATATATTTTTATTTAACTTTTACAAACAAGTGTATCATGTGACGTGTCTACGAATTTATAATTTTTAAACAGATAAGAATACGTCGTCAGAATATATGATGACTTGTCTGTGAACAGCACCTTATTGGATTTTAAGCACATAAACGTATTATTAAATATGCCAAGTGTAATAATATTGTCGAACATGTGTTTTCAAATCGAATGCTAAACTAACGGTGTGAACTTAGATTATTCGCATTTTTTCGTAGCCATATTGTGTTTAGTAAGCATACGAGCGACCTTGACCTTAGATGATGTCATGCGAACTTGGATAACATCATGTAACATTGAACTTGACATCTGACCACTATATAGATCAAGATCTACTGCTTAAAACAAAAAAAGAATTGCAATTATTTAGACAAATGGATTTTCTGTGAGTGCTCCCATGGTTGTTTTATAAACAATATATAGGTTTGATGTCAAGGTCAAAGTGGCTTGTTGTTATGGTTCCTACTGTTATGAGTGAGGCAAATGGATTTTCTCAGAATATTCTCATTATTGATTTATAAACAAAATATTAGTTTTTTCCCTTAATCTCGAAAAATACCTGCAGGTTGCACTCTCGCACTTGTTGATCTCCTCTAGTGTAGTTGTCCTGGCAGTGGCAGCGGTGGCTTTTGCCGATGTTCTCACATTTACTGTTGTTGTACAGCTCCTCCTTACTCATTTTAAATGGGTTTTCTCGTAGTGTTCGCAAGTTTTTTCTTCACCCTTAAAAACGTATATTTGTATATGGTATTTAAAACGAAATAACTTTTGTACCTTGCCTTGTATAAATGAATTCCTCTCGTAAACAGAAGTTCACGAGTGACTTGGCTGGTCTGCCACCCTGGAGCCTGACTCGACTCTCGACTAGTGTATGTACCATCCCTTCGACTCGTTGAGACCTGCACGGTGCCTGTACCATCGACCTTTCAGAGTATCGAGTTGTTAGTTGATCACACAATGTCGGACAGGGTGGGTGCGTTACACTGCTAGTGATGCGGGTTGTGAGTGTTGGCTGTAATCTGAATTTGCCAGTTTCATTCCGATCGGTTCACAAAGAAACTGTTTGCTATTCTACCGGCAGCCTGGTCTTGATTAGCATAAACTAACACGACGTACAAGCCTCGACGTGTGTGCAAGATGAACTGGTTGGTAAGTTCTTTTACCTAGTTTCCTTTACATTTTATATCGATTTGCATCGGTATGTAGCAGTGTCGACCTTGTCGCTCTCCCTGCTTCTTGACTATGTCATAGTACTTTATTTTAGTCTAATGTGATGTACATTGCTTGATGCTCGCACATTATGCGATGGTTGGTAGTGGCATTCGTATGCCTCTGTACTGTAGCATAGCTCGGTCGAAGGGCGTACGTGGGGAAAATAGTTTGCTATACTGAGGTACTAACCAAGGCTACCATGTCAGTTTTTTTCAGACACATGGTCTTGTATAGCAATGACTGATGCGATGTAAAGTGCTCGTCGCTTGCACAATATGTCTTGGTTGGTAGGTGTTTATAACTGTTATACATCTCATCATCAATATCTAGCAGTGCCATCGTCTCTTGCATGGCCACTGGTTTAAATGTATGCCTTTACAAGCTGTATAATGTGTGTTTTCAGACGCGTGGCTTTGTCTAGCAACGACTGATGCGATGTTAAGTACACGTCGCTTGTGCAATTCATGTTGGTTGATAGGTGATTATAAGTATTTTATATCTCATCTGCAATGGAATTGAACCTAGTACTCCAGTCCAGAGACATTTGGCAACTTACCCGTCATAAAATAAGAACATAAATGCAGAATACACATATCGTAAACCTCCTGCGAAGAGCGACTTGAAGTCTAGCAGTTTATTTTCTGAAGGCCCCAATGGCCTGGTTGTTAGTTAGACTGTGACTATTGGTTTCACTGCATAGAAGTAGATATCTTGTTGTGATGAACTCTGAATAGGAGGCTTTACCGAATGATATATAATGTATGTGATTTAATAAAGAATCAAAATAAATGCAAAAATATAATTTTTTTTAAATTCCTATCATCTAAGAAATGTACCTACTTATATATGTGTTTCAAAAATTGTCTGGCAGGTTGCAAGTAAATGTCTTGCTACAATATGCCCACTCACTTGTCGATGGATGACATATATTACCTTTGCACTTCTTGCTATGTCAATTCAGGAAATTGCTGCAACGACTACTTTCATGATGTCGCAACGTAAGGAGCGAATCTCCAGTGGCCCTTGCTGTTGACGACGCGGCCTGTGTTACATTTGGTGAGTCTTCAACCGGCGATTGCGCATTCGTATTATAGCTGAGTACGGAGTCGCGGTAGATGTAACGATCCGCTTTCCAATATGGTCGATGATGAAATGGGAACTCACTTTTTACACGATGCATGTATTTATACGATCATCATTACATGGTGGTTTGCGATGCTGTTCGTCTTGGTCTGCTTGTTACCTACCTATACAAAGGCCTGGCTGGCTTCAAGTATTTTGAGATGAACATACTTTGAGTGCGAAAATATTTCTTGTTGGATAGCTCATTGCAATTGTAGCATGCTGCGCTCGATACATAAATATGAACACACATAATTTTCTAAATTACATATCATGTTGTGTATGTATTTGTTTTTTACCTGTGAAATGGTCGGACTCTCTATAGGAGCGAACATGTGGTAACTTATTCTCAAGGATGTTGTCATGTCTCCACCGTCGTCAGGGTATGTAAATTACTTCAGTAGCATATGTAAGTCTGGCACAGATTAAGTATTTGCGATTAACATACATTGGGTATGGTCATGTACGAAAAAAATATATTTTTTGTTAATTCATTGTGATTGGTGCATGATGTGTTCGATACTTAAATATTTAGTTATACAGAGCACACTCACACACACATGCACATGCATCGGTACCTGCATTCGTGGTCTCCAGGTCTTCTCTGTATGTGAAACAGGTACATCAGGTAAACATATTCTCTTTATGTTTTGTGTCTTCTAAAAGCAAAGTGCATACATATATTGAAATGTATGTAATTGACGTGTAAATATATTTGAATATGTACGATTAGATTTACATGTGGTTTTATAACTGTACATGCACTTAAATATGATTGACATATAGAATTAAATAATCTTCTAAGGTGAGGTAACATGTAGTGGGCCTCAGCTCCAGACCCGAAACAATACAAAAAAATTATCATTGAATACCACCGCGACCACAACAGACGATTGTCGTGTACCCAAGCGGTCGACTGGAGAAACGAAAATGGCGAGAGCATCTGTGTTTATTGCTCAAGCAGTAGCTGGTAAGGACCTGAGTTATGGACTTGACACTATACAAAAATATTAATACTCTTTCAGACCTTGACAAAATCTGGCAATTTTTTTCCTAGTGATGGAGGTGAATCTAATACTAGCATGAGTTAAGATAAATCAATAACATATATAAATGTATACATTTCAACTCTACTTTACATACTTCACATAATAAGAAGACATGATAATATTAGATACACATTCAACTTATTCTTCATTCGAACAAAACATTTATGGCGACTCTTTTTCCAGAACAGTTCCTGCTGTGGGCATTCAAGCCTGGCTTATTCGCATATACGGCACGGCAGTTTTCACATGAGTAAGAATTTTAGATGGTGGCAAACGGACAGTTACTATCTTCGTGACGTTTGGCATTGTAGCTGTTAGCGAATTTCTTGCCGAAATTCTTCACTCGCTTCCCGATGAACGACAAACATTTCCCTTGCACTTATTGTTATGTCTATACGGGCTATCACTATGGGCAAACACATCATCGCAGTTATCACAGTGAAACACTATGTATGCTAGGTTGAACGTGCAGTGACTTCTTACATGTCGACGTGCACTACAGCTTTTACTAAATTATTTCCACAGTAGTAACATTGATTATATAATACTTGTAGCGACTCTTCAGGGTCCCTTTCTCTTGATGATGCTGACGGTGTTACAGATGGCAAGTCTTCAACTATTGATCCCTTCTTCATATTGTAGCACAGTACACAATCGTAGAAGATAAATGCAGTCATAACGATCTGCTTTCTACCACCACCATGATCGCCAACGAACTGACATCTGGTTTACACAATGCTCGCTTTTCTACTGTTCACACTGCATGCTAGTTTACATTGCTCATCTTCGGCTGTCTCAGTAGATTACTGCTGGATATGTGATACATATGTCTGGAAGATTGCTGGACTGAAATATGTTACCTTATCCAGTCGTTAGTTTTCTAGCCTGCAAAGTTGACAATTTGGCCTCTCAATTTCTTTACACTCGTTCATCTTTCCGTGTTGGAGGTCCCCTATTTTTTTTTTTTTGCTGCTGCTGCTTGCTCCTGTTGTGTGTCTTACACCAGCTCCTGGGATGTGTCACGTCTGTAACGATAGCACTAACTTGACAACATTCTAGACGGTCAAGAATCTCTTTGTCCTGTTACAGATAGGCAGGTAAGTGTTTGTGGTCAGATTTTATTTCTTGTCGCGCGAGAAGGAATGCATTAGGCAGGTATGTACGCTCGGTATATTTGCCGAGTGCTGTAAGTGATTTCACATTATCATATGCTACAATAGAAGATAAAATTTTCTTACCGCTAGAACTGCATAGTGTTATTTTCACTATGTAATCTCGACGAGAGGAAAAGCAATTCGGAGCGATGTGTGTTGGTACGAATTGCTTATGTTAATCTGAAAGTGAGTATGGTGGACAGAAGCGATATCCTCTACCAACACTAGAGTATTCGAAGAAATATTTTTAAAGATACATGCTAATATTTACAGCTTAATATATTAAAACGAAATAAATTGTTACCTCGTAATGAATTCCTCTCGTAAAGGGACGTGCATATGTAATAAGAGATTGCAATGCTTGGCAAGTACTTATCAAAGTTTGTAACTGTGTGTAGTTGTGTTGCCCTTATCATTCCTGCACTTCACAATGGTATGTTTTTTCACCTAACACAGCATACAGTGCGCGATGCTCGCACTATATGAATTTGTTGGTAAATGTGTATAACTACTTAACTTTATAAACCTGTTTGCCTCAGCATGTTTAGCAGTGCCGTCTCTCTTGCACTTCGAATGGTTTTAATACATGTTTCGTATGTGCTTACGGTTCTGATGTTATAAATGCTATGTGTTCAAATAAGTACATGTAATGATAGTGTTTAAAACGAAATAAATTGTTACCTTTTACTGAATTCCTCTCATAAAGGGTGGTGCTTGTGTGACTTGGCTGGTCTGCCAACCTGGAGCCTGACGAATCTGTATGTCTGTCTGTCTCTCTATCTCTCTCTCTGGCCTAGTGTTCTGTACCATCCATTTGACTTGGCGAGGCCTGCATGGTGCTCGTGTCACTGGCCGACCACCTGGGTTAGTTGATCTCAGAACGTCGGCCGGGCCAGATGTGTTCTCCTGTCAATGATGTGAGTGTTGGCTGAATTTGACACTTTCATTTAATTTGGTTAATGTGAAAGGCATCTGCTATTCTGTTCTACTGACCAGGACGACCTAGTTTGTTTAGTCTTTTTTAACATATCGTACAGCATCCGATGCATGTGATTGCAATGGTTGGAATGTGTTTATAACCATAATTCTTTACACTTGATTTTTTATATATGTTGCACTGTTAACCTTATCATTCCCACACTTAACAATGGTTTTTCTTTTTTTTGTCTTCACAACTTATCATGATCGATGCTCGTGCGACATACACTACCTGTTAATTGATACATATCTGTCAGACCTTTATATATTTTAACAGTTCAGAAATTATGGTCAACTATGCTTATAAGTGAACGTCGGACATACTTGCCCCATGATCCTTTTTGCTGTCAGGGGTTATGCTTATGTTATGAATTTGATCGCTATATCTTAAATTGTCCGAAAATTATAGCCAACTATGCTAATAAGTGTGCTTAAGACATACTTGAATCTGCGACTATTTTCGCAGTCAGGGGTTATGTCTATGTTAGGAATTTGGCAAATTTATCTGAAATGGTTAGGAAATTACCATCAACTATATTTATAAGTAGGAATAGGGTATACTTTATCATGCGACCCTCCTCGCCATTGTGGGTTTTGTCTGTTATGAATTTAGCGACTATGACTTATATGGTTTGGAAATTACTGTCAAATGCTTAAAAGTGGACATTGGGAATACTTGTTCTTGCGACCCTCCTCATCGACATGGGTTATGCCTATGTTATTAATTTGGCAACTATAACTCAAATGTTTCGGGAAATTACAGCCAACTATGCGTATAAGTAGACATACGATACACTTGGTCCTACCACCATAATTGTTGTTGTGGCCGATGTCTATTGTATGAACTTGACGACTATAACTTTAATGGTGTAGAAATAATGGTAACCTCTGCATAAAAGTTAGTGAGTGTCATATATAGACATATTGCACTTAGAACATGACCTGCAGTAAGTTAATCACAATGTTGTATTTGATGTTCGGACTGGTAACATAATTAATTTAAAAATTAAAAATTAGTTCTTATACTTACTAAATTCAATATGGCGATGATAAAGTGCGAATTATTAAAGTACATACTGTTAGTTTAGCATTCGATTTGAAAACAAAAAGTCCGAACATATATAACACGTGCCATATTTACTAATATTTTGATATACTTAAAAACCAATATGGCACTGGTCACAGTCACATAGTCATATATTCTGTAGACATATTCTTATCTGTCTAAAAATACAAGTTCTTAAACACATTGCATGATACACTTGGTTGTAAACATTAAATGTAAATCTATAAAATAAAATACATAACTTATATTTTATAAAGTTATGATTTACCAAATCGATGGTTATGATATCATAATCTAATTATTATTGAAAATAAGAGTTCGTAGACACGTCGCATGATACATTTATATTTGTAAATTTTACAATCTAAATAAAAAATGTTATTTATACATTTAATTTTTCATAGCACATCGAATTCAGAATGACTGCTGACACCTTCGACTCCGCGGCCAAAACATGAAGACACTGAGGCAAATTGAGGAGCACTTTTTATTTTAAGCTATTAATGTAGCAGCTCATCATAAGAATGTTTTTTGGGAACTGTCAGTATGACAGACATGCAAATGTAGAGAAGGGAAAGCGAAATTTAATTTACTAAAAACTTCTGCAACTACGTAGAATAAATTCTAGACATTTCGATGGAAAAATCGAGAAACTCCAGGGAAAAAAAAATACATTTTAAGGTAAAATATGGACGGGATGATAGAGCAGGAAAAAATGACAAACTGGCTACCAAGATGGTCTGCAAATTTTACGAGTTAAATAAAACTGATTAAAATACCAAATCCATAATTCTAATGTCTTTTGTAACTACGTTGAATGTGGTGCATGCACTGCTAGTGTATGTGGTGCTAACTACAGTGCATGTGATGCATGCAGTGTTAACTGCAATGTGTGTGATGTGTGTGGTGCACGTGGTGCTAACTGTGGCGCGTGCTGTGCTAACTGCAGTGTGTGTGGTGCTATGAATATAACAAATATAATTATTGCATACCTATATAATAAAAAAAATTTAGAACGAATTATATAGCAGAAAAACCCAGATGGAATGATGGAACAGGAAAAAATGGCATACTGGCTACCAAGATGGTTGCCCAAGATGACGGCATACTGGCTACAAATATAGCAGTCGGATACAAGATGGCCGACATCTCATTTGCATAAACATCACAAAACTGCCGTCATGTTGGATCCTCGATCCTCAAGCCCCATAGCCCTTGTGCTCAACATACATTTCATATCTACTAATAGGAATAAAATTATGATCTGTCACACCATCGACGAAGGCTGCAAAACTATCTCTAACAGAATTCATGGCGTGACTGCACTAATACCAGTAGTTTAACATTGTACGACTTCATATGTTTGCATAAGTGTAGGTGCGGCAGAACAGTAACCCACACCGTAAGCACATATTTAATGCGGTTCGAGATTGTTCACATAGTATTGAATTTCATGCTGATATGCGATACGTTGGTGCGAAAATGCCTTGTCGCAGTAGCTGCAGGTTGTGTTTTCTCTGGTGGAGGCGATTCAGCTGATGAGATGCTATAGTAAGAACTGGCACTGTAAGTTCGTCCGAAATTGCGGCCGAATATGGCAAAGGCAATTAATATGAGGAAGTTGATGGTATCGTACCAACCTCGCTCGACGATCCTTCTGCTCGAACCCCGCCAGATGTCTCCATGATAATTATACCAGTGACTGTCAACTGCTGAGTAGATCTGCCTCTCACCAAGACCACTATCAAGCTAAGCTCTACAACATGAACCCACCTAACTATATATCCCCGAGATAAAGTAAAAAGTACAAGAATAACCCATCAGATTAAAAATGGTCCTGCCCAAAGCCATGTTTCAAAACCGCACCCAACAAACACTAGTCGGTCGTTATTCACATATTGACATTGACGTATTGCGATCCATGGCTCATGCCAGGAAAGCACAAGCCATAACAAGCGTATAACACGAATTTGAATTCTTCAAAATCACCACCATTTTTTTATTGCGATATCAATAACGAATGTCGCATCAGCTGTAAAAAATTTTATTAACGACGACAGAAAATTTTTTTTACATAATTTTACTTAACATCATCAGTAAAAATATCTGTAGATATGGAAATCGGTATGAGTATCCCACAAGCAGAGAAAAATATATAGCAATACCAAAAAAAAACCAGAAAATTTAATATAAAAAGCATAAAAAAATCGTTAACGAACACTCGGAGGTGCTCAACTCCAGATCTGAGATGATGTGAAGTTACCATCACATGTAAAACATCCACATTTGACGAAGAACATACACACCTATATCTGAGGATAACAAAGTTTTTTAAATATCTTTCCGTGTAGCGTACCAATGACTACACACTACCCATACCCGCCTAAACAGCAGTATCTATTCAACATGTAAGCTTATAATGCACACTGTTATGATGTGATCAGGCCTTAGGTAGACAACAGCTGCGTAAAAAAGTCCAGGTTTCACTTAAAGATGGTATTCCATAACCTGTGGAATACGTCAAACAAATAGATTGGATGGACGAGTTTGCTATCTGTGCAAAAAAGGGCGCAGATCTTAATGAGACAGCTGTTGTGTTGCGAGACAGTACATGCCAAGCGGTCTTAATTAGGTATTTAATAAGGTTGACACATGTTATACACTGCCTAATGGTATTACAGTTGTTAGGTCAGGGCTAAATTCACTCAACCTTTTTTGTATTAAATTAGTAAATTTTTACAAGTTGTAAGAGAAAATCAGGAAAGGATAAAGAAACAGGCGCAAATATTGCCAAGTCAAACACCATTAACGACAGCAGGTAGTTCAGACCTTGGTAGTGCCACAAAATGGGCTACTTAGTTGGCCATTTACTAAGTGGACAGAAAAGGGGCTAAGTGCCCTCATTTTAGGTGCGGAAGTGTTGACTTCCGGCTCATCATCACCACTCACAGCCACCTCGCCACCCATCGTAGTCGCCCATACTTCATCCTTACTCATTCCATCCAACCCCATCTCCACCTCATCAGGGTGTTTCCCTTCTGCCAGGGAAAAAGGCAGTATAAAAGATAGTGAGGAGAATATAACCTCTGTGGCGGTAGTTTCCACCAATTCAAACACACTCGACGCCACTTCCGACATACCTTCCCCACCCCTTACCTTCCTACAACCCCATAATCAAATTATTTCCACTCAGCCTTCAACAAATGTTCTGACCACCAATTAGCAAATTCAAAACCATTATTCAACTTCTTCCC
The DNA here is from genome assembly GCA_029891345.1 of Dryococelus australis. Lineage (NCBI taxonomy): Eukaryota > Metazoa > Arthropoda > Insecta > Phasmatodea > Phasmatidae > Dryococelus > Dryococelus australis. The sequence goes on along the minus strand of CM057009.1, from coordinate 41,494,329 downwards.
AATTTTATTACACCCCATCAACCACCCAACCAGCCCTTAGTCCATAGTACCAACCCCTTCACGATCCTCTTACACATACATCAAAGGTACTCAATTTGCACCAGTCTACAACACCATCCCACACTCTCACCACCCCTTTCACTTCAGGCCTACGCTCGTACACCTATCTTGCTGTTCCACAACACTCTTCAATCCCCTTTACTACCCAATCACATTCAGATATACAGTCTTTTACACATAACCAAACCCTTGGTATTCAAATAACTGATGGTTTGCATCAAGCACCCCAATTCACAACATTTCACCCTCTACCCATCCAACATTCACAGCCACATACTACATTCACCCCTCAGGCCTAACCTTCTTTTTGTGCATATGTGATACTTTCCCATACACCTGAAAGGATTTTGGCAGTTTTTCCTGAAACTGATGGTTTGCATATCCTAAATTGCTAAAATTTCTAACCGAAGCAGTTACGATCAAGCAAAATGGTAATATACATGATAACCAATTATTAAAAGTTATTTTCGTCTTCACTTGTTCCCCCTTGAGTGACAGGACCACCCTAGCGATTGCTAGTAACTTGAGTTTTTAGCAATACCGCCACGACATTCTGGATTACTTTATTCCAGCCAGAATGTTGGTAAACATCAGGTTAAAATGGTTTAATAGGTTGCAGCAGTATTCTGTTACATTGGCCAATTACATAGCTGATGTCAATGAAGCAGCTATGGTTTTACGTTTGTCAGTGTCAGAGGCTGAAATAGTCTCAACAATTGTCGATGGATTGAACCCCACTGAGCGCTCACACACTATTTTTCCAATAGACTACACACATTTGCGGACCTAGACAGGTTCTGTACTAATTCTACGAATGTGGCTTTTGCCGACCATCCAAGAGAGAGTGCATCTTTTCATTTCAGAAAACCTCGCGCCTCATCTCAGAAAAGAAGGCAGGATGAGAAAGATAGGGCCAAAATTTAGGAATAAACTAATGTTAGTATAAAATATAAATATAAAGACCAGGTAGACACCAGTAAGCAGTCAAAGTAATCTTTTATTGTAAACATCCAGGCCATTTTAGAAGCCAGTGCAAAAAAATACAGGAAAAATTGAATAAAGAAACAGATTAAAAAACACATAGGGCGGAAGTCTAAACCCCAACAAGTAAGTTTATACCACCCAGAAAGCAAAAACTTACAAAGAAACAAAGAAAGAAATTTCATACAAAGGTACACTCAGTGTATGTTGTAAAATATTTTATAGTATAATTTAAAAAATAAGTGACATTGTTTTAGTAACAGAAAGTGTAAGTAATGTAAGAATAATGGTTATTAAAAAAAGAAACTGTCATAATAGAGTGTCGTTAACGAAACCTTTTTGCCATTTCTTGCCACACAGTTAAGTTCTTTTAGAATCAACGGCCATGTAAATACAAGTTCTGTTCGTAGCTGGATTTCTGCTTCAGTTTTAAAGGAATTACAGGATAAAGGATATGTGAAGAGTACACAACCAGTTAACATAAAATGTGTCACAGCTTTAGACCAACCTTTGCCAGTTAGTATAGCTGTAATTGTAAAAATTAAGATTGATTTGTTTAAATGGAATTTCCCATTATAGTGTGTGACACGATTGCTACTGACCTCATTCTGGGATTAGAATTTATCTCAAAAACTGGTGTGGTAATTGACATACATGCTAGCTTAAGTACATTAGATTTAAATTTAGTAACCAAGTCACCATTCCATTTTCTAATTCTAGTCAAACTAAGGAAGGAATGCAAGAGTCCGAAATTAATGACCGCCAGTGTTCGCTGGCATTAAGCCATCTTAATCAGGAGAAAACAAAGCCATAGCAAAATTGTGTGCTGACTTCCCAGATGTTTTAACCCCAAAATAAGGGTGCGCAAATTTAATTGAATAAGGTATCAAGTTATTTGATTCGAAACATGTTAAGAATAATCCTTAAGATTTGGCAGCTCAAAAATCGAAATCATGAGGAACAAAATTCAGGAATTGCTAGATAATAAGGTCATTGAACCATCCAAATCCTCTTTCAGTTCTCAGCCTTTTTCGTAGCCAAAGAAAATGACCATCGTTTAGTGGTGGATTATCGACTCCTGAATAAACAGATATATAAAGTGTCGCTTTACCAAATTTGAACTCAGTTTTTCATTGGTTTAGTGTTTTTGACCTAAATTCGGCCTACCACAGATTCCTCTGACTAAGGGACCAAAACATGTCACTGGATTTTGCATACTGTGGGACTTGTTCCCATACAAGGTTGCACCTTTTGGTTTAGCTACAGAAGCACAATAACTTCTCCTCGATCAGGTCCTGGGAGATGTTAAGTTTAAATATGTGTTTAACTACTTTGATGATTTGGTGGTGTATTCTAAAAATTTTTACCCGAATGTGGCCCATTTGAAAGAAGTCTTGGTAATATTGCGTAAAGCAAGTCTTACGACTAACCTCAACAAGTTAAAGTTTGCAGTCAAGGAAATAGCTTACCTCGGCCATTTATCTTCAGAAAAGGGCATCTCTATTGACCCAGGTCGAATAAAATCAACCAGAAATTGCCTACCACCCAAAGACACAAAAGGCATTTCATGTGTAATCGGCATGGTGAACTTCTATTCAAAATTTATCCCTAAATTTGCTGAACATGATGCACCACCGAACTGTTTAAGGAAGAAGAGATCAAAATTAGATTGGGGCACTGAACAGCAAGAAGTTTTTGAGTTGCTGAAACAAGTTATTTATAGTCTCCCTGTGCTCAGGATGGCTGATTTTCCGAAACTATTTTTCCTGCAAACATATGCATCGAGTAAAGCACTGGGTGCTGTGTTATCTCAAGAAATAGTTGGTCAGAGGCAGCCAGCCCATTGCATTAGCTTCCCATACCTTAACACATCAGGAGATAAAAGCTTCATTTGTATACATATTAGAGTGTTTGGCAGTTGTATTCGGAATTTATAAGTTTAGTCAATTTATCAGAACCAAACTCGTTCATCTTACCAGTATAAACATGTTTTGCCTCAAAATATACATAAAGGATTTGTTTATAACTGCTATGACTTTAGGTGTCAATTCCTTTTCTTAACCCAAGCCAAGTTTGTGGATGCACAGAAGTATCTTTGAAAAGAAATGTTAAAAAAAAAACCTAGCGTCCGCTTTTAGGGGGGACACAAAAAAGTTTTTGGGAGCGATTTATAATTTATGTTTGAGTTTATTTTACTTGGAAGTGCAGTTAGTTAACAAGTGGTCTTTTTGGGGACTTTACCTCAGTTTTTTGGTGATAACTGGAATATTAGTTTTGGTTTTGGGACTTTTCAAGATAGTTGTTCTGTCTCAGTTAACCTTAGGCATAGTAGCCGGCCTGGCAGGAGGTTTGCCACACAGGCACAGAGTTTGTCGCATACCCATGCCATTATCTGACCACTAGATGCTGTCGCCGCGCTTACAGTCATGTCCCCGTCTTTAATTTCAGGAGCCATTTGAGCTCTGCAGTCTTCACTCACCTGTGTGATAAATTCCAGCTGTGTTTACTGCTCTTCGCTCGCGACGCTGAAGAAAAGCATTCTATCCACCTCCTGAAAGAGTGTTTTGGGCATGCCAGTGCCACCTAGCGGCACACACTTAACTAAAGTTTTAGTTCGTGTTTATCTCCACCTAGTGCTTGTGTGCTACCGCATTTCTGGCCGACACTATCTGGCCTTGCACATTCTGGGGAACGCCCGCGATGTGAGAACTGTGCATCTTTTGATCAGCATCTTACAAGCACCGTAACTGTGAAATATGTAGTCTTCTTGAAGAGATTTCCCTAGTGACGATGTAGTCATTTTCAAAGAAGATGTAGCGTAGTAGAATGTAGAAGAGCACCAAAATATTATATTTTATTAATTTTGTTTTGGTGATCGATTCGCCTACCATCTCTATAAGGATGCACCTATTGTAGCTACTTGTCAACCCTCCAGTTGAGTAAGTTTTGTTCCATACACTGTTTACTGTGTTCACGGGACTAGAACAATATAGCAATTCTCGTGGCTTGCTTTGTTGCAGAGGGTCATCATATGTTTTTATTTGTTGTTTCTTGGAATTCTACTCTGCTCTACTTTATTGGCATTACAATATGTTGAAGCCCCAAACCCTAGGACACCTAGAATAACTCATTTTCAAACCATACTTAAAACCTAAGTATATTTAAAAACAATATGAATATAGGAAAGGGCATAGAGTTGTAAAAACAACATGGTCACTAAAGCAGAATATATACTGCCAAAACTGCAGTCATATGCATGAGGTTAAAAACTACACTACCAATTGAAAGATGGAAATTGTGATAGCGATTTTTTATATTTCATTTTTGTTTCTCTTTTCTTTGGACACATAATACACAGACCTCAATATGGGTAGAAAAACCATCCATTTTACAAATATTTAAGCAAACGAATATTTTACAATTATATTTTTAAATATATGTTAAAAAATATTCTGTCCCACATGGACTCTTTAAATGTATGTTTTCTCATTAGCTTTCTTGTCCCACATGGACTCTTTAAATATATTCGTTCCCACATGGACTCTTTAAATATATAAATATAGTTTCAGCTATTCTCACCACAATCAATTAAAAACATCTACAAAGGTTACCCAATATTATAACCAAAGTGTTGTGCCAAAAGTATTTCAAACTCTAAATTCACATAAAATTATTAAAAAGTAAAGTATGTAACTTCATCAATGAATTTCACACTTAAATTTTATCTTTGGCTTAGTGCAACAAAAGCCAACATTTGATCTCCCCTAAACCTGGCCACCTAAGTTTTTCCATGGCCATTAACAGGTAGTTCAAAGGTATATTCCTTTTACTACACACTTCAGTATTTCAAATGTAAAGCTACCACTATTTAAAAATTAATACAGAATAAAAAAATGCTCTGGCTATACAAGCCCTTGGCAGAGGTCAATCAATTTTCCCAAACCACCCGTTTCCAAAACGATGGGCGAAACAAGAATAAGAATGCAGCTATTCGATCAGCCCAAATGTAGAGGAGAACTGACGACATGCAAAGTATCATTTTTCTGGGAGAATCTAAATTATTTTTTGTAAGAAAAAGGTTCCTCCTCGCATATTTAATAATAAATTTTATTACCGCAGAAGAGATGGAAGCGATTCCTATCATGTTGTGCAGAAAGATTTATTGTGCTCATATTAATCAAAATTCATCCTGACTGAAAAATTAAAAAGAACATCAAAGTGACGTTCCTGAATATACTTAAGGCTTTACATTATAATAGTAACTGAAATACCTGACCTGTTGTCTGGGGAGACATCCCTCGAAAGCAAGCGTCTGACTCCGATACCAGGTTTTAGTAACGCTGATATACAAATTTCGAGTATTGCCTCACTATAAAGTTAGGCACAATCATCCGCCAATAGCGAGCCTGTGCCAAAAGGAACATCCTCACAATTACCTCCTAGCAGGGTGCCCTGAGGTCGCTAATAGTAAAGAACAGCCCAGAGCATTAATCTGAGACGTAAATTCCGCTTATTAGAAATCAGCCAATGAAACTAGTGCGGGTCAGGCACATGGCTTCCGCCACCCTACAATAAAAGGAACACTGCTGTCATCTGGTGGCGCCTGCGTCAAGTCCCGTCAGCACCCAACGCTCCGAGAGTTTATACGAGGACATCGACGCGACTAGGTGTATGCCAGACAAAACATTTATTTGTGCCGTGATTATGCTGCTACGAGCCGAAACCCGAACAAAGTAGACATCCTTCATCAAAAATGTAAGTGTTCCAAAGTATCAAATTAAGTTCTGTAGCAATTTTTCTCCTAATATCCTGTAATTAGCTTTCAACACATGTTGCATGATTAATAATTTTCCATGGCGGACGGGTGAAGGCATTCTTGGTTAAAGTAATGGGCCGAGGCGGAGAGACACTGTACTCGTAGTTATTAGCGTACGTGTCTCACTGTGACCGGCCAACCTACTTTGATTTCCTGCGAAGATACTTTGATGGATCCCCATCATCGCGGACCATGGCAGAGGTGAATGCTGTGTCAGCCGGCTGTTCTTGAGGGCCGGATTTATGGGACTGAAAATTCAGATATGACCTTACCTTCTTTTTTCTTTTCAGTACTTTTTAATTGTTTATAAAATGTTTCGTGTAATGTATATTGTATCACCGTAGCACAACGGATTATAATTTCCTCTTCTTCAAGGTGATATTAGAAAGGCATACACTTCATAAAACGAAAATAATGTTCATTTATTTATCTGATAATAGCACACTTCCTGATAACAACAATTATCTTTAGAAATGTTATGAATATAATGAATTAAACAAACAAAGTAAACCTGCGATGATGATGTGCTACAAAGTTTTTTTTTGTACTGTACAAAAAATATATGGCAATATCACCAATTTACTAAGTATAGTTTGAGTAAATTATTTAATGATTCCTCTGAGTCATACATAATTATTAATAATATTTATTTATTTAGGTTCTGGTTAATTCAATAATATGTAGTACGCCATTGTTCAGCATGCTTGCTTTTAATATTCTTTATTTATGTAAATGCGTTTGAACAAATGAGTAGCAGAGTTTGTTTTGGTTATGGCATAGCTACATTATGGTATGAAGATCCGATGTGCTGTAGTTCTCATTGGTGTCTTTTATTTATACTATTTTACATAGTGTGAAGTAATCTAAGTATTTACATATAGTTAAATTTAAATGTTATATATGATTGTTGATCTAATGTATCGATCGCAGCAGCATAACCGCCGAGTCGTAGCCCCCAGCCGACCCTGTAAACCGCACCACTGCAGCTCTCCATCCTTTTGCAATAGGGTAGTTTTTTATATAATTTTATTTATAAATTTTATATTTTCTAATAGTAGAAAGTATGCTGCGATATGTATATTCTGCATTTGGACCACTGTTTTCCTACATGCTTCGGTATTATAGTGGTCAAGATTCCCGACTGGCAACAAAAAGGTGTCAGGATTGAAACCATCTGCCTCCAGCAATTTTGAGCTACTCGAGGTTCATCATGATGGTAAGGGCCAGAGTCTTGTCTACTGTACATCAGAATTAGACCTTTAGACGACGACACCAGCATTCCTAGTGGTCAACATCGGAAATGAAGACGTCGGACGATCACCATCTGGTGGTCGCACACTCTCAGACGACTGCAGAAACGAAGATGGCGGACATTTGTGATGCACTCTATTGGGTGACATCTGAAACGAAGATAAACTTACCAGAACACCAGCACTCCTACTGGACAATGGGTGAATCCATGATTGTGGATATCTGTGTTGGTGCATTTTAGCAGACAATATCTCAGATTGAGGCAAGATAGGAGATGGCGACAATGTGGTGGTGTGAAATTAATACGTGCGTGCAATTAACAAGTATGGGTGATTAATGAGCACTAGTCGTTAATAAGTTCGGGTAATTAATAAAAATGGCAGCCAAAGGTAAAGGTCAAGGTCACCCAAGATTGCAGCCATGACATCATCCAAGATGACGGGTAAAAGATGGCCACTGCCATGCAACTGCAGTCCAACCCTTATCTCTGAATCTGCAATATCTATAAATTGTGGCGTGGTTAGGTAGCATATAGAACTAGCATTACAAGTGGCACGAGTTCATGCCCACCTCCCACCAAATAGAATTTTCGAAATAATTCTAACGAAAGGTCATATATGACAACATACAAAATGAATAAATGACCACTGTAATTGTAGAGATTACTTTTAAATTGCAAAATATCAGTAAATTTATTTGAAGTATCACCAACCAATTTTGAGAAAACTTTTTTGGGCTGACATTGTGTATTTATTGACATGTCTTACCAACACACTACCAATGTTGTAAGGCATCAGTTATTTGGTGGACAATAGTTTTACAAGGATAGTGCACCACAGCGAACGTTGGTGGCATGCTTGGCGGCCATGAAGTGAGTAATATCAGGCCCATGTACGTCATGCCTCTACATAGAATAACCCAACTTTGGGCCAATGTAGGACCACATGTAATTTTGATGTTCAGGCAATGATATTTTTCCAACATTGGCCCAACCATCAAGCTAAGTTCGAGCTAAAGTTGGCCCAACCAAAATAATGCTACATGAGTAGTTAGTGGGGTTCTGTGGAGTCGACTAATAAACCATAAAAATATGGTAATGTTGGAGGGGGTCGGATCTTAGCGACTAAATGAAGCTTGCTCAGTTTATTTGGGGTCAAACTGGGTTTATCATGGCCGACAGTAGTATGGGTTGCAACGAGGGTATGAGTATATAGGAGAGGAGTGAGAGGTGTTCAAACTTTAGCGAGTAAATTAAGGGGCAGAGGGTGGCCATTTAAATGGAAATGGTTTGCAGGTGTTCAAACTATCGTGGGTTATTGGTGGAGGTGGTGATATATGACCGATTAAATGTTAGAGTGCTGTTAGTTGAAGAGGTCGAATAAATTGAAAATATATTTAGGTGGGAATGGCAGGGGAGTCAGTCGTGTGCTGGTTGCCATATCAGGAAAATTTGTGCTCTGCAATATTTATATTTAAAACATCCAATCCTGGACCTTCCACATGTAAGTTCTTAACAACAACTTTTTTAGCGAAATTTTTCCAAATTCTACATGTTTAGAAATGATTATTTTATTATATCACGCAATTTCAATTATTTTATCATAAAGCTATTTTTTTTTGCAATTTAAACATTATTCCCGGAATTTTTATTATTTATTTGTTTTTATAATTCAGCCTCAAGATCATTGCAGTTCAAGTCACAACCGATCAAGGTTAAGGGAACATGCAACCATCATTACTGTTATATTGATATACAAAATCGCCACTTGCAATGTGCCAGCACAATGCTGAATCATTATCGATGCACCATGTCCCCGGACGAAACATTTAATTCTGCTCATTGCATCACAATACGTGGGTCGTCTATCTCTAACCAGACATCATGTCGAATTTGTGCTATGATGCTCTGTACGTGGCATGCATATACACTGACAACCCTTATGACAGCATGCGTTCATGTTTTAATATCTGGTTGTAAATCATATCTTTATGAATACCTTGTTTTCAAATTTAAAGTATAAATAAAGTGTGTTCATACATGTAACGAGACTACATGTAAACATTGTTTAAAACTTTTTTCAATCAGTATTTTAGGTTTTATAAATTCAACTTTAATGCTATTATAGTTTGCGAGATTTCCTTTAAACGGCACCATTCAGTCAACCTGAAAATAGATGGCCACTATATAATATTTAAAAAATGAGGTACATATTTAAAATAAATAGAAGAAATCATACGAAATCTGTTACTGACCAAAATAAAACAAAATCGATCGTAAATTTTTAATTCTAAAAGTGTTGTGGATATTTTTCGAACAGTGGTTTTAGCGTACTTTTAAAGTAATCCATAAAACTAAACAAGTCTCTGCACTTTAATTGCACAAGTATGAAAATAAGTTTGGGACAAATATAGTACTAGGGTTCAATGCATTCTATATTGCCACCTTAATTTGCCTGAAAAGTTGAACTATATAACTTACCTTGAAAAGTTTACTAGGGAGATAATAGTGCCCCACCAACTCCTGCAGAGCATCGGTAGTGCCATTCTGCAGCTGATTCAGGCAGATCTTGTTTCCCTGAAACAAAAATTAGCTGTCCTAAATCTCGCAATAATTCAGGAAGAAGTAAATAAGCAATGATATACAATATATTTTTTAACAATAAGAATAAATTTCGCATGATATTCATGATCATGGGGGATTTAAGAAGACAATTGTTGTACAGAAACCATAGAATGTTTAAAAAATGTATGGACAGTAGAAAGAAAGCTAAATGAAATTATGATATTTCCCCCAGTCCTGTAATTACGGAAAAGCGAGGGCAGATTTATTTTGGATACTGATGCTTGTGATGTAGAAATTGGAGCTGTGTTATTTCATATTAGGGATAGGAACAAGAGACCACTAGAATACTTCAGTAAGCCTAAAAGTTATTACTGTGTTACTTGCAGCGCTTCTACTCATGGTGAAGGTATTTTCACACTTCCACCCCTACCATTATGGCAGACATTTTATTCTAAGAACCGACCACGCTACATTAAGACGACTACTTAATTTCAAGTACATCGAAGGTCAAAAAGCCTAGTGTATATAGCATTTTTAATGATACATCTTTAAAATACAACACATATCTTGATACCTTCACAGTAATGCAGATGCACTGTCTAGGAGTCTATGTGAACCAAGAAGAAAAGAGTGGTGAAAAGCTGATTGTATGGAGGACAAGAATTCATGTTGTCGTATGTTGTGATGGTTTGCCTATATAGAATTATGAGGGTATTATTAAAGATTGGTTAAATTATCCCATTTGCATCAATTATATGTGTTGAAAGAAACTTCCTGTTGGCCAAAATGGAAAGAGATACCCAGGCATAGCACAGTAGTCAAAGCATACCAGGGACAATCTATTCCTTTGTACTGAATAATAGAATGCTTTACAGGAACATAATGGTATTGAAGAAAAACAAACACATACAGTTGGTCCTCCCAGAATGCAGGGTTCCCGAAGTCTTCAAAATATCGGCTATGAAGACCTCGATGTTAAGAGCAACCCAAATCTCTTCACTCACTCATTCCTGAAGGAATTACACAATTCAGCAGCCAGTTGGCCCTTTGGTTTTAACAACACCCTCGAATGAGTAAGACTGATATTCTACTGGTTTTATTGTCGGGAGGATATAAACAAGTGGTGCCGAATGTGCAACACCAGCACTACGAGGAAGGCCCCAAGGACCCGCAGTCAAGGTCTTCTTCAGAAATACAATGTTGGAACCTCTTTCGAAAGGATGACAGATATTCTAGAACCTTTGCCTATCACAGTGAGAGGTAATCGGTTTATAATAGTAGCCCAAGATTACTTTACTATGTGGGCTAAGGTCATTCCCCTCCTGAACCAAGAATCAGATACTGTGATCGATGCACTCGTAGATTATGTCTTCTCAAAGTTTCGAGTTCCATTAGAACTCCATTCCGAACAAGGGAGAAATTTTGAAGCTGCTATGTTCCAGGATGTAACAAAGATTCTGGTCACTTGGATGGAATGGTCGAGAGGCTTAACCACACACTTGAAGAGTACATGTCTATATTTGTTGAAGACGACCAAAAGGACAGGGATTCAAAGGTGTCATTGTTTCTCCCTGTGTACTGCTCGGCATTTCATGAGTAAAGTAGTGTAACACGATTAAGGATGCTGTTTGACAGAGAGCCATGCCGCCCTGTCTAATTACCTGCTGTTTGGCCGACCAACAGAAGAGAAAGCTACTGACCCTGAGTATGGCACCGAACTATGTCACACACTTGTTGGCATATATTATTTTTCTAGAGAGACTTCATAATAATTAGTGATAGGATGAAGACACAGAATGAAATGAAAATATTGGGTGAGGTATTTCCAGGACTACTGGTGTGGCTGTACAATCCATAGAGGCGAAAAGAGCACTGCCTGAAGCTACATAAATGTTGAGAATGCCACTACAGAATTCTGAAGACGACCAATTAAGTGATCTTTCGGATTTGTCGTCAAGGCTCTCGGGGAAGACGAATGTTGTCTACATCGAAAAGCTAGCACTTTACGAAGGTCTGGATGTTGCAGAGTCTGTTCGGAATGAAGAGACTTTGAGGAGGAGCAGGATTACATGCTCGCTGCTCTTCGTCACTTCGCTTGTACCATCCAGCTCGCAAGACTGAAAAAAATTCTGAAGGTCAGGTGAGTGGTAATGCAAGACATGCTTGAACATTTACAAAAGAAAACTGCTGTGTGCCGCCATGATATGCCTATTGCTATTCGTGCGCTACTGATCTTCAACGGATTGAATTAATGTAGTTAAACTTAAAATTATTCATCACCATTACCTCTCTCAAAGAGACTCGGGGTGCAGGTAACATTCCTGATCGGGTCGGAGAGACTACCTAATCTGCGACAAGCTTACGAACCGACAGTATGAGAGTTTGGGAGTTTGTAAAGTTGTGCGACATTAAATGACAGGTTTGCGAAGACAACTAAGTGACGAGCCAGCAGAGTATCAAGTGGCGACAAATACGACCAGCGGAGTGAAATCTGGAGACTATGAGCAACGGTGTGGTGGAGAGTGAGATTGGCAGGTAAAATCATTAAACTGGATGCTTGAGTGTAAGACATTTGTATTGATGGCAATAGACTGACTGGATAAGAGTAAATAATGAGTGTGAATTAATTGACAGTAACGAATACCGAGACACTGGGAAGTACTTTAATTAGAATTGAAATAGTCAATACATGTTTTGTTAGCGGAGAATTACAAAGTTGTGGATATAGTTTATTATTGAAAATATTAGATGTGGAATAAATTTAAAATTAAATTTAGTTCTCATATTTTATCAAGACCTCCATCCCTCACGAACTCAGAAAAGCATCTCTGGTGCCTTGTAACAATATCGCATGGAAAGGTAAAGGGCACATTCCTCATTGAGATTTTCCCATTGTCACCACTCAGCTCGCATTTGGTTTTGGTTTCCCTTCCTATATTCCTTGACCTTGTTCTCTTCGACATTCCATCTCCCTTCATGCATGCACATTCTGGAAGAAACAACTGTCTGCAAGCCTAATATGTGCTGAGTTTGGCTCGTTCGGTGTAACTATTTTGCCGTCATTTCAGGTGTGCTTCTGTGTTGACCTGCACAGCACCCGTTTTAAGTTGGTCGTGGTTTAGCTATTTTAGCATAGATTTGAGCATATTAGCATCTTGGTAATCCTTAGCATGTGCTAGCTTGTGTAGATGCAAATATGGTAGTTAGGATAGCTATGTCCGTGTTGTAGCATCCTATATTCATTCGGCTGCACAGTTTAAATTAAGTTTCGTTTTAACATTGCTCACAACTTCACAATTACAGTTCCCTGATCAAATTAATGTTTTATTTAATTTTTCTTTCTGTGTTTTCCGAGTTTTGGTAATGATGCTTGAGTTTGTCTAAATTGTGCGGTGGAGGTAAAATGGGACCACTAGCATTCGCGCTTGAAGATTTGATGTAATTTGCTATAAAATTTCTTCCTGCTAATGATCTTCCATTTTTAGACTAAATTTTAATGTAATTGTCGACAATTCACACTATAATTTTGGAATTGCCCTTGTTTATTTTTTATTATTTTTGTGTCGTTTTTAGTATGTCTCATATATTTGATAGCTGTGGCTTTGTTCCGGTCCACAGGAGTGCCTGCATATTTATTTTTAATGTTTGTTTAATGTGTCATCGGGTTTAATTATTATTACTTTATTTTGGTGTTATTAAATGCTCTTGGAGGCCACCTGTTTTGTGCCATATGTAAATTTATTTGGTGGAAGCAAGTCTGTCGATTTGATTGCCTTGATATGTAACTTTTTATAGTAATACAAATGTTCCATGTGTATCACTCCTGTTAACTTATGTCACAAGAAAACTTCGCAACTCTTGGCTGTTGTCTCATTTTGTAACTTTTTTTCCCGAATGCTGCGACTGAGATGGCATCCAAAGGAGGATTCACACTGTAGAAATAAGAGTTAACATATATGCTCACCTATTATGATGTTTATTTTTTGCTGAAACTACAATCGCCATGCGTCGGCATCTTGCTATCTCCAGTTGAAATCATTACAGAGGGACGAGCTATGCTTTGTGTGACACGACCTTGTGATTGCACTTGTCTAGTAGTATAACTGTATTGCGAGCTCTCTCGATTTATTGCGAGGGTTATGTGTTGCAGCTCATTATTGAGGAATTAATATATTACATGGGTCATTTGTACATTTTCATCAAAAGACCCTGGCACAACCAATGCCAGCAGATATTAAAAGTACATGTACAGGTTAATTTGTACTTCATTTTCAAAGACCGGACGAGACTTTGCTCAAATTTATAGAGTATGTAATACCTCATCAGCAGACATTGTGTTTGAATTTATCTGAGGTGGACCTCATGAATATTGTCCTTAAAAATCGAGCATCCGATATGTGTATGCTTTGTGCCTTGTTCCCTGTACTGCTATCAATAACTGAGTTATGCACGATAGCAGTTGGGTTGGATCCGAGTATCTATCATTTTTTTACACGCCTTCCCACTACTCATTGGCAAATGTGCATTATGGTAATTGGTTTTATGTTTGTGATGGGAAGGAAAATTGTTGATGTAGTAATTGTGCTGTGAAATTTCATGTTAGCCACAATTGTCCCCAGGAGCAAGTTGCGTGTCAAAATGTGTCTTTGGTGTGGAAAAGTGGGACATTTGCATGCTACATGCATGCAGGTAGGAAATGAATGGTGGTTAGGTATACATGGTTAGATTGAAATAAAAAAAAATTAAGAAAATAAGTATTTAGGGTCGATTGTGTGTAAGGGTGCATTATATGTAGCATTCGTCAATACTGGTTCGACATACTGTATGGTCAGTTGGCAGATTGTAAAATCTTTGATATATAATAAGGTGATTTCAACGACATGTATTCGCCATGTGCCAGATTTGTGTCATTATAATGTGAATGGGTGGTTCTGAATGACAACTATGTCGTCAATTTGCATTTTAAAATCTGCCATTTTTCTTGGGGCTTTGCCTTTTGGGTACATACAGATTAGACTTTCTTGGCCACACTCGGGTAGCTATTATTTTGGATTTTTTAACCTTGTATTTTTGATTTGCGCCCAATATGAAAATCAGTTTAGATAACACAGTACGTGCCCAACTCGCTAGTCAGAAATCGGGTGTCTAAACTGGGTTTCCTCCACATGCTTCAGAGTCTTTGATGTATCTGCAGGAATAATTTAATTATGACAATAGTACTAAAATCGACAAGTGTGGCATGCTCCTTAAAAAATTTACTCTAATTGATAATGTTCTAGTTTGGGATCATATTTTACAGTGCTGTCCACCAAAAATGCTGGCTTTTTGCAATATAAAGCATAATAAATTTTGGAATTCTTTTTGCGAATATGTTTTGGTAAAATGTATTTACAAGCAACCAGTTTAGTGATCAGTACAACATAATTTCTCATTGACCACAAAAAGAGACGCCATAGTGGCTGAGCGGTTAGACAAATCGCCTCCCACCAAGCCGAACAGGGTTCAACCTCCGGACAGGTTACTCTCGAATTTTCGTAGGTGTGTTAGTACCCCCCACCTTCCATTATTGTTCGCCGGGTTTTCTGGTTAAAAATGGGAAAAAAAATTAAGTACTGCCTCACTGCAAATAAAAATCTGTAAATTATAAAATACCTAAAGATCTGTTTCCTTTACCCACAGTTGACTGTATGTGTTGCAACACTTGGGCCAAGCTAAGGTTTACTTGGTGTTGGACTTAAATAATAATTTCCATCCATCATGTTGTTGGACATTTATGATAGAAGATATACCACATTCAGTACATCGTCGAACCATTATCATTTTATGCAAATTTCACTTTCGTGGAAATTTCGGTAGTCAAGCATTGTCGCAGGTTTTGTATCACATGTTATCTGATATTAAAGATAAATTTTTTTTCAACTATATGGAAGATGTGACTGTATATAGCGAGGATTTAGAATCCCATTTCAATCTCCTATGTCAGGTTCTGCAACTTTTCGTGAGGCATGTTTGGCAGTAAATTCACATAAGGTGATGTTGTCTGCTAACGAAGTAATATTTCTTGGTTTTGAGATATGTGAGGGTAATTCTGTCGCGATCAGGAATCATCAGTGGTAAATTTGTAATAGGCTGCCACTCTAAAGGATGTACAAACATTGTTGGACATAACGAGTTATAATTAACATTTTATTGAGCACTATTTTGAGATTGCTGTACTAAAAAATAATTTTAAGTAAAGGGCGTAGAATTTTGCTGGGTCCTGAACGAGAAGAAGCATACATCACACTTAAGCAAAATCTCAGTACTCTGCCTGTTCTCACACCACCAGATATTAATCATAATTTCGGGGAACAGGTCGATGCTTCTTTCTTGGTTTTCAGTGCAACCGTTGGTCAGTGGGTCGATAGCCATATCACCCCTGTGGATTTTGCAAGTTGGCCCTTGTCTGAAACTGAACATTTGCGAGGAATATACGAGAAGGAGACACTACCCTGTTTATTTGGTCTGGAAAATTTTGCATATTATATTGAACACGACCAGTGTGATTTGTTTACAGATATCCAGGTAGACTTGTGTTTTAAAGTATCCGCACAAATTAGGTAAACTGGGACTGTGGGTATTGCATTTGTCTCATTTTTGTGTTAAAATACATCATATACGCAGTGTCGATAATCCCATCGCCAATGATTTGTCACGGATGTTTGTCCACTGCGATTTTGAGACCATTAAAATAGATTAACTTTCTTCATCGAGTATAAAACAGAGTATTCCTGAATGTTTCACCAGCTGTGCTAGGTACAGGCTTTCGAAGTTTGGTGTTGGTAGGTGAGTGTGGAGATTTATGTGGTTGTACAGAGCCCCTGTATTAAAAAGGACAGTGTTATATGTTATTATATGAGAAAGTCTGTCAGGGCCAGAAACTTGGTGGTTCCAGAGGTTTTTTCCCTAGGGTGTTAAAATATTTACGTGTTACGGTGTACAGTGTTCATTTAGGCATGAATAAAACATTTTAAAAATTTCGACTTATTTTTCTTTGCTAGCTATGAAGTTGGATGTTTCTCAGTATGTTCGTTCTTGTAATAAGTGTTAGTGTTGCACATAGTCAGCATAAACGAATTTTATTAGTCGAAAGCTCAAGTCCCAGAGAGTTCTTTGCTGTTGGTTCATTTGGATTTATTTGGACCCTTGGTTCATTCCAAGAAAGACAATATATGTTTATCGATACTATTGAGTACTTTCACCAAGTTAATGATAATATTGCCACTGAGTAATGTGAACACCCATTTTATTGTTAATGTTCTCACTGACCAAATTCAGAAAATTTTCGTTGCACTTGTTGAGATTGTGACTGAAATTGCTCATCAGTTTCATTCAATTACGTTTATTGATATGTGTTTTAGATGGAGATTAAAAATTATACTTCCAGCCTGTACTTCCATAAATGAAATCAGGTGGACAGATTCAATAAAAATGTCCAATTTAGTGCAACTATTTTTATAATAAGGACCATAATTTGTGGGATTGTGTGTGATTTTAACTTTATCAGTGTTGGGTTTAATATGACAGTGCACGATTATTTAAGTTTTCATTCCTCTTTGCCATTTTTTAACAGTCCTTTGAACCACCCCTCCTCAACATTTGGGGAATTGAACTCCGTTCTTTGTGGTAACCATGTTGTAGTGGTTAGACTACTTGCCTCTCACTTAGGCGAACTGGGTTCAATTCCTGGCGTGCTCGTTCTCACATTTTTGCATGTGGGAATCATGCCGGACGATGCTGCTGGTGGCAGATGTTATCGGGGATCTCTCATTTCCCCTGTCCTTTCATTTCAGTGCTTCTCCATACGCACCTTGTTCACCCTCAAATCCTCACAAGAGCTCGATGTTAAGAGCTGTCTAAATCTCTTCACTTATTCTCCCTCATTCCCTTGATGCCACTCGCCAGGATCGTCTCCTCAATGACGTGGCTCGGCACCTCGATGTTTTCATGCACGAAGTTGCCGAATGTTTAGATAATAATAGGTTTACTGTGCAGCTTTGTGCTGGAAATTTAGTCTTGTGTTAAAATTTTTGTTTTGACGAACAGTGACAAAGATTTTGGCTGAAAGTATATTTCTAGATTTTTTCAACTTTTGTTATTTCATGTTTTTAGGGGAAATTCTTTAATGTTGGGCTGTGTGGAATTTCTTGAGAATTCAGGGAGGTTCATATGTCTTATTAAGAAAAGTATGTGGCCAGGCATTAAATTATGCCCTAGTGGTCATCCTTTGTACTGGTTTAATTTTACTCTGCTATTTCACTTACGAAGGCTTAAAATGAAAACCTCTTATCATACATTTTTGGCAAAATTAGTTTTTGATACAGTTTGGTTGAAAAACTTGTTTATGTCATTTTACAGAGTTCAAAATAAATAAAAGTTATGCAACTTGTTTCCATTTGGAGTGCTATAACATGTTGATGATGTTTCTAACAAACAGTATCAAAAAATCAATATTTTCCAAAAATGTGAAATACAAGGTTTTCATTCCAAGACATAACTCCTTTGTTTATATTTGGTTTGGTTGTTTTTTCTTCTTATGTCCTGGTGTTTTGTTGACTGTTCTGTTCGAACCCGGACTGCGTGGTATTGAGTGTGACCACCCTCGTTCGCCTGCTTGGTTGCTGTGGACACTAACTCGGAGCAGGTGCCTGCGACCGTACTGATGCATCTCTCCTGCTCTGGATCTCGAGATGTTGCCTATCAGCTACGGGCTGGTGTGTGTGTGTGTGTGCATTGACTGTGGACTATTCTCCTGGTGCATGAGTTGCGCTACTGTTTGGACATTCCTCTTTAAATTATCGTCATTACTGTTCATCGACTGAGATTATGATCATTGTATTGGACTGTCTACAGGAAAAGTGTTGCAGTTGCGAATGTAACTGTTCAACTTACATTTATCTTCTATTCTTCTATATTATTCACTTTAAGTGTATTTGCTGTATGTGTACCTGTAACTGTCTCTACCTGAAAATTTTTCTACTCTTTCTCGGTATCTAGTGATTGTGATATTGACTCGTGTTTAATCGGACTTTATCTTTAGAACCAGGGCACAGTTTATAGAGTGGGATATTACTAGGTGCACGGCACACTCCTCATTAACACATATTCGACATCACCAATACGGTCGCGTTTGGTTAGGTTTTCTCTTCCTATGTTTTTGACCTTATTATCTTTGCCCACGAATGCACATTCTGGTAGAAGAAACTGTCTACAAGCCTAATATGAACTGAGTTTCGCTCGTTCGATGTCATTTTCTAGCTTCATTTTATTTCAGGCATGCCTCTGTGTTAACCTGCATGGCACCCCTTTCAAGTTTGTAATGGTTAATCCATTTTGATATCAATTTTAGCCTTTGTAGCATTTTTGATAATACTTAGTAGTATGGGCTAGTTTGTGTGTTGT
Source organism: Dryococelus australis (assembly GCA_029891345.1). Classification (NCBI taxonomy): domain Eukaryota; kingdom Metazoa; phylum Arthropoda; class Insecta; order Phasmatodea; family Phasmatidae; genus Dryococelus; species Dryococelus australis. Next base: position 41,475,217 of record CM057009.1, on the reverse strand, counting down.
AAATAGGGTAGCTATCGTGATTGTGTTGTAGCATTATAAATTATCTTTTGGTTGCCAAGTCTAAATTAGGTTTCATTTTAAGTTTCTCCCTGCTTCACAAGTATCGATCTCCGACATAATTGTGTTTGATGTAATGCTTCATTCGGTGATTCTTAGTTTTGCTGATGATACTGTGTGATGGTTGAGGAATGGGACCATCCCTTTTTGCACTAATATGATATCCTGTGGTATTGCACGCTGTCATTGACTCCCTCGTTTTTAGAGTAAATTATGAATGGAATTTTTTATGTTCTCTTACCATAATTTTGAGGACTGTACCTGTTTATTTTTAAGTATTTTAATCTCTCGTATATAGTATGATTAATATATTTTAAAGCTGAGGCTTTGTTAGGCTCCACAGTAGTGCCTGCAAACATATTTTCATTTTTTTTAATGCACATACCATTCAGGTAATTTATTATTAAATTATTTTTGTTTTATTTAATGCACTTCGAGGCCACCAAATTTTGAACCGTTTGTTTTTCCACCTGATGACTATAATATGTAAATAAATCTATATAATTAAAAAGGAATGGCTAAATGTGTTGCTAAGCGCAAAACTCGAGAACTGCTGGACCAATTCGGCAATATTTTTCTTTTTTAGAATATTCGTTGAAGTCCGAGGAAGGTTCCTATGAGAAAAATTGGAAAAATTGTACTGAAAAACGTAAAAACCACATTTTTCTTTTCTCCATTCAAACTGTTCCTAGCTGTCAATTCTAGGGATGGGCAATTTGAGATCGATTAATCGAAGAATCGATTTTTTTGGGGTCGTAAAGATCGATTTGAGCAATGGGTCGATCAAGTGAATCGATCTCAGACACCCTAAAATCGACTTTTGATTCATTGTTTTACTGTTTTGTTTTATTCAAATAAAACAAAAGAGTACCAAACCATAATATAAGGAAAAAAAATTTAAAATTTAATTAGTAACTTTATAATTATGAACGCAACCTTAAAATTACTATAAACTACTTGAATGCATCCGTAGATTTGACACTTTCTCTTTCTACTTTAAACAGTTTGTCTTTGATAGTTTTTTCAGTAGATTCTCAATTATTTTCTTGGTTGTTTTTAAATTTTCGCTTCTCAATCGACAAACAAGTTCCTCGATTTATCTTTGGTTGATTGGTTAATTTGTGTGTGTTTCCATTTATACTCAGTTCAAGACTCATGGCGCCTATAAGACGCGGGCGGAGCAATTTGAGTCGGAGAACTCGAAATGCTAGAAACCAAGTTAATTTTCATTCTAATCGGACTGCACAGCAGCGTGAAGAGCGAAATGAAATTGAAAGGATTCGGATATCATAAACCCGTGGCGCGCATCATTCAGCTAATAATCTTGCAAGTTTGAAACGAGCTGCTTTCAGTTACGATGTTTCAATTGACTACAGTGCCTACCAATGCGTTGCTATTGGATCTATGAACTCAGTTTGCTCACATTGTAAGGCATTTAAATACAAAAATGAAGCCGCTGGATTGTGTTGCACAAATGGCAAAGTGAAATTAGTGCCATTGGTTCCGCCACCAGAGCCATTGTACTCATTGGTTTCAGAAACAGAAACGGATTCCATACATTTCCTTACAAATATCCAAAAATTTAACAACTGCTTCCAAATGGCTTCATTTGGGGCAACAAATGTAGTTCGGGACAATTTCATGCCAACTTTCAAGGAAACATTTAACAAACGCACTTACCCCCCATATTACTTTGTTTATTTTATTTTATAGTTTTTGTAACAAAAGTAATAAACACGTATTTTTAATTTACAGATACAAGGCCAAATATATCACCGAGCATGTTCACTGTTGCCGGTGTGAGAGGGCACACAAATTCTTGGAAATTTATTCATGGCAATTCAACACAAGAAATTATCTGCGTGTGCACAAAATAGTTCATGAAGAGGTCTATTGTAGAAAATTACAAACTTTCTTTCATCACTCAATCAGTGATTACATTGTTCAAAACTGCACTGGATCTCATGCAATCTGATAATCACAAAATTGTAATCAAGTGATAAACTCTGTGGACAATATGCAAGACGTTTCAATGCACCTACATTATGAAGTTGCCATTGTTATAGTTGGAGAAATTTGGAAGCCCGAATTGTTTTACATCGCGAAGATCATTACAGTGCTGTATGAAACACACACTTATATGATGTGCTACAATACCATATATTGCAAGGTGAAGTGGTATCATTCTCAATCAAGATGATAATCCTTACAGTAATTAAAATTAGGTACGCAATTGAATTTTGTATCAGCTACTATAAGTAATATATGCAAATGTAATCACTGTTATTAAAACAATGATTTATTTACAGGTGCCGAAATCAACAAAAAAGTCAGTTCAATGAAATATTATTCATACCGCCGATGGTTCGTGAAAAAGAAGAACAATCACATCTTGAAATGTCGGCGATTATTTCACCAATATGCTGTTGATATGTATGTCAAAATTGAAACAAGCGATTGACATTCATCAGGTTGAATGAACGGACCAAACTCCGTTCTGAAGAGTATATTCACCTTCGAGATGCGATTAATACTGATGGAAATGCAGAGAATGTCGGCCGGATGACAATTCTTCCAGCAACATACATCGAAGTCCTCGACATATGCATGAATATGCTCAAGATGCCATGTCGATGTTCGTCATTATGTACAGCAGATTTATTTATCACATTCACGTGCAATCCGCAGTGGACAGAAATCAAACTTGAAGTTATTCCCTGGCCAATCATCCATTGAATCGCCATGACATTACGGCAAGAGTCTTCAAACAAAAGTTGAAATCTTTAATGGATTTCATAGTGAAACACAGCGTGTTTGGCGAAACGCGCTGCTGGATGTATTCTGTGGTGAGGCAGAAATGTGGATTGCCTCATGCACATATTCTGATTTGGTTGGTTGATAAAAATAAGACCAAATGAAGTTAATGAAGTGGTATCAGCTGAAATCCCTGATATACAAGTAGATCCAGGCTTGCATGAGATAGTTGTTGAAAACATGATTCATGGTCCCAGTGGAACACTTAATTAAAGTTCACCATGTATGGTGGATGGTAAATGTTCGAAGCGTTATCCACGGGCATAAGTAGCAGAAACAATTACCGAAAATGATGGTTATCCATTGTATGGTCGCCGATCGACTGAAGACAATGGAAGATCAACAATTGTCAAAGTGAATCAACAAGACATTGAAACTGATAATCGTTAGATTGTTCCATATTCACCGATCCTATCAAAGAATTTCAAGGCGCACATCAATGTTGAATCTTGCCATTCCATGAAATCTATCAAATACATTTGTAAATATGTAGCCAAAGGAAGTGACATGGCTGTGATTAGAGTTGGTGCAGAAAATTCCAATGACGAAGTTACCCGATACCAAATGGGCCGCTATGTTAGTAGTAATGAAGCAATTTGGCGTATTTTTTCTTTTCCCATTCATGAAAGACACCCCACTGTTGTTCACTTAGCCATACACTTAGAAAATGGTCAAAGAGTATATTGCACGGCACAGAATGCATTACAACGAGCTGTTCAACAACAACCTACAACCTTGACCAGTTTCTTTTTTTAATGTGTCAGAATGATGATTTCGCCCGAACACTGCTATACTCCGAATTGATAAAATTAACTTGGAATCAATCCTCAAAGAAATTTCAACGACGGAAGCAAGGAAAACCAGTTCCAGGTTACCCAAATGTATATTCCACCGATGCAATAGGTCGAATTTATTCAGTCCATCCAAGCAACGATGAGTGTTTTTATTTGCGATTGCTATTAGTCAATGTTCGAGGCCCAATATCATTCCAACATTTACGAACTCTTAATGGCGAATTGTGTGGTTCTTACAGAGAAGCCTGTCAACATTTGCAACTGTTAGAAAATTATGCTAATTGGGATCAAACTCTCAATGATGCTGTAATTTCGTCACAAGCTTATCAAATACGAACATTACTTTCTATAATTATATCAATATGCTTCCCATCAAAACCAATTGATTTATGGACAAAATACAAAGATGATATGTGTGACGATATCTTGCATCACATGCGCATTAGAACAGGAAATCCAAATTTACAAGTTAGTGAAGAAATTTACAGCGAAGCATTAATATCAATTGAGGACATGTGCTTGATGATGTCAAACAAAGTATTTTCTCAATTAGGCATGGCCGCACCCAATCGCCCGATGCACGACCCTTTTAATCAAGAGTTTCAACGCAAAAATATGTACGATCTCGATGCTTTAAAAGAATCAGTTCGAATAAATCTTCCGCGGTTGAACCAACAGCAAAAGTATGTATTTGATACTCTTATGAAAATTGTAAATGATGGAACTGGAGGGATTTACTTCTTGGAGGCTCCTGGTGGTACAGGAAAAACTTTTTTGATTTCATTAATTTTAGCAACAATTCGCTCACACAATGAAATTGAACTCGCACTTGCTTCATCAGGCATTGCAGCTACATTGTTGGAAGGCGGTCGAACAGCCCATTCAGCACTAAAATTGCCGTTGAATATGCAAATCAACGAAACTCCGATCTGCAACATTTCGAAGAACTCTGCAATGGCAAAGGTTTTGCAGCAATGTAAATTGATAGTGTGGGATGAGTGCACGATGGCACATAAAAAGTCTTTGGAGGCATTAGACCGAACCATGCAAGATCTGCGGTACAATCAAAACCGATTTGGTGGTGCGATGATTTTGTTAGCAGGAGATTTTCGTCAAGCATTGCCAGTGATTCCACGGTCAACGCCAGCTGATGAACTTAATGCATGTTTAAAAGCCTCCGGTTTGTGGAAACATGTCAAGATATTAAATTTAAACAAGAATATGCGTGTCGAGTTGCAAAATGATCGATCTGGAGAAATATTTTCAAAACAACTCATTGACATAGGTAATGGCAAATTCCCTTCAGACGTTTTGACTGGCTGCATTACCTTTCCTGACAATTTTTGTCAGTTTACTGAATCAAAAACCGAACTCATTCAAAAGGTGTTTCCAAACGTTGCTCAAAATTACAGAGATCATATTTGGTTGAGCGAACGAGCTATATTGGCTGCCAAAAACATGGATGTAAATGAATTAAATTTCAAAATTCAAAATGAAATTGCCGGTGAATTGAAGACATACAAATCAGTTGATTCCGCTACTAACCAAGATAATGTCGTCAACTATCCACCCGAATTTTTGAACTTGCTGCATTTGCCAGGATTGCCGCCTCGCAATCTCCAATTAAAGGTCGGATCGGTGATCATAACGTTGCGAAATATCAACCAATTGCGTCTTTATAACGGCAAACGGCTAGCGGTGAAGAAATTACTGAACAACGTGATCGAAGCAATCATTCTAAAGGGAAAGTATAAAGGAGAAGACTTTTGATACCTCGCATCCCAATGATTTGAACTGACATACCACTTGAATTTAAACGACTGCAGTTTCCAGTGAGGCTTGCTTTCGCTATGACCATAAATAAATCCCAGGGGCAGTCATTGAGTGTTTGCGGCATTAATCTTGAAAACCCATGTTTCTCGCATGGCCAATTGTATGTCGCCTGTTCCCGTGTTGGAAAACCATCAGCTTTGTTTGTTTACGCGCCAGGTAATCAACCAAAAAATATTGTGTACCATAAAGCATTACAATGAAAATATCATTTAACACAATATTACTAAAGTATTGCAGCGTACGAAATAGAAAACTTAATTTTGTAAATAGTTTTTGTTTATGATTATGACATAAAAAAAACATAGAAAAGTATATTAACATTATGCAAATTATATTGTTGATATCACGGTAATTATTTGATAGTCAATAAATAAAGTGATCACTCTGAAATACATTTATATTAATTTTTTTATTTAAATAACACATTTGTGACTGTATAGTATCACAAACTTTTCTGTTCTGGTGACACCAGAACTTGACCAGAAAATATAAGTTTATAGGACTGCCACAGTCCAATAGCTTTTGACAAAACGACGTCTGTCGGGTCAGCTAGTATTTCAATAAATATGTTTCACGTATATCACTCTTGTTGACTTACGTCACATTAAATGAGTCAATGTGTTCGAATTTTGCCTTTTCAGAAAATTTTTAATTGCTTATAAATTGTTCATCAATTTATAATTTTGGAGGATATAAGTATTATCTGGAATAGAAAATCCATTATATATTAAATACATATCGATTTTTATTCTACTATTATAAACATATGAATTCTACCTAATCTGATCTGATGAAGGAAAAGTTTAGTATTCAAATACGTCCATTATTTTGTAGATAATTTATAATGTAAACATTTTTTAAAAATATAAATGAAAAATAAAGATCCAACAAAAAATATCTACGGTTAAATAATTTACAGAAAAGTACTGCAATTATAAAACAAACTACGAAGCATATACTCTAAGAAACCAAGTTATAAAATATTGGTGGAAAGGCAGAGGAAGTAGCTGAAGAAAAATACAAATTTGATAACATTAGTCCCAGTAGTACCTAGTGGAAAAGTTAGATTATCCACTAACAGCAATGCAAACATTCTAAACAAATAAATGTGATTAATGAAAATATTGTTTAAGAGGAAATAGACAAAATTTCTATATTCGTGGCACCAAATAAATTTAAAAAAAACAACAAACTATTCGTCAAAACTAAAATGTATGAATTAGCAAAAGAATTTTCAAATTCGTTAACTAAAATTAACGATAAAAGACCTTGGAAAAAATATACATATCAAGAATACAATAAATATATTAACATAGTTTTATCACCAAGGCTCATATTCAAACAATATAACACTTTAAAGCAAATAAACTCTTATAAATATTCCAGATGTATTAACATAATCAAACTAACTTACGAACAGCATATAGAAAGGAAAAAATTCAAGATCTGAACCAAATACACCGCATGAACGTATTCCCCAACAATACCAATATCCGGTCAAAGAATAAAAAATATATAATGCTATAGGAAAAAAATATATGTCCGCATGAATGATGTAAGAAAATTAATTGACTGTTGTTTGGTTCCCTACAGTAAAGAAAATTCGGGTTATAATATTTATTACAATGAATAAGAAAGAATTATGAATATGTTAAGTAAAAAATTAAACGATTTTGTTGTAATCAACCCCAAAGGAATGTCATATCTTTTAACAGTAATAAATATCATTCCTCAATTATTTTGGAGTTTTAAACATTATGGTAAAGGTCTAATAAATGGGGTTTTAAATAACGAAAATTTACCAGAAATGCATTAACCTGGGCATAGATATTGTGGCCCTTTTACTGAATTAAACAAACGAATGAAAAGGGGAGATAAAGGCATAAACTTGACGAGATTTGCAAACAACATGACACTGTTTACAAAGATAATAAAGATTTAGAATCAAGGCATGGTATGAAACTGATGCCATTTTACAAAAAAAAAAGAAGCTAAATAAATTGCGTTAAACGATTACACTCCAATTTGTGAAGGGAACAAATTTTCTACTACTCTTATTGTAACTATGTTTGCAAACATTCAATTAAATATAGAAAATTTATTGTTATTGAAATAAAGATAAAATCGGTATTCATTCATATACATAAATGAAGGTAAAGACTACAATGTTCAATATACCAATCCATCAGCTGAAATAATCAGATATTTATAGTTATTTAACAGACGATCAACCCCAAAAGAAAAATAAAAAAATTGGGAAAATAAATCATTAAAATTAACACTGTCAATATCTATAATAAAATAACTAATCGCTATAAACAGAGAAAGTGAACTACATAATGGTGGATTTTTGCCTTCTTGATTCCAATATTCAGTCTACTAGATGTTTTAGCTGGTGGTGCAAATGCTACATACAATTCCGTGTAACAAACTAGAAATAATGTAAAAGAATTTGAAGTACAAAGTACTTAGCTATTGAAAATAATTTCGCTGGAAAAAGAGTTGCTGCGTAAAAAAAAGAAAGAGCGAGAGAGATTTTGCAGCTCTTAACAATGAGTTCTTGACAGGCAAGGAAAAAGAATAAGTAGAAAACAATTAAATGTGACATTCACTTAAAATCAATATAAAAATTATTAAAAATTAAACATTTTAGAGGTATTTTTAAGATAGATGAAATACAAAACAAAATATATAAAAATTGATCTGTTATCTTTAACTTAGATATTTAATCGAATACAGGCACCCAATGGGTTTGTTATAATTAAAGCATTTCTTATATTTATTACGTCAATTCTTTAGGAGGTAACGTAGCACTGGAATAATTTATTTACATTTAATAAAGTTATTATATAATTAGTAGAATGTAGAATTTCGATTAATTTATCTGTGAACATTTATATTTAATAGTACTACATATATTTTCTAAAGGATTTATGTTTTGTAGTGTAATTTAGTTTCTCTTACATTATGTATATTTGTGAAGTCATTGATAGTGCATATATTTAAGTAAATATTTTATTAACATTGCTGATCATAAACCATAAATTATTGATTATGCAAGAATACTTTTGATGAGTCAAAACAGAATAATGAAGTTCCTGATTTACAAAATTATATAAGTAAGGTTTTATATATATATATACAAAAGTTTATGTTTCTACACGAAATAGACGAATAACTAATACGGATGATCCAGTAGATGGTAAAAATGGTATTAATAATTTTTTTTAAAGTAATAGTTATGTTAATGAATTAAACAATACTTTTAAGAACATTGCAACACAATCTTAACTGTCTAATTAAAGCCAATCTCTTATTAATTACTGAGATACACAACAATTTTTAAAGCTGCATAAAATTCAGGTAAACAAAACACAATAGCTTCGAATATAAACAAAATGGGATATAAGAAAGAACACATTAATTTGGGTTATAGATCAAATTCTTTTCAAATTTTTTCTGATGTAACTGTGATTAATTTAACTGGAAGAAAAGTTAACATAGCAACTCATGAATATATTGCGTAACACAATCACAGGAAGATAGATCACACAAAATGCTTTCATGTAAAAAGGTGATTTCTGAATATAAAATTAAAGGATGCTAACAACGCAGATGGCCTATCAACAACAATTGCCAATTTCGTTAATATGTCATTTAAATATCCTATATAGATGTACAATACTTGGTGTATGGAACGTAAGCATGTAATTGGAAATAAAAATATAAAATTATGAAATACTGAAAATGTTGAAGAAGCAATGATATTAGAATTTTTGTAGAATAAAGTAGGCTCATTAATTATATCAGCAATGCTTTGATGCGTTGCGCCTCCAGAGGTGCTGTGATGTGTTTGTGTCCCACCTGGGAGCAGGTGAAGGACAGGAACTGGTGATATGCCCGGCACCATGCTCGGTAGAGAGAACGATGTTGAATAGGGTCGTATGGTCAACGGGCTACAGCGAATCTGGATACGCGGTCAATATGAAGGAGAGCTAATTTAATTGTCAGTTAAATTATGTTGAATGTAAAATATTTCCTTTGGGACGAAGCTGTCGGCCACTTCGCACACATATATTTTCACTGAATTTACTCTGCCTGAGGGAGGCAGGCTCCATAAATGCAAAACATACGCTGAAAGGCACTTTAAAGTTGATACTGCTATGAGGGCGCAGTACCAGATGAACTCAGGAGAGTTCATATAGTAAAACACGTCTAATTATGGTATGATTGTTTTATTACCGCAAAGGTACAAGTTAAGTGGACCCGGCACTCTGGACCTGCCGGTGGTGTCTACTGTGGAAACAAGGCGTAGGTCTTAAGTTAGAGTTACATAACAAAATGTGTCTCACGCATAAAGTCCTGGTATGCTACTTCAGGATGCAGGGAGACCTCCCCTCGGCTAAATAAAAGTACTTAAATGTTCTTGAGTTACGCTAACTATTGCGACGAAAGAAAATGCAGCGTAGATTGCATTGCCGAGGGGGGTAAGTGGAGCTTACCATTTGCCCTGCCGGTTGTCTGGAGTGCTAAAGTCTGACTAACGTCATGGCGTCGGCTTCGTCGCACGTCCGGCGAATCCGGCGCCGAAAATGAAAACATGAAAAAACTGAACTTAATGATTAACATGATAAATTAAACTGACATTGTACATAATTTTGATTACTAAACTAAAATACATTGAAGACATACTCGTGAACGTCGGAGCCCCAGATATGGCCAAGAATGTGACGTCACGAGTATGTCAGCGCACTTGAAGGATGGTATTAAATAAAATGATGCCTCAGGTGGCTGATTCTCGATAGATGATTATGTGTACACTCTTATAATAAAATATTAATATCGACATATGTTGTAATGGTTATAATTACAGGAATGCATATGGATGTGAAGAGACACGGATTTCGTAACTAGGGCCGGAACTACGCCCTGTCTTCTATGATGTGTTATCTACTCTCTATGCTGGAGCAGGCGGTTTCCCTAGTTAATGGTGCAATAACCGCTATAAATGACTAAAAATGCTCCTATTAATTAATGCGGCTAGGGAACCACTCGCCACTTTACACATCCTGCGGGAATGTGATCCCCTGTCTTTGAACACTACTTGGAGCCACTTCGCTCTCCGGTTTCGGCCATGGGGCCCGCCGGCATCGCGCACATCGGCATGCTATGGGAATAAGCGGCGCCACTTATCCCAGTGTTCCCTCCAATGACTGTTGCGCCTAACGGCCGTGACTTAATGGGATTCACTCGTTTAGGCTACATATCCACTCATCACGAGAGTTACCTCTTGTGATAAATGTTAAATATTATGACCCGCGGCCACGAGTTACAGGGCGGCAAGAAAACTGTAAATGCCGTTCTTGTCGACCTGCACTGATCGAGACTGCGACCTAATGTCGATCAGTCGAGTGTTGCTGTGTGGTTATGGCGTCTGCGATGGAACAAACGGGCACAAGTGATATGTTAACGTCAGGAACACTTCAAACCCCCCCCCCCCTTCTAACTAAGACCGTTTGGTCCTCGCAGACCCCCAAGGGACTGTCGCGCCGCCAGGCGCAACAAGATGTCGGCGGTCCCAGCTGGTTGCGGGGCCTCAGGTTGTAAGGTCCGCGATGATGCTGTGCCGTGCTGCCTACCGATGCTCCAGGGCGATGACCCAGCTGATGGTGAAGTCCCGCTTCCCGTGTTCGCCGAAGGGTGTTGTTCCCGTCGCAAGTGGTGCTCGCCGGACGATGCAGATACTGAGGCTTGGAGTGGCGGGGAGGTGTCGAGACACGCTCTTCCGTCGACTCGTCTTAGCTGCTGCTGATGCTATCGCTGCTCTTCGGACCTCTCGATTTTCCTTCATCTGGCGAGGGGAAAGGTATGCTGTCCCTTGCTGGACTTGATGTTCCTTCTGATGAACATTCCCCTGAGCCCCTGGTGCGGTCCATCGATGCGAGATCAGCCGGAATCGTAGTCTTCATTGGTGTCATGGCGAAGTCTTGTAAGCAGCTTCATTGTGGGCTGATCTAGCCCGCAGTTGTCCCCACTGACTAGCTTTGTGCGACGTCTTCCAAAGCCAGTGTCTCTACACAGGGTGTCGTGACACTCCGGTCTGGCTCACTTCGATTTGCAGCGCCTGCGAGGTTGATATCATGATATGTTTGAGATGCTGTAACCTCTCTCTCTTCATAATCTTCTTCCCCTGCCAACCTTATGGGTGTATGACTACTGGGTGTGGCAGTGGGTAAAAGATGCCGAAGAGCACTCCCATCCATGCTTGAGCTTGCCTCTGCTCGCCATTGGGCGTTTCTGCTACATGCTCTTAGCCATTGGGCCCTTCCTCTTGCTCAGAAGCCTCTGCGTGGGGTCCTTGCACAGCTAGGCGAAGGTCGTCGCGGTGTATGGCCACCTTGCACCCACTGCTGACCATGATGAGGTAAGTTTTATACCTCAGTGCTTTTACAACATGTAGTGTGCACCACTTAGGGGCAAACCCTGCACAAAGGTTGCGCTTTGCACTACTCAGCCTGTGCTCGCAGACGTAAACATGTTGTCCGGGTCTGAGAATTTTTGGCGGGCATGATGTTGCTGGTACCCATTGTCCTACATACCTCTTCTGGTGAATGCGTGCATTTTCCAGGTCTTGCTCTCGGCGCTGTCGCCTGCCTGGTGCGCTTTCTGTTGCATCGCTGTTTGCCTGTCGGATTCTGAATTCCTCAGGGAGGGGCAGCTACCTTCCCTGCAGAATGGCGGCTGATGATTGACCTGTGGCTAGGTTCACCCTCCGTCTGATTGTGAACAAGGCAGCGGGCAGATGTTCAGCCCAACTTGCATGGTTTGATCCTACCCGCAGGCGCAACTGTGTATTGAGGTCTTGATTCCTCCTCTCAGTTCAGTTGGCCCACGTGTGGTAAACGACCATTGTATGATGCTGGACTACCCCCCCCCCCCCTGGTACACAATTCTCTCCAATACTACACTGTTAATTGTGTACCATTGTCTGTTAAGAGGGTGCATAGGTAGTCCCATCGGGGGTAGAATTCGGTCTCCAGTACACGGGCTATGTTGTGTGCCCATGCACTGGAAACTGGGTATGCTTCCATCGATCTTGAGAACGAGTCACTCACCACAAGAATGAATCTCTTGTCATTAGGGGTGTGCACATATGGCCCCATTAGGTCTAGTGGGATGGACTCTAATGGCTCCTGTGGCTGCTGTGGTTGATGTTGCATAACTCAATCTACTCTCCTACTCTTGCAGAGATTACACATTACGCTCCCTCACATATTGTCAGACGTCTCTGGTAACATCGGGCCAGTGGAAATGGTTCTGCACATTTATTGTGCTTTGTGATGTACCAGGGTGGCCTGCAAATTGTGCATCATGTGCATGATGTAGCACTTGTGCTCGTGCACTTTTGGGCATGTACAGCTTCCAGGTTGCTTCAGGACGACGCGGTCGTGTCTCGAAACACGTGCTATTCATTCGCCACTACTCCTGTTATCTCTGCATGATGGAGGTGCATGATGTTTGGTGTCTGTACACTGTAGTTGTGCACTTAAAATGCTGTCATGCAAGTCGTCGACCTCGAGTTCTGCTTCCTCAGGAGCCACGATGATGGCATTGCTCACGTGGCCCTCGCCAGTTGTTGGGCAGTTGGCTGTGGTAGGGTGAAGTAGGTCGTCCCCCACTTCTTGGTCCACCGCTACCATTTCGCTTGGCATGCATGAGCGCTCATCTGCTAGCTGATTCTCAGCTCCTGGTACGTGCTCCACCTCGAAATCGTACTCTTAGAGGAGGAGTACTCAGAGTGCTGATTTGCTCCTGGCTTCTTTCATGGTGTGAAGCCAGAGTAAACACTAGTTGTCAGTTTATAGTGTGAACCATTGGTACTCTAGGTATGACCTGTACTGTTTCATGGCCCACACTATGGCCAGACACTCTTGCTTGTTCATGTCGTATCTTCTCTCAATTACCCCGAACTTTGCACTGCTGTATTCAATAATGTGCTTCTCTTAATTTTATTTCCAATCTTATAAAGAAGTGCTCCCTAGCCCTTATCACTTGCATCTGTCTGAAGATATAAATGGCGACTTGGATCGTGTCGAGCCAATGTATTACACTCCTTGAACTTGCTCTTTATCTCTTGCAAACTTGCTTCGAGTACCGTGGTCCACACATACTTTATGTTGGGTGACAACATGTCATTGAGTGGTGCGGTTATGGTTGCAAAATCCTGTATGTTTTCCCACAGCCAGTTCACCAACCCGAAGCATTTCCTCAGTCGCTTCTTCATACATGGTGACTCATAGTTCTTTAATGAGGACTAAATGCTCTTGTGTTGGCTGGCTTCCGTGATCATCGACCATGTGCCAAAGAAACTGTATGTATGAGTGGCCAGTGTGACACTTGCGGTTCGCACACGACAACTTGTTGTTGGCTAGTCTCTCCAAGACTAGGGACAGGGGTTGGATGGGGTCATCACAGGTTTGGGACCAGATGACCATGTAATCCAGGTACACAAAGGCAAAATCTCCATAGTACCCATCGAGTACCTGGACCATTATTGTCTGAAGATTTGCGGATGCGCACTTCAAACCAAAGGGCATTGCACAGAAGTGGAACCTAATCCAATCTGGGTCTGTGAACGCCATTTTGTGATGGTCTGCAGATTTTATAGGCACCTGCCAGTACCTGCTGCGCAGGTCCAACGATGTCATGACCTTAGCCTTTCCCAAGGTACGCAATGCATCCTTGACACTTATGCAGGGAGGTGGGGTGCTCAATGTGATTTGGTTGACTACTCTGAAATCCACACAGAAATGCCACGTCCTGTCTATCTTGGGTGCCAAGGTGATCGCGTTGTTGTAGTGGCTGCAGATGGGTTCAATCACATCCTCAGCTAGCATTTCTTCATCTGATCTTCAATGATGGTGCATTGATGCGGCTGGCAACTTCAGGGTCCAGAGTAGATCGGTCGATCATGTTCCAATGGAATACAATGCTCAGCTACGGTTGTCCGACGAAGTTGGTCTCCTGCCACAAATACTTCGCGCCATTCGTCCAAAAGAGTTGCACCAACTCTCTGTTTTCTGGAGGTACCGGATGAACAAGTGGAGAAACTTTGATGGATTGTTTCATTTCAAAAATATCAAATGTTATTGGAGTGTGAAAAATTTAATGATTTAATATCTTGTAGAGAGACGAAAAAATTTTCTGTATACCATATGTGTTTGAATACAAACGTACCAGCGATCATCGTAGAAGTGTATTCACACATTTATGAA